>JADDOH010001232.1:0-263207 GCA_016648135.1 Agrypnia vestita
ACATAAAAAAGTTTATGCATTCATTGTCCTGAAGAAGGGAGCGTCGCTTCCAAAATATGTTGAATTTGTAAAACTGGTTAATTTTTAGAAAAAAAAAAATTTAAAAAAACAAAGTGTTAATTTTTTTATTTACAAAACTTACAAAAAAATTACAAAATTTATGCATTGTTTATACATTCATTGTACTGAGGAAGGGAGCATCGCTACCGAAACATGTTTAATTTTTAAAACTGGTTAATTTTTTAAACTTTTTAATAATTTGCAAAAACAAAGTGTTAATTTTTTTATTTACAAAACTTTAAAGATTACAAAATCACGAAAACCCCTATTATGTTTGGTTAATTATATAGGACATGAATGGAACTGAACGAGCAGCCTCCTCCTCTTAGTGAGTTTTGAGTCGTTTTATTATTTGTTCGAGTTTGCATTATTTCTATATTTCTAATTTATTTCACGTAAAACGTTCGACTATGATTTGATAACAGTTACTTTATCTAATAATAAAAATTCATCGGCTTTAATTCAAGTTGAATAAAATGACAAAAACTAAAAAATATTTTTCAAATTTGTGCATGGTTTTAATAATATTATTTTACTTGTATTACTTTAGTGCTGGTCTAAAGTTTAGCAGAAAATAAATAAGAAATATTTATAAAAACACAAACTTTGAAGTCGTTATAACTATTGATATTAATAATTATAGTTCAACTCTTCTTTTTCCTTTATTTGTCTCTTACTCATCTCATTATTATAGAGCTAGTTTTGTATGCAATCCATTTATTGGAGACATGGCACACTACTTTTGATGCAATCCATTTATTGGAGACATGGCACACTAGTTTTGATGCAATCCATTTATTGGAGACATGGCACAATTTTGAAAAAGAAAACAGATCGTAATTTTACATAAAAATAATAGAGCACTTTGGTTAGATAGTTTAGAAATATTCGTTAGTATATAGAACATATAATTAACAACCAAATAAATTTAACAAATTATCAATTTTTTAATATATTCCCCATTTCAATGTTTCACTGTAAAATTTCATCTCTCCACCACATGGAAGAGGCCATACATCCACCTAACACTTGACTCTTACAAATGAAATTTATGGAAGTTATCGTACGTCCATCCTGACGAAAATATAGTACAGTACAGTATTGAAGCCGGAAGACATAAAAACAATCAGTGTAGTTTATAAAAAGTTTGTTGATTTTCTCAAATAAATAAATAAATAAATATTTTGTATTGTTGCTTGAACACATAATCAACATGTAAAGTATATAGATGTTGATATTTTTTAAAATAATTAATTTTTTTCGTTCTCCCGTTAGAATTTTTATCTTGTTTTTCTTTATTTTCAATCAAAGACAGACGAAAAATTAATGGAAGCATAATATTATATTTCAGGCCAACTTGGAGCTCGGGCACTTGGAGAATTTTCAACTTTTAAAAGTAAACCGAAATTTTGCGTTCCAGATTATTTATGATGGTCGCGTCACTGAGTGATTATCTATTCACAAATTTGAAATGTGTTTCCAAATCTCCCGCCGAGCTTTTAGCTCGTTAATTTATAATAAATTGCCAAAAAAGTTAAACAATTTGGAAACTAATGAAAAATGCTCAGCTTGGCACTTAAACATCTCAAGTAACATAACGCCAAAAAAATCAGCTATTTAAAAATTAAATATATCAATTTATATAATTTATAAATACATCTCAGGGTGGAAAGAAAGACAGTGAATTGGATAGGAGGATAAGGGGCGTAAGCTACGCACTTAGAAAAGTGAGCTAGTGAGCAAAGTTGGCAGTATGCAAATCAGATTTCAGGCCATCCCTGGTGTACGGCCACGAGCACTGGATCTTGACCAAAGAATCTCGCTCAGGGCTACAGACCACCGAGATGGATTTCTACGAGGAATAGTAGGAGTTACCAGAAGGGACAGAATCAGAAATACTCAAATAAGAGAATGTCTCGAAGTCGAACCTTTATTGACGTTTATCGGGAAATCACAGTTACGGTGGCTGGGACATTTCATATGGACGCCGGCAGATAGGCTGCCAAAGCGGATACACCAGGCAAGGCCAGAAGGCAGAAGACCAAGGGCCCGTCTTAGGAGAGGCTGGCGGAAGTAGTAGGAGGACTGCTGCTAAACGAGATTGCAACTAAATTGGGCTGACGTGGAGAGCGAAGCCCAAGACAGGAAAAGTTGGAACATTTTATGCGGTACAGAGACCTTGATCCAATAGGACAAGGGTAGAAGAAGAAGAAGAATTTATATTTTTAAAAACGTTATAAGCCCGTGCAACTTTTATCCGCGTGATCTCATCCTCGGATTACAAATGCGAATGGATTACGAATGCGAATCAGATGCTACGTGTTCTCGATACTATTTAAAAGAATGGAAGTATGGACGCTTACCTAAGAACCCATAAGGCGACTTGAAGAATACTCAAAATAAGCTGAATAGACATTGTTTATTTCATTTCAGTAATAATAAGTCGGTGTTTATTGGACAAATGATATATAATTGCTTAAATAAATACAAATAAATATAGGAAAATATATATCAGGCCTCTCGCCCACCTTGCCAGATATATAGAAATAACTTTTCATAATTGATTTAATTCGCTGTAATGATAGTTCAACATTTTGCAAAATATGTAAATAAAAAAGTCAGAAATATTGGAAAATAATATATATTATTATTTTCCATATTGCATATCTCCATGACTGTTGACATTATTGTCATAGTTACCTGAACATTTTCTACTCGTAATCAAGAAATAAATCCATCTCTTAACTATTGTAGGCTAGCTCTGTTACTCCATGCATACCATAAGCTTTATCCAACATGTTTTCAGAGGCTCGCTTTCTTAGGACAGGTAAAATGCTAGTTCAAATACAGTTTAGAGTAGATTATAACATTAATATTCCTACATGCATGTTTCCCTTGTAAAATCATCAAAATAATCAATTAGGTATAAAATGCAAAGCAGATAAAATGTTATCACGAATATTATACTCCTTTTCTCTTCTTCTTCAGCCTTCATCCCTCCACTGCTGGATATAGGTCTCTTCTATACCCTTCCATCCATCTTTATTATTTGTTAATTGTAGCCATTCCTTCCCCCCACAGCGATTATATCGTCGGCCTGTCTCTTTTGAGGTCTTCCGACGCCTTTTTTATTCTCCCAAGGTCTCCACTTCAGAACTCTGGAAGTCTATCTTGTAGCATCCTGCCTTGCAACATGCCCTGCCCATTGCCATTTTAGCTTCACTACACGATCCATGATATCCACTTCTCTAGTTCTGCGCCTAATTTCATAAATTCTTATTTTATCTCTTAGGCTTACTCCAAGCATTGATATCTCCATGGATCGTTGCGTGCATTTGAGCTTTTTTACACTTTTCTTTGTTAGCGCCATGGTCTCCAATCCATATGTCCAGATATCGATCGAAGGTGATTAAATGATAAAAAGAAGGTATCTACCTCAGAACAGATATTTCTATATATCTGGCGAAGTAAGAATTTTTACATGTTATCCTATTTAATTGCCTGGAATCGGCGTTATGTACCTACCTACCTATACATTTTGAACAAACAATTTTTCATACAATGTTATATTATAATTTAAGCAAATTTAGTTAAGTAATATAATAGTTAGTTAATTTTGAAAATAAAGAAAGGAGATTGTTTATTGTAAGGGCCTTTGTCTCTACTCCGTACGTCATCACTGGCAATAAGCACGATTCAAAGGCCTTTCTTTTTAGAATAATTGGTATCTCATTATATCCCATTATAGTTAAGGCAATTAATTATACTTACCTTCATTAAAACGTAATTTAGATAGCTAGCAAATCATGAAATCAAATACGTTTTTTTTATTTAATTATTTTTAACATTCACCATTTGTAATCACGGAAATACTTTATATTGTATGAATAATTAAAAAGCTTTCAATGTATACGGTGGAAATTGATTCCAGGAAAATGTTGTTACTGAATGTACAATTAAGTTTTTCAATTGACTTTAATTAGAGTCAAATTAAATAATTTTAAAAATGGTTTATTTAGTTCACATATCGCGTCAGTGACACACTTATCGATAGCTTCAATCAAAAATTTATCGTACTATACATACGTTGTTATTTTGTCAGTACTGTAGTTTCGAGTGGAGCAGTCCCTCACATATTCAGATGCAATTAATAAGTAATCTTATTGCAACAAGATAATAGAAGGGGCGTGCAGTCTGTATATTAAGACATGAGTTATACGTAAAGATATTTTTGAAAAAAATAAGTTAAATATTTATTCGTTATTACATTATAATAACAGCACTGTTGGTTATAAAGTATGGTCAGGGTCCAAGAAGTATCCCTCCAGTTACCCTGAACGGTGTGGTCCTGAAAATGATCGAAAGATCAAAATACCTAGGACACATAATCACCAATAATCTAATGGACGACGATATTGACAGGCAAAGATAAGCTCTCAGTGTAAAAGCGAATATGCTGTGTAGAAAGTTTCATCTTTCTAGCACCGCTGTAAAAAAGACGCTTTTTCTTGCCTTCTGTGCAACGTTATGCAAACTCTGGACAAATTATAAAAAGAGCAGCATAGAAAGACTTCGCGTACAGTATAACAACGCCTTCCGTATGATGTTTGGCTTTCCCAGATATGGCAGAGCTTCCAGTATGTTCACGGAGGGGCGTGTTCCCAACTTAACAGCCCTCATAAGATCCAGGGTGGCAGGAATGAGGGAAAGGATATACAGCTCCGGAAATATCCTTATCCTGGAAGCCCGCCCTACTCCAGCATCCAGCATTGATGCACACTGGAGAAAGATACTGGCCCCTCATAATCGACATGCCATCGTTCGCTAAAGCCGCTGATATACAATATATATCTATTTATTTTTCATTTTGTTACCTGATAATGTTACCTATACTTATGTTCTCTTCTCTTTTATATGATTGATTTTTTTTCTATTTTCATTTATATAATAATATAATGTATGTACCTATTCATATATGGAATTTGCAGGACTGTGCAAACCTCCACACTTACTGGAATAAAGTTATATTTATTTATTTATAATAAATTAAATATTTTATAATCTAATTATCTAACAAACTACTCTTACTAACCAATATAATCAAAATACATATTTCTATATGTCGATTTGTTCGTGACTAATGCTATTAGATGGTGCAAATAATGTTAAGGTACGTAAAATAATAAAACTTAAAAAGCACAAAAATGCATTTTTATCTTTGTATCGATGTGCGACGCTAACGCTACCAAATATCTCAAATAATGATGAGGTATAAAATAATAATGAGGTATGAAAGGCAAAAAAAGGATAATACTCTTTGTCCGATGTAATCCGATAAAATCTAGCCTTTTACTAACACTTAATTCTGTAATTTTTTCGTATATTTCGTAAATTTTCATGTACTGTTAAAAATTGTTGTTGTTTTATGTATAAAGCCGCCGATGTTATGCTTAAATAATTCACAGTTAATTTAAATGTGACCTTTGAATTCTGAGTACACTGAATAATTTTAACGAATTTCCAACAATCAGAGGCAATCAACTTCAGCTTAGGTATGTACCTACTCGTACATACAAGAATATTGCTTAATATTATATGTTTAGCATAAGATAATGACAAAATTCAAAGTGTCAGTGTTGAAGACCCGTCCTTGGACGGGCGTGTTTGATTTTATGATAACATTTAGCAGAATCATTAACATCAGTTGTCAAGTGTCCTGGCTGCGGGAGGAATGAATAAAAACGCCAGAATTTAATTAGCGATTTATCAATTACTAATTAACTAATTATTTACTGTACAAAGTCATTTAACCCTATTAAACTTAACGCTATTTTTTAAAATACACTATTTCTTAATTTATCACTCGTAAATAGACACTTTATTATCGCTTTAACACTTTATTTATTATTCACTAGAACATTCCATCCAGTTTTCGCATGTATTATTCACTTCGGTTTATTTTGCTACTTAAGTAAGAAATTCACTAGATTATTCGCCTTGTTATCGCACGGTTAGGCGCCCTGGCCTCGCGGCCCGCGGCTCACTTTGCTTGTGTTATCTCCTATCAAACGCGTTTATTTTTTGTAAATTATATTATTTATGAATAGCAGGCACATGCAGTAAGGATTCGAAGAACTGGGGAGTGATATCTCAAGAAGTAAAAGCTGGAATAGAGATGACAAGAATTGCGTTTCTCAGAATGAGATCGTTATTTTCTTACCTAGAACTGCGTATGGTTCGGTATTATATTTTTGCCATTCTCTTACATGGTTTAGAGGCTTGGACACTAAATGAAGAACTAATCCGCAAAGTTGAGACTTTTAAGATGCAACTCTATACAAGCAAATTAAAAGTTTCCTCAAGTCCTCCGGCGTATAGAAAAAGACCGAGAAATGTTGCGAAATATCAAGATAAGAAAGCTAGAGTATCTTATATGTTATGAAAGGACCAACATATAGTCTAAATCAACTCATCATCCAGGGGAAGACGCCGCACCTCATGGCTGCGTAACTTGAGGGACTGGTACAAGTGTAACTGGAGTGTAACATATATCTATGATTTAAGGATAACTTACATCAACCATTTTTGTCTATAAAATTTCATAAAATGTATAAAAAAAAGTAACCCATAAAAACCAAGTTTTTATTATACTCCCTTTCATTGTAAAATATAACAACAATTAAAGACGAATTAAAACATATAACATAACACTAAACTTACAGTAATTAAATATATTTCTAAAATGTCAGATATTTTGAGCTTTGATAAGACACTTCATGCTTTGAAGATTAAATTCTAAAAACATTTATCAGTCAATTTACATTTTCGACATTCGTACTGAAGTACGTATTATGCATACCGACGGAATAATTCAAATTTAGAAAATATTCCGCAGCGTTATCGGGCCGCCGTAATCAAACTTTTCTAATGATTCCAATTTGAAAAAACCAATAAAATTTCTAAAAATCCGAAATTATACTATAATTATTAATTTTTTTTAACGAAAATTTGAAAGATCTTCTTGATCGTCGCCACGAGTCTACTTACCAAGTTTCAGCTCGATTGGATCACGGGAAAAGGGTCAAAAATCGATCCAAAGTTTTTGTTGACGGCAAGCAAGCAGAGGCCACGAGTTAATATAAAGGGAGTAAAAATAGCAACAGATGTCTCTTGCAAAGACTAGTGCAATAGATGAAATGTTCTTATATATATATATATATATATATATACAAATTTCAAAAATTTGATGTGTGGATGTTCTTACGATGGAATCGGTAAACGTTGCACTGTGAAGAGTGATCTTTTAAGCCAGTTTATACAGGTTGTAAGCACTGAACCATCATATAAGAGACTTCCATATACTTTTTCCATATATTAATAGCTTTGTCTGTGTGAGAGTTAAATATTTTATCCTTAATTAAAATATTGAACTTTCAACATTGTGTGTTGATTTTTTAATTTTTAAAAATTAGAAAAGGCATGGACTGCTTAACTCATAGCATAAGACAGAAGTATATGGAAACACTTTTTCGAGTCTTTGAGGATCCTATTTGAGGGATGAAGATAATGATAATATCCAATAAGATGTTATTGTATATTATCATTATCCATACATACAATATACAATTGTATATTGTATGTATGGATAAACATACATACATAAACAAACAAACAAACATACAAACATAAAAAAAAAACAACATACATACAATACAATTGTATATTATCATTATCCATACATACAATATACAATAATATCCAATAAGATCCAATAAAATTTCATAGATTCCAGAGAAATTTCCTTGAGTGACGGGTTATTTGTATTTATCTCAAAAAAACTTCAGAGATATATTGCTCTCTTTGCTTTTATACCCCTCAAATTATGTATCATGGATTGGTTGAATAATATTACCATACGGATTAATAGACTGAAAAGGAAATACCGCATACATTTAAAAACTTTTATACCATCTCAAAAGAGTTATCTCAGAAGCACATATATAGGATATTGTTGTCTTTGCTTTTATAGGTACACTTCATTTACAGAATTCTCAATTTTTTTAAGTTGACATTAATATTTTTTAAAGTAAATTTCTGCGAGCGAAAGGAACAACCAAATGAGTAAAAGAATGCAAGTTTGCAATTTTGGGAATTTCGTTTGTTTACGAAATATTTCATTAAGCCATTATTATTTTTACTGAATTTTCGCACCGGTCGTTTTGTTTTTTGCACAAGGGCGTTGAACCAAGTTTTTCAAATAATTAATCATGTCATTTGTTCTTTCTCAAAAAATTCAAAAATAGTCGCATTTTATTTTATTTTCCGACTCTTTAACAATTTCTCCGACTTAACTCTGCATATTTAACTCAAAACTCGATTTTATTGACTCATTCGATTATGCCTTTTGTCCACAGGTTTATGTGCTCTGTTTTGTTTCCTATCCTTCAATTGTGCCCTTCGTTCCTTTGAGATTTCATGTAGATATACGTGAGATTATAAACTTGACCACCCACACCTTATGCAAAATCAGAAATACACTGTACACAAAAGCGTGATAGATTAGTCCAGAACCTTAGCGTCCAAAGTTTGAATCTCAATGCCCATCGCCGTTCCATTCCCATTGTCTCAGAACTGAGACTATTATTTCAGCCGTCTGCATTATCTGGCGAAGGCTTTGTGGGTGTAAGAAAGTGACTTGATATAAACATCCCCCCATTAAGGGAGCAACCATCTCCCGGCAGATAACTTTGAGCGGGGGCGTAGTCTTTCACTAAACCCGGGACCCGAACCTCCCTGCACAATGGCCACATTAACGTGACGACAAAGTCTCGGAAGCGTCCCGGTAATGTGTAGGGATTAACCCTTAGTTGCCGTGTAACGGGAATAAAACATCGCACCCTTCCGTGAGAAGGCCTTTCGGGAACACAATGGATAGGTTTTTGATTTATTATTATTTAAATGTAAATAAATAAATCTCACCATCAACTCGAATACAGAATTAACAAGGCACCAAGGGTTGTAAAGTATTGTAACAGAGATTGCCCAGTCATTTTTGAACTACGCGATTCCAAGTTGGGGAGGTACTTATAAAACCACATTAAAATCAGCTATAATGGCACAAAAAACCTTGCTCCGAGTCATTAAAAAGAAACTATTTATATACCAATCAGACAGACTATTCAGAGAATTTAATGAACTGGATGTTAGACAGCTGTTCGTTAAGTCTACCCACATCTTCTACATCAAAAACACAAACCGCCTAACAGCAACCAGTAACTCGCATTCACATAATATTAGACAAGCATTACGAAACCTTGACGAAATACCAAAAACTAAGACAACACATGGACAGAAAAATTACTCATACATAGGGCCTAAAATATTTAACATATTTAAAACAGATTTCCAGACAATCAGAATATACTCAATTAATAAAATAAAATCTTTATCAAGCAACTTGCTTACCTCTAAAGGTTGAACAGTAACTGAAAATTTACTTACTGTAATTGCATAATAATGTCTATAAATAAAAATATATACCTACATAAATAAATAAATTAATTAAGGAAAATAAAAAATAATTTTAAACAAAACTTTAACCCTTTTTACAATGAACAATATTCCACACATATTTACAGTTGGACTTATGACTCACTCAACCTATCACTAACATTGCACTTGATACTTTGTAGATACATTTGATACTTTGTAGATATATTTATTTATTTATTTAAAAAATCCTTGTTTACAAATAAAGATACTTAATACTAATTTAACAATAAAACATAAGATAAAACATAAGATAAATTACACATTTTTTTTGTTTTGTTTAATTTGTGGATTATGCCACTCTACTAGGCTACGCCTGTCCCAGAGTGGCGTTATAGAACACAATTATAATATATTTTCGAGTTCGTCAGTAGTATTTATTTTCATAAGGTAGTTATTATGTATCTACAGAGTATCAAGTGGAATGTTGGTGAAAGTTGAGTTAGTCATAAGTCCAAGTGTAAATATGTGTAGAATAATTGTTTAATGTAAAAAGGGTTAATGTTTTGTTTAAGATTATTTTTTATTTTCCTTAATTAATTAATTAATTTATATAGGTATATATTTTTATTTGAAGACATTATTATGCAATTACAGTAAGTAAATTTTCAGTTGCTGTTCTACCTTTGGAGGTAAGCCAGTTGTTTGCTAAAGCTTTTATTTTATTAATTGAGTATATTCTGATTTCCGGGAAGTCTGTTTTAAATATGTTAAATATTTTAGGCCCTATGTATGAGTAATTTTTCTGTCCATGTGTTGTCTTAGTTTTTGGTATTTCGTCAAGGTTTCGTAATGCTTGTCTAGTATTATGTGAATGCGAGTTACTGGTTGCTGTTAGGTGGTTTGTGTTTTTGATGTAGAAGATGAGGGTAGACTTAACGAACAACTGTCTAACGTCCAGTACATTAAATTCTCTGAATTATTTATTTATTTTCCATATTTTTTTTTCTGTCTATACTTTGAGTTTTCATTTGTTAGTATACCTACATTGTATCTTAATGAGGGACCATTGGCCCTGAAAAATGTTGATATTTTCAATAAATAGGTGGTGAAAACAAAGTATATTTTTATTAATTATATTAATAATGTCAACACAAAATCATTTTGCTATTATAGTTTCTTTATTAAAAAAAATCAAAGGCAAATGTATAATTCTTTATGAAAAGTCACACAAAGATTGATTTTTTTATGTGATGTTTAAAAAAATTTAGCATAAAATTTATGCATAAAAATTTTGAAAAGGCCTTTAGAAAAGTCTGGCATTCAGGATGTGACACGTATTATACTAAATAATACAGTATTTACAGAACTTAGGCTAACTTTACTTAAAACTCAAACATGTATAAAAATGGCATTTCATTAGTTTAATTAATTTTCAGCGTCGCTCTTTCAGAAGTTAAATATTTGAGTACAGAAATGTAATAAAGTAATTCAGCAAAGAATTTCCTTTAGAATGTAATAATTTCAAGTGTTACTGCCCAAGCGGGCACTTGTTTACCTCATATTTACGTGTTGTTCCATGAATATTTATAAGTATTACCTCCTGACCTACTGAGTTCTGTATATCCACACGGTTCACACTGCCATTAATGTGACCAGGGCCGGTGCAAGAAATTGTACCTTCAGGTATCGAGATATTTCTTATTAATAAATCAGAATGTCTGGAAGCGAGGTTTAAAGCTGCCAGAAAAGGAACGAAAGTAGACTGAATGCGGTGGAAATGAAATCACTTAGATATATGTGTCACAAATCCATTCATGACAGAATAAAGAAAGAAAATGTTAGGAATGAACGTAAAGCTGATCTTAATATAGTTAATATAATCAAAAAAGGGTCACTCAGATGGTTTGGGCATTTCGAGCGAATAAATAAGGAAAAAAAAAGGTAAGAAAAATATAAGATGCAAGCGTTGACGGTACCAGAAAGAGAGGATGGCGCGGAAGACGTGGCATTACCAGATTAACGAGATTCTGGATGATGGTCCTGTTAGGAGCATCAACAACTGTCGAACCCATATATGAATATGTACGAATGTGGATCAAGTGAGATTTGTGTCAGGCTAAAATAGTGTGGCCTACTATCCTCTCTGCCGACCCCCGTGGGGAGACGGTGCGATGGTAAGTAAATAAATAAAATTTGTTTGTCAGAAGCATCAAGTATAAAGATTGACGGCCCAAAGGCGTGGAACTCTCTTTCCTTCCTAATAAGGAACATCGCATCAGAAACATTGTTGGAAAAAATACTTTAAACGCGTCTTTTGAAAAATAATTTTCGTCAGTTTGCACTTAACTTTTTAAATTTGTATTGCAGGACCACATAGAATTAAATTGTACAGAGATGACTTAAAACCCTTATTTCGGTGAGAGGATTTGTGCCACAGCGGAAGTATGTTCCCCCTCGCAGAATAAGATTAATGTATTTACTCTAGCATTATTGAATCCTCTAGTAATTCAATTCATTGCCACTTAAAGTGCGGAATATTTTGAGTTTAATTAATTGATTAATAATGTCTATGTGACATGAAATCCAGTACTGTCCTGAAAGATTTGAACAAACTCAAAATATTCTGAATGAAAATACTGGTAAAAAAGGAATTGAATAAAAATAGGAAATAATATTTCCTGGCGTATCCTAGTGTAATTTTAGTAATTCGGATGAATTTCGTTACACAGAAAAAGTATATTGCTTTCAAAAATTCCGTAAAATCAATTATAGATTTTCTGATTTAGTGACATTAACGACATCTGTGTTACAAAGGTTGTTACAATGCATATATGAAGTGTGGCATATAATTCAAATATATACAACTTCCAAAAATTAGTAGGCATGGTATATTCTATCGTGGGTGGAAATGGCGAATGTTACATTGTGTAAAGTGATCACTTAAGCCAACCATACGATAGGTAATAAGTCCTATGTACACCCAAAAGACTTCTGTACCTACTTTCCCATAAAAAAACTACAGTTTCGCCTCTGTGAGACATCTATAATATACATTACTTAAAGTGCGACTTAAAAAAAATTTAACACGTTTCGTCATTTATATATGAACTAAAAAAATTTAATCAAAAAACCTTTTGAAATTCCCATGAGCTTCACTTTATATTTATAAATTTAAACACTTTATATTCAATATTCTTATTATTAAAATTTTAATATCCATGAAATGAACTGATGTGATTACTCCTCCCATAAGCACGAATGTCAGCTCTTTTATAGCGAGTAAATCTTCTATTTGTATGAACACATTGTATTGTATTCATAAAATGTATAAGATATACCTTTAATAAATAAATAATTAAAAAAAAAACAAATCTATTTTTACAATAGATTTCAATGTTTTCAGATTAGCTTTCGTTTCGGATTATTTCATTCTAATGAGCAATATTATTTTATATAAATAGAGAAAAATAAGGGAAAATTATTTGAATACGTATAAATATGTTATATGTTAATATGCAATATGTTGCCTGCGATGTCAGAAGAGAAAATGATCTAAGGATGCACTAAGGGACGGGAGATATATTTTCACGGCGACATGAAATCAGGTAAGTTGTGTGAAGATTGAGAGTGTAAGGAAGTTATAATAATTTGAGGCCTTCTTCAATAGATAGTTATCATAAATTTCCAATTCAACGCTGGATCCCCATTTGGACGATTTTTACTCAACCAAACGTAGCATCAAAAACAAAATTGCCAATTTTAAAGCTGCTTAAGCATATTTTTTAATATTTATAATATCTGACTTCAATAACCTTTTAATATTCTGAGATGAAAAAGTTTCACTTCAATAATATTTAAACTCTACACACTGCTTTTGTCATACAGTTTGTGAATTCGGCGCAAATTGCCAAACTTATGAGGATGGGTAAAAATTTAACGGGATTAATGATTTGAGATGAAAGAGCACATGGGATTGATTGTAGTGGAATGCATAAGAGAAAATTGAAGGGTGAAGGAAGCTCGACTTACCTGATGACGACACTTCTTTTAGGTGATGATCGATTCTTGCAAGATTTACTGTCGAGCGATAGATGGGGACTAATGTAAAACGTTTTTACACGAGGGAGCTCGTGACGTAAATGCCAACTTATCAGGAATAGAATATTCATTCACGATCACAAAATTTATGTTCACTACGTACAAGTGAATATTGAACAGTTTGAAAAAGGGTTGGAGACATACTTGATCGCAACGGTACCCTTAAAATGTGCCTCACCTAGTCAGCCCATGCCTGCTCTGTTCATGCGGAATACGTGCACGCCAGGTGGACTCGCGTGCGTGTCAGACTAATGATTAGGTGACTAGTGTACTGGAGTGGCTTATCACGATTGTAATGCATGTCTCCTGGAAATGCAAAACGTCATAGTGCACCACTCAATCGACAATTCGTAGAACATTATGTGCTAATCAAATTGCAGCGACGTTATATTAATAAACATTAAGAACCACGCAACCACAGAAACTCTATTCGGAAATTCTATTCGGTAATATATGATGGTCGATTCTTATACAGTGCAAAATGTGTACAAATTTGTATATTTTGGCTCATTAATCTTCTAATAATTCTTCTAATAACTAAGCAATCCACCTATTAATTTGTGCCAGGTAATTGTTAAATTTGGAGTCAATTTAGAAATGAATATGATAAAAGTGAAGTGTAAAAGCAAAGGCAGCAATAACCAAAATAATTGAAATCAGGCATCGAGGATAACTAATTTATTGTGTACTGAAGTCAAAATTGATAGGAAACATAGCCTTTAAATTTATAGGAAACATGATTTTGAATGTAATAAATAGACTAAATCTAGAATTTATTACATTCAAAATTAGTAGAGTTCTTGGTGACTGCATTAAAACGTTTTTTTTTTTTTGATATTACTGCGTTTGCTTTTATATCCCACAAATCATGTATTAATGCCATTGTCATTCAAATTTTTGATATTGTCACGGGAATCAAAAACTATAGGAACTGCACATAAACGAATTCATTAGAACACACTAGCAGATATTAAAAATAACATTTGCAAAATTATCATATTTAATACACGAGAAATTTGAAAAACGAGATCTGTTAGTAAGTAATTAAAAGTAATAACCGGTCCGTTTGTGTTAATAATTTTTAATAGAAATGTGTATATCGAGGCAAGACTAGCGGTATACAATCGAATACCGGTTCTGGTACTGATTTACCTGTTATTAAGCCTGGAACTGAAAGAAGATGAACGAAAGTAGACGATGTATGTGTGGTAATTCCATATATGATAAATAAAGATGTTAGGAAAGAATGTTAAGTTGATCTTAGCATGGTTAACAGAATCAAAAAAGGGTCCCACAGATGGTTTGGACATGTTGAGCGAATGAATGAGGAAAAAATGATAGAGAAAAATATACATATGACGCAAGTGTTGAAGGCAACAGAAAGAGACGACGACTGCAAAAGACGTGCCATGACCAGATTAACTATATACTGAAGGATTGTCCTATGCGAAGACGTATGAATGTGGATGAGGCGAGATCTGTATGTCAGGACAGAGCAGTGTGATGGCTTTACTCTCTGCTTACCCCCGCGGAAAAACGGCGTGATAGTAAGTAAATACAATCTCCGGAAGAACTATGCACTAGGTCTGCTATACCCTGTGTAACGTTAAAGTTTATATGAAAAACATTCCGAAGTAAAATGTGTGATTTTGTGAGGGACGTTAGTTATAATACGACGAGGAGAAATTACAACACAGTGCTGAGTGCTGTCAAACCGGTGGTTTTTTTCTCTTGCAAAATCCTCACGGACCCTCGTTACAGATGACGTGTGCCAGGCTCTGCTAAGCGTGGATCAGGGACACAGGTGCCTGAAGACCCTCTTCATTTCCTCTTGTCGACTGTCCAATTCATTAATATCCCTAAAGGACGACTCCAGCAGCTGTCATTTGCACGTCGCCGGAACGACTTCTGTCAAAATGTGACGTTTCAAATAATCACGGTCAAGTCGTTTTTTTAAACACGTTCCATGACTATCAAATAGCCTCTGAGGAGAGGAATGAAGAGTTCTCTGCATCAAGAGAAATATAATATTACTAACGATCAGTAGGTACCCAGCATAGCCAGGTTTTCTGATTTCGTTAAAATTTGGCTATTAATTTGTTCAACCCTAGATCACTAAACATTAGTCTCACAGACTACATATCTTGAACGAATTCGGTGTTTAGGTGTAGTCTCGGTGCAACTCCGCCCCGCTTCTCTCAGTTCCTTCATAAGTGAGAAAATTCGTGCCGGTTGTATCACATTGGATTGCAGTCATAATTCAATTAATACGTAGATTTAAAAAATTCACATTTAAAGCTGATATAATTGTTTACATCTCAACGAAATGGAATTGGACAATAAATTTTTCTGTGTTATTATTTTACCATTAACTATTATTATTTGTACCTTTAACTGTATTATTATTTTATCTGTCTTATGTTTTTCTGTATTATTATTATTATTATCTTTTAACTATTACTATTGTAACTTTTAACAGTATTATTATTTTAACTGATGTAGTACATCGTGGCGTGATGCAGGAGATAAGCATTGTCGGAACAGTTCCGTTCTTACGCCGAAAGACCTGGTATTATCTGATCTCATACCTACTATATTTCAAGTACCCATCATACCGTTCAGCGTCTCGGCGACGTAAAGTTTTGTGAAGCACGGGGTTTGGAAGAGCATCTGTGACCTATTCATAAGGACATGTTGAGCATCATGTGGAGGCGTTGTTGTACGTGTTAATTGTGTCTCATCCTATGTGAATGTAAATTCTGACCTGATGATTTCCCGTCCGCGACATCTCCGCTGGCGCTACCGCCTGTAGAGTTTTGAAGATATAATTTTAGCTGCTTTCTCCCTTGTATCGCGGCCGTCAGCGACGATGTCGCGGAGAGGGCAATTTATTTTAATTTAGAATATAAGATTTCAATGAACCGAATTTAGAATATCTTTGAATTTGCCTGTTGTCGCCATTTCAGGGCACAGAAAAATGTCAGTAGTTTATTGAATAAATGCTTATGTTGAATGCACAAAATGTCTTGTTATGTAAACCCATCTTTGTTAATCTGTTGCAACTTGAACTTTTTAATATGAGAGGCACATGAAGCGGCTCGAGAGAGAGAGTTCAGTACGCAGATCACCGAAAGGACCCTGAGATTGTAAAAGAGGAGTGAGGTTATTCCGATTCTTCTCCGATTGAACTAGCTGGTGATGACGAGGGGTTCAGATCATGAGGATCTGAACTCCACGTCATAATATTTCGGCGGCCAGTTAAAGCCTGTGAGAACAGCGCTCTCTAGAATAGCGTAGCGTCCTGATAACCAAGTGTGATGGTCATTATTAAAATGATTATTATTATTCTTTCCTTTTTATACATAATTATTATAACACCCCATTATTATTCGGATGGACATTGTTACGTAGAGAATTTTTTTTGTACCTAATTTTATACAAAATGTGTGCCTGAAATGTAAATGGTGGATATTGTTTAATAGAGAAAAAGTATGCGATATACGCGATTCAGTTACGGACGCACTTATTAGTTTTAATTTTTATAAAAAACAGATTCAAAATATTTTTTTCATTTTATGTAATAACGAGATCTGCTATCATACTTATTTTGAAAAGGAAATGAGATCAGCTATTGGATAGGAAGTTACGGACGGAAATTTAACATTATTATTTTTGGGATTATTCAGATTATAATATATCATAATATCACTTTAATATATAATTACGTTTTGTTTCTGCCTAAATTATAAGTCGAAAATGTTGAAGCAACAATGTCCCGATATCAATAGTTAAGGAGAAAAACGGCTTTATCTCCAGTTTACATTTGATTTTTTTTTTACAATATTTCTGACTTATTTTCTATAATAGGTGTATTTTTGATATAATACGTGAACATTTTATGCGCATATTTTAATTAACCTGTAACGTATTGTGGACTTGTTCTGTTATCCCCTTATAATATATGACCGCCTGAAACTCATGCTTTATTGTTTTGACTGCACGCCCCTAGGGTATAGTGCCTATATTTTGCGTGGTTATAACAGTAATAATGTATGTTTAGATAGTTCAAATGGTATATGATTCTATAGAGAAGGCGCAGACAGACAGACATCTACTTTTATACATTTATAGATTTTAATTTATTCTTAGTTCGCAAACTTTCTCAAATGTCAAAATGTGTTTGAAGACATTCGTCTATGAGATTCCTTTTAAATGTCATGAAAAGTTGGCAGACAGCAAAGTTCACAATCTCCATGTTGGTACATGTCTCGTACACATATGAGAAGTTAAATATCAAAACCTACCTAACGCCATAAAATATTTTTTTGTCAAATTAAAGGAAATTGTTTACATTTTTTTACATGAATAATATGCAATAAAAACTAACGGAAAAAGGAATTAAAAATAAAACATTAAAATAACACGGGGTGTATAAAACTTTTATATTTTTCGAGTAATTTTAGGTTAGGTTGCTTTTTAAATACGTTTAAATCCAAATTATTAAAGTCAATTATGAACTGCAAGGAAATTAATATAGTCACTAATTCTAAGCGTAAAAACGTAATGATGGTACTTTTACATGCCTGTTCCTAAAGAATAAGTGGTTACTTATTTATAGCCGTAAAATAGAAATGACGACTTTTTTTATATTTCTCTAGCCGGCAGTTAATGATACTGTTTTAAACCCTAACCTAAACCCTAAGCCCGATCATACCGGGTGGAACATTAAATATAGTAGCTTGTTAGTCTTGTGGTTAGGACTCTCGCCTCGTGATCCAAAGGTCGCGGGTTCGAACCTCACTCCAGACCAGTTAGTTAGTCCTTTTTTCATACACAAGCGTTTAGCTTAATTTGAAAATAGTAAGAATATTGAGTGACGCGTATTTCGTTTCCGCATCTCTATTTAAAAAAAATATATATTATATGCTTACAGTATATTTTTGTCGGTCCACGGAGAGGCGGCTGTAGCAACATGCGTTAAGCGATCGATTAACGCATGTTGCTACCGTCAAACCGCATCTGCGGCCATTTAATTTGTTTTTTTAGCCGTGAATTCGAACGAAATCGCGGACGTTACTTGAGGATACGGACGGACGGACAGACAGGCAAAGAAATTATTATGTTTGATTAATTTGCATTTTCAGGTATGTAGAGAAATAAAAATACTTAGTAATTTAAAAAAATTAAATATTTAAAAATGTTAATGACGTTTTTAACAATGAAGATTTTCCCATTGTTCTAATGAATTACATTATTAATTAATATTTTGATATTCAAGCTGATTTTAAATAAGTAAGATTTACACTTGTTATGATAGTTGAACTAATATTTTAAATATAGAAATGAGCTTAGAGAATATATTGACATTCAAATCTACAAAAAACATTAATGGCGGTAAGATATCTTTTGATAATCAACGACTCACCTGACGAAATAAAGAAAGACGTACATATAAGAGATAAGCCTACCCGCGCGGCTTCGCACACGTAGATTTTTAGAAACTTTTAGTCATATTTTATCAATTTGTGTATTAACCTTAACATACAGATATATGTCGTCGCGGACTTTTTTATATAACTTTTTGAGTTCTACAACTTCTTTACAGAAAGCATTTAAATATATCTTACCGTTAAGGCAGCGCTCATAAAAAAACACACCGCTCGACCATTTTTTTGTTGACTTTAGTTGTAAAATAGGTTCCCGGGAAAAGCTCTTTATTTTAACGGGAAAATATATGTCTACCCTGAAAGTCCATTCTATATGGTGAAAGAATTTTTGAAATGGGATGAGTAGTTTTGGAGATTACCTCCTACATCCAAACTTTCAGTATTCTGTATTCAAATATTCAAATAATATCGAATATTTATTTTTTCCTCCAAACAAGTGGAACACAGGAGGTGTCCTTTGGTGGAGATACCTAGAGAACATACATGCGCGTGCGAAAAAATTCCTACTCGAAGAGGGCGTCAGCCACTAGCGTGATTAATGCCTATCATAACATGAGCAGCAATATTGCATTAAATTTTACTAAAAACTTGGCGGTACCTAAAGGGAAACTACTCGCAAAATACAACAGGCTTTTAGGGATGAGCACCTCATAAATAAGGGCGTGGTGTAATAGACATGATGATAGTATTAAAGAATAAAAGAATAAGTGATTTTAGAGAAGAAAATATTTTAAAAGGATTGTAAAAAATGATCCAGTTTTAATATACACATGGAGATGAATAATATTTTTAATAAAATATAAGTACACATTTGTGCGATCCGCCATTTCAACTGAAACACCGGTCAGAGCGAATGTGTCTTTGAACCGTTGCCATAGACACAATGCAATGTTTACTGAGGCTCGACGTCACGTAGACGAAATGACAGCTGCGGGCATTTTTGCGCGAAATTAAAAAAATGTAGATGAAAATGCAATTATTTCGGTAAAAACTTAGTTTATTACTAATAATGTTATTTTCGGTAATAGTAGACGTGTACCTACACTATAAAATGTTATTTCAAAATCTGTCATTGCTCAGAAGTTGGCTGCGCGCGAGTGGAACCGAACCGCGATCTGGCAGGCCCTCCACAAACCAAAATAGCAATGTGATGACCAACTGCGACCTTTGGGCATGCAAATGCAGGACCGTCGAATCACAGAGTTTAAGATTTGAGTTTAGACCGAGGACTTGGACTATAAGAGAGTGTATGTAAAATTCTCGCCGAAGTTGCTAACGATGGTGCCGAAGAATTCCCATTATTCGCACCTGATTCAGGTTTTTTTAGCCAAACACAGCATTTCCCTAGTTTCACAGGCTCTCTTCCTCCACATATGACTCCGAGTGATTTTTAATATTGTCGCCGCTACACCCAGCCACCATTAACCTCCCCCACTCGCGTGGTGCTTAGTAATATTAGGTCCTTACATATGAAATTGGTGTTATGCCGTACTGGCAAATTTGATCTCAAATATCTTCTCTTTGGTTAGGAATTCCAAATCCAAATTTATACAGCTATTTACTCATGTATTTGTGTTTTGAAAATTATAATTCATTTGTTTTTTCCTCAATTGTTTTTTTCTTTGCGTCACTCAGTTTACAAAATGAAAAACTTGAAATATCGCGTTATTTACGAGTACGAGTTCCACCGTGGCACCAGTGCTGCAGAAACGGCTCGAAGGATTAATGATGTGTATGGCGACGGTGCCGCAAAAAAAAACACGGTGCGTTTTTGGTTCCAACGTTTTCGTTCTGGAAATTTCGACCTGCAGAACAAGCCCCGTGGACGGCCGGAGACCAAAGTTGATAATGAAGAATTGAAGGCTATTGTGGAAGCGGATCCATCGCAAACCACATCCGAGTTAGCTGCAGGCTGCGGTGTTAGTGATAAAACTGTTTTAATCCACTTGAAGCAAATTGGTAAGGTGAAAAAGCTTGAAAGGTGGGTACCTCCTCGAATTGAGTGAAGCAAATCAACAAACGCGCGTTGACTGCTGCGTTGCATTACTCAACCGGCACAATAATGAAGGGATTTTAAATCTTAAATCTGGCCAGACGATTACGGCAGATGTCTATTGTCAGCAACTGCAAACCATGATGGAAAAGCTAGCTGCTAAACAACCGAGGCTGGTTAATCGCTCTAGGCCACTGCTGCTTCATGATAACGCTAGACCACACACTGCACAACAGACGGCTACCAAATTAGAGGAGCTTCAATTGGAATGTCTAAGACATCCACCGTACTCTCCGGACCTTGCCCCAACAGATTACCATTTTTTTCGAAATTTGGATAACTTCTTGCAAAGGAAAAAATTCAACTCCGATGGGGCAGTCCAAACCGCCTTCAAAGATTTTATTGATTCCCGTCCGAATGGTTTTTTTAGTAAAGGGATCGATGAACTACCTATGAGATGGCAAAAGTGCATAGATAGCAATGGTACAAACTTTGATTAAATAAAAATATTATAATAAAAAAAAATCGGCTTTATGTTCCTCCCATACTAAACGCCAATTTCATATGTAAGGACCTAATATTATTATTATTCTTATTAATATTCCTGCTGGACGTCGTATTAATATTATTGCTGAAGATGAAGCATCATATCAGCATACAAAACTTTCTAGTTACAGATAAAAAAAAAGTTAAGAAAACTAACATCTCAGGATAGAAAGCAAGAAACTGAATTGGATAGGAGGATAGGAGCCGCAAGCCAGGTAGCTCAATGCACACATATTATGAAGATATAATTATATATAAAAATTAAAAATAATATATATACAATCTGGTCAAAGGTGTAGGAGAATCCTGCTTCGGAAAACCCCTTCAGACACATGGAATATATCAATACTAAAAGCTATTTTGTTCACGATAGCGGTAGCTCTTCCAACAGGCATAACCATCGGCAGGTTGAGCCTGTATATTGGAATGTGAAACAATCTATGCTGACGATGTCTAAGGTAATTATCAGAAACATACAATACAGAATACGGCCACCAGCACTGGATCTTGACCAAATGAACCCACTCAAGGCTACAGGCCGCCGAGATGCAATTTCTACGAGGAATAGTAGGAGTTACCAGAAGAGACAGAATTAGAAATAATTAAATAAGAGAATGTCTCGAAGTAGAACCCTTATTTACGTTTATCGAAGAATCACAATTACGATGGCTGCGACATAATTTGCAGATGCCGGCAGACAGACTGCCAAAGCGGATATTCCAGGCAAGACCAGAAGGCAGAAGACCAGGGGACCTTCCTAGGAAGAGCTGGTGGAAACAGTTGGAGGACTGTAGCGGAGCGAGGTTGCAACTAAATTGGGCTGACGTGGAGAGCGAATCCCAAGACAGGAAAAGTTGGAATCTTTTATGCGGTGCAGGGACTCCGACCCAATAGGATAAGGGGTAGAAGACGAAGAAAGTAAAGAGTGTTTTCCTTTTTTAATAATATTATTTAATTGCCACTAATTTGACTGATTACCTGTTTTCTTATCAGTTCACATTACACTTCTAGCGCAGATTAATTTGTCAATCTGCAAGAATGTTTGATGGCCTCTCACTTTCAACTGTGATTCAATGTTCCCGGTTCGATGCTTCCGGCCTGATCTTGGTGCGCGTCCCATCGCCTCGTTACACGATTGACGTCATAATCAGAGAGTGACAAATCGCTTTCGACGACAGGAAATGTAATTTCGCTTCGAGACTCAAAGCGGAGTCCGTTTCACGACAAGCCCTAATCTAGATTATTACTGTCGGCTTGTGAGCGTATAACAGGCCGACGTTAAATATCCTACAAACGGACGAAAATCAGGAAATTAAACAAAATTATATAATAAAGATATGTATTTATTAATTTTAAAAAAAACTAACAAAATTTTGTGTAAGCCACATTGATTATAATATTTTAAGGGTATAAAAGCGATGGCAACAAAATCAGAAAATTTAAAAAAAATATCACAATATTCGGTGACTCGAATTTCGCTCAATGTTCATTGAATTTGAATTCATTGAATTCAGAACAATGTTTTGAATAAGTACGGTTGTGTTGTAACTTTTGAGACAAAACCTGGACAATGGCACTTAGTATCACGCCAAAATGGCGGCCAAGGTTCCTCAAAGAAATCATCTACAAAAACGCAATTTAATCCGTAAAAAAATATCCGTAATTTTTTTGAATTCACCGAGGTGTACTAATTTAGTTTGTACTGAATTCGATATTTAATAAGAAATATAGCTCTGTCCTTTTCATGTTTCATGTTTCTGAAAAATCACTACTAAAAGCAAAGATACCAACATTCTTGAGATGTAAAAAGCAAAGACAGCAATATCCACTTCAACCATTCAGCCCCAAGGGTGTGTCACATTAAAAAATTACCGTTTTATATAAGACGTTATGCAAAGACAGCAATATACAATTATGTAAATAGCAAAAGCAGCAACGTCCATCACTATTTGGTAGCAAACGAGCAATAGTCACATCCAAAAATTAAATATTTATTAATCCACGTATATAAAAGGAAAACTGAGGTGACAATTGTTTTTAAAAATTTATTTAGTGGTATATTGCTGCCGTTGCTTTTATACCCCTCATTTAATGGTGACAGGATTCACAGTGGGGTTCAGTGACTAAATTGAAACATGACTTTTACGTAAACATATATTTTGCAAAAAATCAAAATCGAAGATACATATCTAAATAAAATAATTTCGCTGTCGGTCTGTATGTCCGTCTGCCGGTCCGTAAATATACAACATGCTTGAATTAAAACTTTAGATAAAATTAGTGTGACATGCAATCAGCGCAGCGCTTAAGCAACACGCAAAGGTCGAATACATGACACCGTTTTGATATTTTAAAAATATTATTTTATTCGGGGAGGGGGGTGGATTCGGTAATATCGCTACTTCACTGATTACTTCACTTCATGGTGACTGGCTTTTGAATTTTTTTGTATTTATTGTTTTCGTAAAAGTCGTGCTTCAATGTACTCACTGCACATGCCTGCGGTTTCGATGTCACAAGACGGACGCACAATAACTATTACAAACATTAAATCTGTAGACGACTCAAATGTCGGGTGGAGAGATGGCCTAATTCTTGTTGGGGTTGGAAATTGATGTCGTAAAATTGAAATGGGCAATATATGTGAAATAGTGATTAATTAAAATAAATCACAGAAGTCTCAAAGAAACTATTTATATAGGAAACGTGTATGGTTTTTATAGGGTGGCCCAGGGTTTGTAACCTGTATGAGCTTAAGTGATGACTTTATACAATGTTACGATCAACAATTCATCGTCATAAAATTTTATAAATTAATAAAATATCCACACATTATCAAAATTTTTAAAGTTATATAAATATTTTAAGTTTCTTTAAAATATTGAAATGGATTATGCTAGAAACATTTATAGTTGTTTTTGTGACAAAGTATACATAAATTAAGCAGTTTTAACGTTTCATATAGAGACAGCTTCATCTCTGTGAGACTCCTAAAATTTATCCTAATTAATAGTTGTATTTATATTATATTATCTTCTTGTTCATATATATAACATTGTAGATTGGCGACCGCGGAAGAAACTCCTTGAAAAGCTGGTACCAGGACGCTATAAGAGGATACTAGGAGGCTTCAGAAAAATTAATGAAAATATTTACTAACGAAGCCTTGCAAAACCTTCAAGTATCACAAGTGCAATGAAATATAAAAATGTGTATTTTTAACTACTCGAAAAGATGACGTCAAATACCTGAATATTTCTGAAAATATTTAAGATATACTGAATTTTATTATCTCTCGCAATTAAAATTTTCAGTCCAGTTAGTAATTACGTATTTTTTAATGACGGATTGCAAAATAATTTTATTAAAATTATATTTTATTTACATTAAAGGAAACACATTATTATTGGGAAGTTACAATTTCAGAACTAAGTTCTGTGAATTTTTAAAAAAATTTATTAATCGATTAGAAAAGACATACAGAGAAACTAAAACCGGGATTCGAACCAACGGACCTCCGAATAACTACAGGCCAAGAGACCCAATTACATCGGCGAAACACATCACAAAACATCCAGACATTAGTAAATCACATAGATTAATTGTGACCTCGCCGTGAATCGAACCTGGAACCCACGCTGTGAATAGAATGTGTCATACCCACTAGGCTACGAGGGCACACGGCGCATACTGTTCTGCCCCACTAAGCTAAAAGGCAGTAACTCCATACTTTAAAAAAAATGTTTTTTTCGTTGTTCTGGAGAATTGAGGACATATTTTACCTTTTTTATAAGCTAAGTTAAAACTATACAAAAATACCTAAAATAATAATAAAATAACTTTTTTATCTGTATTAATTCAATATCTATTGATTAAGCGAAAAAAAATTATATTCATTTGAATGATAGAAACGCTCCATTCACATTTCCTTGATTTTATCAATAATTTGTTTAATGGAGATTCTGCTTTTTAGCTTATGGGGCAGTATTATATGGACCATTTTAAAAACATTATCACCTGATGTAATATCTAAACCCTTTTATGAGGACGCCTTTTTATATATATGTGGGGTATAAAAGCAAAGGCAGCAATATCCAAAAAAAAATTGAAAGCAGTCATCGATATAATTTATCCTAATTAATAGTTGTATTTATATTATATTATCTTCTTGTTCATATATATAACATTGTAGATTGGCGACCGCGGAAGAAACTCCTTGAAAAGCTGGTACCAGGCTAATTTATAATGGTTTGAATTCGAGATTAAATAAGAAACATAGCCTATAAATTTTTTAGGAACTTGATTTTGGAAAGGATAGATACATAAAATTTAGAATTCAATACATTTTCAATTACTTATCCTCGGTGACAGAATTAAATGCTGCCTTTGCTTTTATACTCCACATATTATGTACCGATTTTATTTTCGTTTTTGGTTATATTTATCTGAAAAATTGAGGAAATTTATGCATCTACATAATATGAATATATTTTTTTAATTGCTTATCATTGTTATTGAAGAAAATTGAGAACGAAGGATTTTTTGTACAAGATTCTTGAAGGTTGAAAGAATCTTGAAAGTTTCGAATACCTGGGAATATTTCGTGGCAGTGATAGTAATTATTGCTGACTCTGAAGGTGACGAGAAATGAATTCGGGAAGAATCTAATCTACGCTACCATATTGCTGGAACAGTGGTTGAAAAGGTGATCGTAACGATGCTGGACAGAACGGAAACTGGAATACAAAAAAGCCCAGGAAAGAATCGAAGATGTGAATCGAATAAGACATATTCCTTTTATACCTGAAAGAGACCATGACGAATGGGGCATTGAGTGGGTGTGACGTAATCGAAGGGTGGCGAGCTTTAGAGGGTGAACCATGCCGAGTTTGGTGATTAATATTTAGAGCCTGACTGATTTCATGGTTACCCTATGAGAATACATTGTACAAGATTTAATAGCCCTTGTCTACGAATTGACACACGGTGAGATAAAGCTCAGAGATTTAGTTGAGATGTATCGCAACACTAAAGGCTTTAGATTAAATGTAGTTGAACAGCTAGAGATTGTCAAACATGAAGTAGATAATTCAATAGGGTTTTAACAAATATTTTGATGTGATTGTTCGGAGAACACAATTACTGGATTTGTGATTATTTAATTAAGATAAATTAAAGCTGACTATTAATTCTCACAAAGACAAAGTTATTTATATGATAAATATATTTGTAAGTATTTTGTACGATGGCCGAGGGTTTACAATCTGTGTGAGCTAACTAAAGTGATCACTATACACAATGTAACGTTCACGATGCCACCGTAAAAACATCCACATATCGAATTTTTTTGAAAGTTATATAAATGTTCCAAAAAAAAATCATCCGTCTATTTCAAGGGGCTAGGGGCTAAAAATGTATACATAGATTACGCAGCTGGTAATGACACTTATATATTTTTAAGCCCTGGGCCATCGTAAAAATAGACTTACATGCACGTTTCTCATATAAATTGCTTCGTCCCTGTGAGACTTCTATAATTTGTCTTAATTGGCAATTAGGGTAATTTGTTGGTGTAGTGATTATGACGCTCGCCTTGTTTCTCAGTAACGATTTTGTAAAGAGTTTGTAAAAAAGTTTGCAGTTTCCCCTGATCCGAGCGTAAAGATAATATACACCAAAAATTTAATGATTATTTAATTAGTCATACTCGCAGAGAATACCTTAAAGTCGTCTGAAAAAACCCAAAAAATTGGTTTCGAACCAAATAGATAAGGTAAGCACTATTAAACATATACATATGTAAACAGTGTTATATTTTAAAAGTGCATAAATAATTAACAGCGGAGATTATTTACTCTTTTTCTTAACAGAAATCAATTACTAAATCGTTTCATTTAGGATAAAATTCTTTCACAATCAAAATTATTTTTATCAGAATTACTAAAATATATTGTAGAAAAGCTTTTTTAAAGCAAAGTTATCCAGAGATATTAGAAATCTAAAATCAACATAGGCAAGCCTAACTTACAGAATTTGTCATTTTCTTTCTCATTTCCTTTCATTTCCGGTAAATCGGCGTTTATTGGACAATAATATACATTTGCTTGCTTGGTACATACACATAATAAAAATAAATTAGGATCATATGTAACAAGCCTTTCGGCCGATACCTATCTCGCTAGATATATAGAAATACCTGTTCTGAAGTTACCCTTTAACATTTTATCCCCTTAGATCGACATTTAATATTTATTTTGAAAGAAGGTACATACAGTAAAAATAAGCGACGCCTTTCGACGTCAAAGTTGAATAAATTCAGAATTGGAACATTTTTTCATTCCTACTTCCTGTTACGCATTTTCGTCATCACATTCACGAAATTACTTACATAAACCGAGCGTAAAGATGTTATACATCAGAAATGTGTATATTTTCGTGTCTTTTAAAAAGTTATCCGAGTAATTTTTCGTCACGTATATGATGCGTCTATTAATGCGTTGTGGTACTACCGTAGTTAACTTCTCGATCGCTTAACAGTCAAATGCATCCCCCTTAAAACACTTCTCTCGTAGGGGTAGGTGACGCGCGCCCTGACACACTTTCAGAGTGATATTGCGTTTGTCAACAGCACCATGATTAATGGCAGCCAGGGTGGTCTGACAAGTACCACGTGGCATGGAAGGATATTAACCATTAACCGTCCGGAGACTTAAAATGGCCGAAATCACCTTTAAAATTTTGAGTGTGCAGCTTTTTTTTTATATCGAATATCGTCATCATCACCACTCTAAGCTATAACGCCTGGTAAGTCTTGGCCTCCTCCATTAATTTGGGTTTAGTGCCAGCTCTCTCCAGTTCAGAAGCTCCAAGGTAGATACGTCTTTGAGGAAGTTGTCGCTCCATCTTAATTTTGGCCTTCCTAAACTCTTTCGCCCTATCGGTTTTGAGTTCAGCAGGGACTTTGGTGCTTGAT
Organism: Agrypnia vestita; assembly: GCA_016648135.1. Classification (NCBI taxonomy): domain Eukaryota; kingdom Metazoa; phylum Arthropoda; class Insecta; order Trichoptera; family Phryganeidae; genus Agrypnia; species Agrypnia vestita. The sequence continues at coordinate 28,610 of JADDOH010001232.1, forward strand.
TCTCGGTCATTCTTTCCACATGACCCAGCCACCGAAGTCTTCCCAGTTTTATAAATTTTGTTTTTTTTATTTAGCTCCTTAAACACAGCATAGAGCTCGTTTTTGTAACGTTTGCGCCAAAGTCCATTTTCTAGAACCGGTCCTCCTTCCTTTCAAAAACCTCCAGTGCTCGCCCATTCCCCTTAGTACCCACATCTCTGCTGCACATGTAAGCAGTGAACTAATAACAGCAGTCTGGATTTTATCTGATTTTCTAGGCGGAAAGAATTGAATTAATAAAATAGACTTTTGCACTATTAGTGTGAAACTACTTTGCTTCAGAATATATTGTAACGACATGGTAAAAGAGACGACACAAAGATCGAAGTCTTTAGTGCCTTCTACGATACACTATCACACTCTGGTATTATCTATAAGATCCGGAAAACGTTTACAAACACCTGGAACATTATCGTAAAAACCAGAAAAGAAAATATTGTTCTTGAGAATCCTAACACGTTGCGTATATAAAGCGGAACTCATAACTTCTGACTATCATTATTAACAGCCACATATATATTAAATAATTTATTTACAGTATAAGAACTGAGGCTCCCTCATCAGACACGAGCTCTCTTTACTGACAAGGTCAACATGATTAAAAAAGCTCAAAAAATGTCAATGTAACAAGTTATAATATAAGAATGTAATGTTTACCATATATTAAATAAAATAAAAAAATGCCTCTAGCATTTGAAAGAGTATATTTTTAGAATATACATACATACAACTTTCAATTTTGATAATGAATTGATGAACGTTTCAGTTGTCAATGTATCACTTAAGCCAACACATACAGGTCATAATCCTGGGCTACTATTAAAATACTTTTATACATGTTTCCCATATAAATAACATTCATCTCCGTGAGATTTCTATAATTCATTTAAACTAAAAAATACACATACCTAAGCACATTTTTTGTAACCAAATTTTATAAAATAAATAATAAAAATCAATTTATTGCGAGTAGTATTTTATCTGTCCTGTAATATTTATTAAAATGATTTACATCAATAAATTGCGCACAATATCTCACATTCCATAAAGCAGTAATAATTAATTTTTAAATATACATTTACATCATTTTAATTAAATTTATTTGTTACAGTCAAATATTTTGATATCGTATTCAGCAATATTCGATAAATAATTCGACATGAATTGTCCAATTTAAAGCCTACCCACCAATCACTAATGGCCCGTTGGCGCCTACGGAGTATTCTACCAATTAAACTAATACGCATTATTAACCTTTCCATTGCTCGAAACTTCTATCTTTTTCGGAGAAGGACAACACAAATACCCAATTATACTATATTTATCTCAGAATATTTTAATATGAAATGTAGGTTTGTTTATTTGAACTTAAGTCTGAAAATAGTTTTTACGATACAATGAGAATGATTAAATTCTATCAATAATATAACAGTACTTACAGGCACAGTCTATATTAATAATGACACCGCACATCATTAATATGGGATTTATTTTTTATTTTTTAATACATACACGATACAACGTACCATTAAAAAAAACAATGTACTTAAATAATGTTAGAAGTGATATATTTATATAAAGATATACGAAAAGAGATATGATTAACAAAACTTAAGTATATGATATAAAGTATTAAAAAATTACAAAAATAAAAAACAAATCAACTATAAAACTCAAAAAGCAAATAAAAAAATAGTAAGCAAATCAAGAATAATCTGAAATTCAAGAGACAAACCAAATGAAAATGAAAAAGCAAAATGAAAAAATTGTAATCAAGTCAAACAAATCAAATGTAGAACTGAAGAAGCAATAATATTACAACAAAAAAGATAGATATGACATCAATACTTATAAACGATCGAATTCGCCCAGAAGAGCATTCTTGTAGGCGGCTAGTATTTCCGAAAAAACATGCGATTGGTAGACATACTCGTTTCCTAATCTATGAGCCATTTAATAGGTGAGCTATAGAGATAAATTTACACTAACATTGTCACAATGAAACGATATACTTTGTCTAGTACTCCTGGAAGGGATGTGATAAAAAATTAGCTGCGATAGTTCTGAACTGTTGTAATAATTTTTTACGATTTTATATAGTAATATGAGGTCAGCAATTTTCCTTCTATCGGATAACCTATTTAATTTAATTAGAGACAATAGAAAATTATAATTTATGTTCTTTATTGATATATGTATGGGATGGATATTACATAACTAACATAACATTTTGTTCATTGTTTTTCTATTTATTTTTATCATAGTTTTAAAATTAAAAATACTTTTAACAATATTTTGAATGTTAAAAATATAGAGGTATCATTACTAGTTACGTAATCAATGAATATTATTTCATGAGAAGAACTACAGATCTCTCTCGCATTGTTCCTTCAAATGTATGGAAGATTTCAATTTGGAAATATCCTATAACATTCAAAAATTTGATTACGTGTTGGCATTCTTACTGTTGAATTGGTGAACGTTGCATTGTGTAGAGCGGTTACTTAAATCAGCTTATACAGGTTGCAAGCCCTGGGTCATCATACAAAATACTTTTTTTAAAGTTTTCCATAAAAATGAAACTGTGAAACTTCAATAATTTATTTTTATTAAAATTACTTTATTATTAATGTTAACCACGCATTTGCGTATCGTATTGGAAAGGTTGAAATGATTGATTCCTGATAACTCATTATTGAATATTTGGGTCAAGTATTCAGGATAAGCTTAATTCATTTAAAATGTTTGGTTTCATATCGGTTAATGTAATATGTACGTAAAAGTATAATAATATGTATGTGTACAGTGTGACTATTATTTTTAATTAATTCAAATGTTCTAACCCTAGCGTACCTCCTCACTAATCACTGTATCTATTTTTAATATACCTACCTAAGCCATATTTTTTCTCTAATCATTGCGCACATGCCATTTTACTCGGTACCATCGGTTCATTGTTTTATCCGAGAAGTTTGTATTCCTTATTTTCTGTTAAATCTTAACAAAATCGTTTATATTATTTATCCTACTGGCAAGTAGGTATATTGAAGTTCTTAAAACAGTCAAAACTGACATCTTTTAATAATAATTGTAGAAATGCTATTTAACATAATTTTTTTATGTTAGTTTATAACCACCACGGAGATTTTTAGTCTACGGGTTTTGAGATGTACCCGTCTCTTTGCCAGTACAACCACTTCATCAGCATGTAAATACCACTACACACCACAACCATAGAATTATTTACACACTAACACCTTCCCAAAATATTTCTCACGTGCATGTTAATCTAACCGAAGCCTAAGATGCACTCAGTTTCCTACCAAATGCGTGTCGATCTAATCGCTATTTAAGATGCACTATGTTTCCTACCAAAAAGAGATCAATAATTTGAGGAGTGAGGGAGTGAGAAGGCGGGATCTAAATTGGGTGTTGATAAGTCTTGTGTTTTATCCAATAGTGTTGAATCAAACAGAGGACTTTACGGAAAGCTTAAAAGATTTTATTAACAAGAGAAATATTGTTTTTTATAGCTTTACGTTTATAAAAAAAATCCGCGAAATGTTTCAAATTGACATATTTGATATTTCAATTTTATTATGAAAAAATATGACTGCAAATGTGTGTACTTTAAAGTTTTTTTAAATTTTAAACTATATATTTCATAATTTTCTGCACATTAATGTTTTTTGGTTGACTTATTATGGTTATAGAAAAAATTGGTAAACGTCTAAGCCGCTTACACTATTATAAGAAATAAATAATATGACTTTTCTTCAAAAAATTGTCTGAAAATCATTCATTACCAATTTTGAGCGTCAACACATTCTCATAAAATGCGAAACAATTAGATCACTATATAGAGTACAAAAAAATATTTGTAACAAGTAATTTTTTTAATTCCTCCTTTCCTTATTTTTCCTTTCTTTCCTTTTTTAGACAGCTATGGAAAACATGATTGGTATACTGGGGTTGACAACATTTTATATTTATGTGTTAATGGAAAATCAATATCGGTAGATACGTTTCATATAAAACGATTTTTCTGGTGAATCACCTAAACTGACTGAAAATGTCAAAAATCTGACACTATGTTTGAAATAAAAGATACATTTAATAAGAATAAAAAAAATACGTCAGGACCACCCAGTGAGATCGAAAAAATACTGGTACGCCTAACCATCCATCTCACAAATTGCCATGACAACAAGAGCTGTGCGGAAATTTTTAATGAATTCGTTATATTTGAGTATTGCTCAATATACAGGTGTCCTTAGCGAAACGTGCATATCTTTAAATACGGGCTTAACAAAAAATTATGGAAAAAAATATAAAATAATTTTTTGTCTGAAATGCCCCATTACCGAGATAATTATGTACGCTTTTACTTGTGGTAGAGCACACTAAAACAATATTTTTTTTCGTTACAATAATAAAGACAAAAAGAAGCCTGCCCGATGCCTTTGATTTCTTCCAACTAACCACACGGTATTTAGGATTTCCGGTATACAATGTAACAGTAGCAAAACTAGCTCTATGATAATGATACGAGTGGGAGATGTATGGGGGACAAGGAAGAGTTAAAGTTTTGGGAAAGGTTTAATTGCTTTAGTCTATCATGTGATGTCTGTGCTAAGTTGATTCTACAACCTGGCCGAATTCACTTCGAATAAGAAGCTAAAGAATTCCGTATTGTAAATGGGTATGGATTGTGAAGTATTTAAACATAGTGGAAGGCCATGATAAGAAACAAAGTTAAATTTAGATTTCTGGTACTGAGGATTGAAAAGTAAAGTAAAGATAAAGCACGAACACTTCTTATTATGAAGTTGCAATTTTTTCAGAACAAAGTTCTGTGAAATTTAAAACCAAATTAATTAAACAATTTAAAAGACATACAATAAAATCTAATCCACGAAAAAATATTTGGCTACTACTGGGATTCGAACCACGGATCTCCTCCATTCCGGGTCTGGCGCTTTATCCAATTAGGCTATAGATATAGAAGCCTTGTATATTTCCGTGAATATATCGACCTTATATGTAAATCTCATTTTGATTAACCTTTTTTTGTCCATTTTTAGAGCAATCCACTTTTTCTGATACGGGAATTACAAATACTTTGCAATACTACTGCTAGATGGACGCCAGAATTAATCGTTTTTAATTCATTTTATTTTTGGACACCTTTGATACAACATACATATATAATATTCAAGTACACATTCATAATTGTGAAGTTGCAACTTTTTCAGAAAAAAGTTCTGTGAAATTTAAAACCAAATTAATTAATCAATTAGAAAAGCATACAGAAAAATCTAGTCCACGAAAAAATATTTGGCTACTACCGGGATTCGAACCGCGGATCCATATTAAAGGCTAATGTTGTAATGTTGTAATGAAATGGATACACATGTTTTGAAAAGTATTCAAACATTTTGAAACGGATTCACACGTTTCAATTTGTTTTGATGCTGTACATTGACATCTAGATATACATAACACATATCAGCATACTGTTTATGACAAAGTTATAAAAAGTTGCATTGGAAAATTATTTTTTAAAACCTAAAATGTGGATAAGATACGTAGATGACACGTTCGTAATATGGCCTCATGGATTGAACGAACTAAATAAATTTCTCGACTATCTGAACGGTCTACACGAGGACATAAAATTCACTATGGAAATGGAAAATAAAGTGAAATGCCTTTCCTTGATGTCCTGTGCTCAAAAAAGATAACGGCAGTCTCGGCCACACTGTCTACAGAAACGCTACGCACACAGACAGGTATCTCCATGCATCTTCTAACCATCACCCGGCGCAAATTGCATCAGTTGCAAATACATTGGTGTCAATAGCAATATAAATATCCGACTCCGACCATCGTAATGAAGAAATAAACCATCTTAAAAATACGCTACAATGTAATGGATTCTCTAAACAAATAGTTAACAAAGTAGTTAAACGCCAGTCGGACATTGAAAATAGAAATAAAACAGTTAAAGATATTACGGAAAAACCTTTATCAACAGCCTTTTTACCATATATAAGAGGGACAACAGATAAACTCAGCCGTCTACTTAGAAAATATAACATATGAACGATATTTAGGACCGAAAACAAAGTATCTAGCCTTCTACGCAGTGTAAAAGACAAAATATACCTAGAGTCCCATGGTGAATACGAAAGTGCGACAAGACGTATGTTGGAAAAAGCAACAGAAAGATATCTGCTAGGGTTGCTGAACATAGAGTTTATATGACCAACAAAAAACTAACATCGTCGCTTGTTCAACACACGCTCGAAGAAGGCCAAAGCATAGGCTTTAATAAATACACGAATAATAGCGAACGTCCAAAATGAAACAGTAAGGATATTTAGAGAAGCTATAGAAATATATAAAAGAATAAATATTATCAACAATAGAGATGATGGTATACGTCTCCCAATGGCATGAAAAAACATTTTATTCAACAGTAGATTTCATAGTAAACATAATATATTAACGCGCAAAAATCAATTAAATATAACCACCGACACAATGGAAGCAACATCGGGTACAAAGCGCATCACAAGGAGCCAGACAAATGCCATTTAGGCCAACAACGGCCGAGAACACCCAATATTTAATACGAAATTCCCATAACCCATTAAGGCCAATAATGACCAAAGTACCCAAATTTAGATTTTGAATTACCAGACCTCACTTGGTAATAAGCTTCCGATACGAACGGACGTGCTCGCACTGCCCCTCGTGACGGAAATTTATTAACAAGACAACCTGAAGATGCCTGTTGTGATTCAGGCGAAACATCGGTTGACGAATGGTCCTTCTGAGGACCAGATTTTGACGCGGGATACCTCCAAAGAAATTAATACAAACATATATATATATTATTAAACATATTTTTCATTTATTTAAGGAACGAGTCCCGTAATATTTAATACGAAATAAATAAATGAAATAAAGAGAAACACACAGATATCAAATAATAAAACTGAAAAATTAAATGCTGGAACCTGGATTCGAACCACGGACCTCTGTGTATCGCGCACAGCGTGATACCAATTTCACTATCCCAGCGACTAAACAAGTCTTCAATATTTGATAGTTATATGTTTCTCTTTGAATTATTAATTCACTTATTTATATTATTCCATTTTTATTCGGGAAGTAATCGACAGTTTACGAGAATATCAAACGAAGCTTTGACGTCTTCTCGCTAGTCGATTTCCGAACAATGGAAGTATTCTTTGCTAAACTGCAAATAGAGTATATATATTACTAAACATATTTTTCATTTATTTAAGAAACGAGTCCCGTAATATTTAATACGAAATAAATAAATGAAATAAAGAGAAACACACAAATATCAAATAATTGATTCGAAATCGACTAGCGAGAAGACGTCAAATATTCGTTTGATATTCTCGTAAACAGTCGATTACTTCCCGAATAAAAATGGAATAATATAAATAAGTGAATTAATAATTCAAAGAGAAACATATAACTATCAAATATTGACGACTTGTTAAGTCGCTGGGATAGTGAAATTGGTAACACGCTGTGCGCGAAACACAGAGGTCCGTGGTTCGAATCCAGGTTCCAGCATTTAATTTTTCAGTTTTATTATTTGATATCTGTGTGTTTCTCTTTATTTCATTTATTTATTTCGTATTAAATATATATATATATGTTTAGTATATCAATGTAGTGTGATCATGTAAGAAAATGTAAATAAATAATTGATTTAATGTGTTTAATGTTCAGGTTATTGTCGTGAAAATGCATGTTAGTAGTAAATAGGAGTGACTTTTTGAATGATGTTGGGTATCTGCAAGAATGTCAGCATACATAGGATCGATAATGAAAACTTCGTAATGGACATATAATGTTTTTTACATCAATTATTACATTTATTACCCTGGTGGTTATTCTGACTTCAGACAAATATTTTTAGGGTCTTCTGAAGTTTCTTGAAGTCCAGTTGCAGTCTCGTCTAACATTTCTTCACTACAATTTCATAACTTATTTTAATATTAATATTCTTGTCTATGTGTAATATATGCTCGTCATAGACACACGATGCTTACCTTGGAATCCGTGCACTCGCCATAAACCTGTTAATCTAGAAATCATCCTTTAAATTAATTCGATTTGATATACCTAGAGTTTATATTATACTTAATATTATTTACAATTAATTTCTGTTTAAGACACTTTTCTATTCTTTATATGATACAAAAACTTACATTTATTGATTTGCGATATTTTTTTCTGAATATTATTTGCAATTCATTCCATCATCAAAACATTATTTATTTCCATTTATCTTAAAAAGTGTTTTGTCTAAATACTTATTAACCTGTAACTTATTCCTAAAATATTTTTCTCAATTTATTTTATCATTTATTATTTTTCATTATCAATTATTAATTAACTGTTAAAAGTGTAATTATATCAGATTCAAATGTTCACAAAATATTCATACTTTGTACTTAAATGTTATTCCAAAACTATTTATTAGGATCATTATTGACGGTCTGTTTGTTAAAAAATAAAATAAAATAAATGTGGGGCAGGTACCTTGAAATAATATCTATGTTATATTTAATAACTGAATAACGAATTTTTTAAAATGATTAAATAGTTTGTATTCCGAAAATAAAAATGGATTATGTTACGACCATTATATTTTTTAAAAATGTTACATTAACCTCTGATCTTATTAATAACCTTTATATATATATATATATATATATATATATATATATATATATAATAATATATATAATATATATATATATAGATTACTCGTTTATAAACATCAGTGAAACAGCCTGTATAATTTTTTCAGCTTGATGATTTTGATGTTTATCAGTGTACATAATATGAAATAAAAAAGATGTAGGTACATTAAATAATAAAATCAAATATGATATTAATAATAACCTTTCAAAATATGTTTCCACGACTCGAAGCACTAACAAAAAAATTAACTTAACAAATGATTGTAACACAATTACTAAAAGCCGGCTTATTTAGGAAAACCATCAAATTAACTTGAATACTTGATAATACATAAAAAAAAAATCGTAATATGTTAAAAGCTTCAAATAAGTGATAGCCTACATTAAGCCTCCCGAAGGCATAAAGCTATACATTTTTCAAAAAGCTTTCTATTTTTCATTCATGCGTAATTTCACTCTCAAAAGTCTTTCATCCACTTGTACCCAGAGCAGTGCTTCTCAAACATGCGAGCTACTAGATGGGCGGCTCGTACACCCGTGGTCCATTCAGCTGTCAAAAAATTCCAGCCAGGATTCCGTAATGCAAAATTATTTTCTATTCATTATTTTTTTTAATTATTTTTATTTGTAACAGAATAACAAAAAACAAGGAAGTTGTGTTTTCAACGATCGTTCTTGAAACGACAAAATAACATTATTGTAATATAACAAAATATTGAAACAATTTCCATGTGAATTTTTGTATTGCTCCAGAATTTTATTACTATACTAGCTGTAACCCGTCAAAAATGACGAATATTAGTTTCCATCCTTACTTAGCCCTAGTATATATTTATAACTAGCTGTTCGTACCCGGCGTTGCACGGGTTGCAGGATGAATTTGAAAATAAATTTGTGGGGGGAACAAAAGTTCGATTCGAACGGTATAAGAAGGGGAGGGAATTCGAGGGAAGAAATGTCACCTATGTTACTTGGCGGGTCCTAAAGAATAAGTTCCCAAATTTTGAGTCTGATCGGTCAAACGGTACAGATTTGCATCGATAATATATCAGGGGGTGGTGAAGGGGTAAAATAATAGAGGAAAACGTCACCTCTGCAACCTGCCGAGTCCAAGAGAATCAGTTTTCAAATTTTGAGTCCGATCGGTCGAACGGTACAGATTTGTATCGAAAATATATCAGGGGCAGGGTAAGGGGTAAAAAGATAGGGGAAGAAATATAGGCCGTTGTTACCCGCCAGGTCCTAAAGCATGAGTATGCAAAATTTGAATCGAATCAGATAAACGGTGTAGATTAATATAGAGAACAGACAGACAGACATTGAGTTTTATAGGTATAGATAGCTTTTTGCGGTCCACGGCCCACGTAGCAACATTTGATTTTCTTAGCCGTGAATTCATACGAAATTACGGACGTTACTAAAATTTAGGGACAGACAGACGGACGAACGGACGGACGGACCATGAAACTAGTAATGATACCTCTTGCTAGCCATTCTTAGAATATATCGCATTCTTAGAATATAACAAGGGAGAAGCCGTAGTGTAGCCGTTCGTGTAGGAGACACGCACTACACATCAATCTCGTCAATTAAACAACATTGTTTTTTTTTTTTTTGGTGGGTAATACGATAAGTTATAATTCCTCTTTAATTAATACAAATTTTCTTCATTCGTGTTTTTAACATCCTCTTTTATTTATTCCATCATGTGTTATTTAATTATAGTGAATAAGCCACAAAAGTGACACAAATACACCACGAACTTATATTTCCTAATACAAACAGAATTGCATACAATCCATATAATTTTCATTGAAATGTAAGCATCACTTATTTTTTAACTTCCTCTAAAATACGGAAGACCTGGCACTATCAGATACTACAAGTATTGGAGGATCGCTCTGTTAAAAGCCTCAATAACCGTAGAGCTTGCATGAGAAGATGTATGAATGAATGTAGGCGAAGCAAAAGTGGTGTGTCAAGACAGAAAAATATGGCGTTCTATCCTCTTTACCTGCCGCTGCGGGGAAACAGTGTGGTGGTTTGTAAGTTGGTTAGTTATAAAGATGGTTATTTACCACACAACTTAAATCCACTGTGCACGATTGAATTATTGTGAATAAATCACGAAATAAGGCAGAAATTTTTATTTTACTTATTTTTTTTATTTATTCCTTAAGTGGGTAAAACAAGAATAAATATGTTATATCAATATTAATTGAATTAAAATATAAGTATAACATATTTTTAAGACTTCCGTTAAAAGTGGTGAATTTTTTTTCATCTCTAATGTCCCTCAGTTATTTACTAACTACATGCCACTGAGCTTGATTTTCGTGAACGCGCTACAAAAATGACAAAGATATCACGACCCCTCCACTGATAAAATAATACCTACAGCATCAAATATTTAAATTTGATTAATGTCGTAATCATGCCCTTAGGGGTCCTGATCCCATGTATGAATTTAGTGCTCGTACGAGAATGTGTAATTTCTAGCAATTAAACAATAGTTAAAATGATCCCGCGTGGTGCCAGCATTATTCATTCTTGGATTAAATGGCACTTAATTGCAAACATCCCCAACGCTTCGCCCACGGTGTTATGTTTGGCTCGTGAACCTAGATTGTTGTAAAACATGGTTGTTACAAGTTGTTGAACAAGTCGATGTGGTGCTACTGAATTATTACTAGGATCATTGAATCGTTTGATAAGTATTTTTCTTTTTCTTCTGAAGTCTTAAGCTGTCGCCTCCTCTTGTATTGTATGAATGAAAATCCTTATTTAGATCAATTCTGTTATCAAAGTACTAGCTGCGCCAGCGCGGCTTCGCACGCGTAGATTTTTAGTACACTGTTTGGATCGTCATAGAACTTTCGCGAACCTTTTAGAACATTCTCCTTCCAGAACTTCCAAGAAATTCGAATGTACAGGAACCTTCTAGACACACTGACACATTCTGCCACTCAGTTTAGAACCTTATAGAACTTTCGGGAATTTTTTAGAACCTTCTCCTTCCAGAACTTTCTAGAGCAGGTTTTTCCGGAACCTTCTTGACTCACTGACACAGTCAGCGCGCCTATTTTAAAACAATCTGAAGCATTTGCGGCCTTCCCATAGCAAAAAAATGTGCTAGAATGCACATTTTTGTCACCCACTCCCACCCAAGGTCAGCCATCCCCACCAAACACGCATATTCTCAAGGGCTATCCACCACCATAACCACCAGGGAGTGGTAGTATCTGGTTGTGGAGAAAACTTGGCGGATAGGGAAACACGGGTTTCTTTTTATATATATATATATATATATATATATTGATTTGGGTAAAAGTCTGTCTGATTTTATATATTTATACCAAAACATTATTTTTTAATCTTTCTAATTTTAGATCATTCAACATTTTTGTTCTTCAATAATACTACAATATTATACGCATTGCTTTGCTTTGTACTATGTAAAGTTTTTTTTCCATTCCTTCGTTGCTTTTAAATAATATACGATTTTCTTTTCAGTAAGATGTGTCTTATCAAAGAGAAACCCGAATGTTTTGAGTTGAAGACATCAAAATATGTAGCAGTATTAAATATAACAGAAGGCCTTCGTAGAACACTACTCGGAAGGTGCTGAAAAATGCATGACTGAACAGGAGGGCAATAGAAAAAATATTACACTGAGGGAATGCATGAGAAGTATTAAGTGAATGCAAAATGAAGTTAAATTTTATATGAGGGAATAAGAAATAGAAGTCGTCCATGATCGATTCATAACTTTGTGGTAACATATTTAATAATTAAATTAAACACGACTTAGTATACACTACTAAATATTTCTTTTCTTTATTCAATATGAATAAACACCTCTAAAAGTTTCGGGAACGAAGTTCCTTTCCTCAGGAGGAAACAAAGTATACCTCTGTATCCTCCTCATTCCTTTGCATCCTCCTTTGCATTCTCCTTTGTATCCTCCTTTGTATCCTCCTGAGGAGGGGAACTTCGTTACCGAAACTTGTAGAGGTGTTTATTCATGTTGAATGAAGAAAATTAATATTTAGTTGTGTACACCAAGTTGTGTTTTATTTAATTTAGAAATAGAAGTCTCACTTTTCATAAGATAAGAATACAGGACAACCTATTTAAATATGATTCTGGCAAAGAGCATCAATTTGACAACACGTTTGACTAATTTTTAAAACATATTTGTGTGTTTTAGAAACATCTAGTTAATAAAATATAAATTAATAATTACGCTCCTGCTTTAAAATTGGCTAGAATTTTTTAAATCTAAATTATATACAAACATAGTCGGTTATAACCTAGCAGAAATGGCGGTATATCGCCCGAAATAGCTGGGCCTAGTAGCTAGCGATCGGCGATAGCCAATTGCAGATGCCAAAAATCGCGCAGTAGCCACCGCCAGCAAGCAGACATCGGTGGTCGCCTAGCGGCTACTGTCGCAATGCGCCCCCATTGACACCCGCTGTGCCTGGCAACAGCCGACCACAGATGTCTCTTTCAAGTTTTATTTATAAACTACTTAGATAAAATAAAATCCTGGAAGTTTTAAGGATTATTTTTTTCTCCAATATTCATGGAATTAAAGAACCTATCCAGATATTTTCTTGATAAATTTTTCATAAATATTTTATAACAATAAAATCAGAACAATGGGAATTATCGTGGCTACAAAATCAATATAATCTATAACTTGAAATATCAACAACAACAAGTATATCTTTCTAATTGATTAATATTATTTATTTATATGTAAAGACAAATTTTAATATGGGTTTCGAGGTCTCCCGGTGCACTGAAATTTTTAGAAATTTGCATCATGAAACCCCGCAAGAGGTGCTATGAATTTATATCGAAATCTGCCAAATAATTGGTTCGAAAATCTGATCACAGATTTCATTTTATAATTAACTTTTATGAAATTTTACATATTTAGATTGGGTCCAAAATAACTCAAACTTAATTATAAGCGACCTCTGATAAATTTTAATCTGAAATAAAACCCAATTTATACTTTGACACTTTCGGAAATTTCAACTCTTCGCTAAATTTAACCGATGGAAATAAAATGGATGATTATTTAGGATTTTTTTTTAATAATAATAATAGTTATATTCATATCTTATTTTTGTATTGTGTTATACTTCGACTGCCTAGCTAGGGATTACAAAATAATTAAAAAATATAATTAAGTATGCATTACAATGAATTTTTAAATTAACAAATATATAATTAATTTAAATTTAATAAAATAATTAGAAACAGAATATACATTACACATAATTGTATCCATAATTATGTGTAAACAATTAAATGTTCCTAGATTCATATATACGACTTACTCCAAACATGTAGCGTATTGATAGTATTGGTTCGCACAAAATTCTTTTCAGAAAACTTCTGGGTATATGGACAAAAAAAAAATTTTATGTTAATAATGTCATATTTTTGTAAATTTCTGGTTCTACTACGTATCAAAAGATCAATCTTGAGAGATTTTTCATTACTGTTTTACAATGAAAAGAGATTAAATTGCATGAGATAAATTTTTATTTAAATTGAGTGCAAGAATATCCCTTTAAAAATGGGATCGTTTAGTAATAAGAAACATGAAAACAATAATGATTTTGTAACGAGATGCTAGAAATCATTTTTTGAATTTATTTATTTATTAATCAACGCCTTAGTGAGTTCTTACAGTAGATGAAAGTAAAAAGGATTTTTATATACCTAACACTAAACATGTTTAAATGTAAAAGTTAAAGAATAAATATTAGAAATGAAACACATTTAAGAGAAATGAACAATATATATAAACAATGATTAGTACAAAAGTAAACAGTTATAATTAGAAACCCTAAACAAATTAATAATAAAGTAAAATAAATATAATTTAACTAATATATCAGATAGATAGGATAAGAAGATAAAAAAAAAAAAATTAAAACACATTTAAAAGAGAAATGAAAAATAATTCACGGAGAACAAAAAATAAATAAAAATTATGTTCATTAAACTGTAATTAGTTCTACTGGCATATTTTAAGTCTAAGTATTCCTTCATTAATTCCTTGTAATATGTTATAACACTATTGAAGGACAGAGAACAGCTTGCAATAATCTAGTTCGGGAAACGTCTAAAAACGCCAGGTACAACCTAGCAGCAACGAGAACCTTCTCATAAACACTATAATAATCTAGTGGCCAGTTTTTTGGAGTACTGCAGAGTTGAACTAAGCCCTTAATTTTATACACCGTGATTATGACACAATTTTTTGTTTTAAGCCATTTTAAATTTTTAAAATGGAGGAGCGTGTCTCATGTATGCGCAGCCATATTTCTTTGGCGTGATTCTGATTATTGATGTTAGCATATCGGTTAAAAATGTGTTTTTATATAATAATATGATTGATAACAATTTATTATAGTAAAATTTTTAATATTTGTTTTTGAAGTGATACAAATGTAGCCATGGGTTTTTAATAGCTAAAATAAAAAAGTAACCCGTACAAAACCAAGTTTTTACTATACTCCCTTTCTTTGTAAAATATAATAATAATTAAAGACGAATAAAAACATATAACATAACACTAAACTTACAGAAATTTAATATATTTCTAAAATGTCAGATGTTTTGAGATGTCAAGATTTTGATAGATTCAATTATCATCAATATCGTACCTTATGAACTTCCAGCGTCAAATGATTTAGTCAGAATCAGATTTGAGTAATGTAGAATTCTTCAAAACTAAGCAGAAATCTAAAAGAAATAAATTATTATTTGATTTTTTCCCAAAAAACCTAATTTTGCTGTCATCTGTGAACCAATTGTTTTATAAATTTTCGAAATTCGTAGTGATGTACCAATTATACCGACGGAGTAATTCAAATTTATAAAATATAATATTCCGCGACGTTATCGGGCCACCGTTGCTAATCAAACTATTCTAATAATTCCAATTTGAAAAAACCAATAAAATTTCTAAAAATCCGAAATTATACTATAATTATTAATTTTTTTAACGAAAATTTGATAGATCTTCTTGATCGTCGCCACAAGTCTGTTTGCCAAGTTTCAGCTCGATTGGATTACGGGAAAAGGGTCAAAAATCGATCCAAAGTTTTTGTTGACGGCAAGCCGGCAAGCAAGCAGACGCCACCAGTTAATATAAAGGGAGTAATAAGAGAAATAAATAATAAAATTAACGATTAATGTCTTCGAATCGACGTCTAACGACGATTTGAAGACATTTATCGCCGCAGCATCACAAACACATGATGTGACGAATCAAAAAAGTGTGCATTTTCAAAAAAAGTCCAAGTTCCTACCATCTTTCATGTTTTATTGATTGTCGGCGTAAAACGGTTCCGCATTCAAAAGTTTCAGAACTACACCATTGAATATCGAAGAAATTAATGTGTTTTTTTGTTTTGAAAACGAATATCAGACAATTACGCCATCTTTGCAAAAAGGCACCTGAAATCGTGATTCAATAAACATTTTTAATTTTCAGATTTAAATTGAGCATCTTCAAAAAAATTTTAATATACCTACCCATATTTCACGAAACCATGTGAAGCAAAATTTAATTTAGGTTAAACAGATTAAATGTTCGATAACTTGGAATATTAATGAAACCTTCCATACGTCACGGGGTGGGCTGGTTGCAGAGTGTCCACCCCGGTGGACGACACTTAACACTAATAACGCGCTGGTGTCGAATTAGCCTGATTAATCCCCCATCAGAGGGATGATCGCCACTTTGTGAAGGGTGCACGGCTCTGGTCATCGGCAGCCTTCAATTACACGTTTCTGTCAATTATTTGTTTGGTATATTGCTTTTTGATTACACCAATTAGTGTCTTGATTTAAAAAAAATACGTTTTGCTCGTATTTTTTTTATAATTAAAAAAATGTACTTTCTTTGCATCACTTATATAAAATTGAAAATATCAAATGTTTCAGGGTCAATGGTCCCATCGTCAGTATACAATTCTATCCGACCAGCATTCTATACTAATTACTAATAATAATTAATTAAAAAAGTACACATTAAATAGTAAGGATACAGATGATTCCTTAAGAAAATCGGGTGTTTATAAAATGATTTAAAATGATTACAATTTGTGTTTGAGTAACAATAATTTTTCCGAATTTGCGAATCACCCTTTGGTATGGATTATTTTTTTTTATTTTCAAAAGAGTTTAAAAAGTTAAATGTACAGCGTTATACGTAGATATGAAAGATTCGTATAATTCAGAAAAAAATATTGTTTAAAAAAGCACAACACAAAAATAACACAAAATGAAATTAAAATTAAATGATAGGGGCGTTGGGATTGGGCGTTAAGTAGTTGAAACCTGTACGAGATGTTCAGTTCTTCGGCAATCTCTCAAATAGTCAATCACCTGTTTGAGCGAATCATTTTTGAGACTTCTTGCACGCTTTCTTCTGTTTCTGAGGTCGAAAGACGTCCCAACCTTTGTTCGTCTTGAACAGACTCATTTCCGTTTTTGAATCACTCCCACTACTTGTAAACAGTCTTCATGGTCCTCAAATTATCGCCATATACTGATTTTAACATTTTATGAGCTTCTTTGGCACTATTTTGCAACTTCAAAACACGCGTTGTTTGAAATCCATGATGCGCAACAGATACGGTAAACATGACCTTACTTTCCGGAGTCTGATTGGGTCGCAACTTGTTCTTGCTTTTCACTATTATTATCAAAGGAACAGGCTACTGGGATCGATACTCTACATCAATGTGGCGTCAGCAGTTGCTGCTACAAAAATTTATTCACCTTATTTTTTGATCACACCGTAGCTTGAAGTTTGGGTGAAAATAATTTAAGTCATCACTCAATTAAAGTGAATTTTTAAATGAATTTCATTATTCTTTTGCGGTTTTCTGGAAATAATCTTTTTCGTACTTGTGGAATAATTATCTAAAAAATAATTAGGCCGATCTTATAAATAACCTAAATCTATTTTACTGCTTACGTTTTTCTTTAAACGCGCCATTTGTTAATTGTGAATTTTTACTTTTTTTGTCAAACTGCTTATATTTGTTCAAAGATTTTTTGTTTCAGTGGATATCCTGCATCATAGACAATGCATTGTTTAATAAGAAAATAATTAGCTTTTTCATTTTGCTCAAGCCTGGCATCATAATTATCTCGTTATTAGTGATAGTGAAGAAGGCAGCGAATTAATTTTTGTCCTCAGGCAAAAATTAAAAAGACATTTCATTTACTGTTATAATTTCTTAATGATGGATATTCACTGCAAATGTATTTTTGATTTTTATTATTCATTTTTATTATAATTTATACGTTAAACAATATTTTTTAAGACAATAGCTTAGATGAAACTTAGTTCTCATATTAAAGTAATCAATTGAACATTATTTTTAATATTTAAGGAAATATAAGTATTAATCGGCTGGCCGCGGTCAGAAATTTTGTTTTCTATATCTACAAAAAATCAATAAATTTTGAATATTTATTTGTACGGAAAATATTTTTTCTTACGAGTACAATGCTAGTATAATTATAATAATAAAACTGTGCTTAATTAATTAATAAATATTCAATAAAATAAAGTTATAAATTTGCAACATATTTTTACATTTTTTGATGATTTTTGAAAAAACGTTTGATTATCATGTAAAGTGATGATTATAAAGAATATATTGTGTTTATACCCTTAATTTGAGTTTATAAACACTATTTAAAAGTTAGATTTTTTTGAAATCTGTTAATTAATCAATAGTTTTAAAAACAGTATTTGATTTTAAAACTGCGTCATTTTTGGACATATTTTATGTTTCAAAATTATCAAAAAACGTAAAAATTTGTTGCAGACTTAAAATTTTATAACTTTATTGATGTTTAACAAACAATTCTCAATTATTTAAGTACAGTTTTATCGTCATAATACAAGTTTTATGCTCGTAAGAAAATATATTCAACGAACCTACATAAAATTTTTCAGAATCTATTGATTTTGTATAAGACAATGAAAACGTATTTTATGGCTGGGGTCCGTCGATTAACGCTTACGTTTTCTTTAATATTAAAAATAATATTCGATTTATTTATTTTGTATAAGAATTTAGGTTTTATTTAATTCGTCGTTCTAAAAAAATGTTGTCCAGCATATACGTTCTGATATAAATTAATAATAAAAATCCACATTTTCGAAAAAAAAAAGCCGAAATTTGTGTTGGCAGTGAATGTCCAATCTTAACCTTCATAGGGGCTTCAAAAATACTAACGGTACCGTCCCTCGGGTCAGATTTGACCGAGTCGTATAATTATAGGGAAAAATGGATCAAAACTTCTTAGTTTTGCCTTTTTATTTTTAATTACGTCTATTTTATGTATTTATAACCATCGTTATATAAAATATAATATCAAATTGAAGTATTTACTATGTAAACGCAATCAATTAGAAAGAAAATAATTAGAAAAAAAAAATATTACATGTGCATAAAACCATTGTATTAGAATGTTGTTTACGTACATTTTTTTACACATCAAACAGATTATAGGTGTTTTATTGTCAGTTTTTGCACATAATTGACAACGACTTCTTTTGGGGGCCTTTTTAGCAGAAGGTGAAAGAGTTTCGTGTTCACGTATTTTTTTGCAATTTCTAATGAAAAAAAGATCTCTATTGAGAGAAAAAGTGTCCTTGGTAATGTTTTCCTGGACTTTACATACGTTGTAAGCAGCTACATACCTAGGTTTTCCAAATAATGTCGCCGTTTTGATAGACACCCTTCCATCCATCTATCATTAGCAACGGTGAATAATACAAAAGCGTTGTATGCTGATATATCCACCATGTCGCTGAACACTACTTTCGGCCATTTGTTTGTCTTTCTTTTGCAGGTAGGTATAGCAGGAGACCGTTTTGTCCAGGGTATCTACGCCGCCTTACACTTATTGTAGTCTAATATTAATATTACAGCTCCAAAAATAGGTCTTCCTTTTTACCATCCCGTAAACTTTTGGTGCTTTTATTATTAGATCGAAATACACCAGCCAGTAATAATAGTCAAATGAATGCGAATATATAGTTACTATCAATATCATACCAATTATCAGCAAAAACACGCTTACCCTCCAAATAAGTATATATCAAAGGAGGAGGAAAAAATAGATGAAAACTCGATATTTCCCCTGTGGTTCAGGATTCAGCTTCCTCGACAAAATCTTCTGTTTCCGAACATGATTCTTGATCATCTGACACTTCTTACATAATTTCTGTATCACTGTCTCTCATTTTTGGAGGCCAAAATTAGTTTTACAACCGTGAACTAAAGAATGCGCTGTCAGACTGAGAGAATAATATACTCAAAATCAAAGACAGAGTATCATTCTGTTGTTTTTGTATCACTGGCAATGTAGGTAGAATTACAAAAGCCCCACGAACATGATCCTAAAAACAAATCGGAACTAATTTCCTCAATTCTAATGAACGATGATAACCAGACAAAACGTTTTGTGCGCTAAAAATTAACTTGTTATTACCTGTGGGTCAAACTTGACCCGAAGGCCGTTAGAGTAAAAAAAGTTCATACGCACAATAACATAAGTTTTAAAAAAAAGATCATGAAATATCAATATTTAAAAACCGTTAATTTTCGAGAAAATTGCTCATTCATCCCAAAATGGGTCAAAATTGACCCGAAGACCTTACGAAGGTTAAGTATTTTTGTGAGAATAATATTAATCAAATGAATACTTTTCTTAGCTTCTATGTGTAAGTGCTTTAGATCACTTTGTATTTTATTAAAAAAAAAATCAAATTTGTCTGAGGACGGGCTGAAGGAAATATTGAAAGACAACAGAGGGAAAATTAGGATTTGAAGCTGATGTTCCTCTCACTTGAAATAACTTCTCACAAAGTTCCCTACAACTAACCCCCACGCGATTGAAAGAAAACAAAGCGAACTTGATGCTCAAAGGGGATGGTGTGTTGAGACACAAATTTGAATCTTGGAATCAAATTTAATTGTCACAAGCATATTAAATTTTATTTTGGGGCTTGGAAGAACACTTTGTAAAATGAAGACAAGATGAAACTGTAATTAAAAAGTGTAAATGAATAGTGTTATTTTCGATATATAATATTTTTATACTTTAATTAATAAAAGATTTTCAATTGCGAATTCCTACATCTCAGACATTGATTTATTGTTTTGTTTTATTTATTTATTTATTTATTATACTATGGCCATAGCCATAGTTTAACTGGAAAATGTTCAGAGACGAGCCACAAAATTGCCCTTGGGTCTTAAAAACCTGGAATATGTGAAATGGCTGAGAGTATTGAAACTGCCCACTCTTCAGGAGTGACGAGCAAGAGGTGACCTCATCGAGACATCCAAGATTCTATCGGGCTTCTACAATATTCCTAAAATGACAGATATGTTTACATTAAACATATTGAAGAGACTAAAATTACTCACATTATATGATAGAAGAAAAATTTGTGATATAGTTCGTCTTTACAAAATTGTAAATGATATGTTGGACAGTCCTGACCTTGTAGCATGTATCGATTATGGTATCCCTTCCATACATAGAACTCGACAAATTGTCACATTCCATTGCCACAAATGCAATACTATTTATCAATCAAATTCTGTGATGCACAGAATATTGGGGACTGGTAATGAATAAAATTGTATGGTTGACATTTTCGACGACAGTCTGGAGAAAGTAAAGTTTACACTTAAAGAGGCAATACTGCTTCGTTACTGACTTCAACTGTTAATATATACATGTAATGGTGAGTAATTAATATTTTTCATACACATTGCTGCTCTGTACTTTATATTTTTAATTTTTATACTCATATTTTGGTGCTATTCCTGATACTTTTATATTTTGCTACTTATAACTTTTATTGTTTAATGTATATTCATTTTAATTTTATGTTATATTTTTTATAAAAAGGCTTATACACATTGCTGCTCTTTACTTTATATTTTTAATTTTTATACTCATGTTTTGGTGCTATACAGATATTGTTTAATGTATGTGCTTTTTGAAATTTCTATTAAATTCTTTATGTAAAAGCCTTTACCTAATGGGCGTAAACAAATAAATAAATAATGTGGGTCTTCGAGGACATCACCTGAACGAAGTCTCGGTTCTCGTGTAACCCAAGAAAGCATGCATTAAGCAATAGAGTGGTCAATATGTGGAACAGTTTGCCTGAGGGCGTTGTGTCTGCAGCCAGTTTAAGAATAGGCTGGATATTCAAATGAGAGATACTGATATGGGCCTATCAGCTTAAACTGCCTGCCCATTATCAATAATAATAATAATATTAAAATTGAGCAGATTAAATCTTGACCCTGAAACCGAAATTGGATATACATAATATATTGCTCATAATATAAATAATATACAAGTATAAAATATCGCTCATGATAAACTCGCATACCACACTTTTGCCAAAATTAAGTTTTTTTGTGTATTTTCCATTAAAACATGTGGATATGTAATCTAAGTACAATTATTTCGTTATCTGTCAGTCCTGTAAGTCCGTAGCTTTCTGTAATTTACTGCTAAAAACGAAATTAAATGGCTGGAGAGACACTCGAACCTCGAAAACACGTACAGCAGCGCGGCGATTGCATGACGTATGCAGCATCGCTTCTCCACAGCCTGTCAAAAATATACTATATGCAGCTTAGCTAAGATATTAACCCTTTATTTAAACCTCCCACATTTGACGTTTGATAGGCTTTTTATAATATTTAATGTAAATATATAAATAATACTTAAATTATGTTCTATCATTTTTCATGGGTGTACGTACGGCTACTACGTAATAAAAATCATGGGTTGAATCTATGAAGGCCAAAATATGCAGCCATTGCCGACTTGATTGAATGTTGACCTTGATTCAATGCAGACTTGATTCAATGTTGACCTTATCATCGATGATGATTTGCTAAGAGACAGTTTCTTGGACAAAGAAAAGTGGCAAAATTTGGGTAGTGGTTTCTTATTGAAAAGGTGTGTGGTCTCACCTTTCTATATTAATATATAAAGAAGTGAAATTTGTATGTTTGGATGTAAAAGGTAATCTCCGAAACTACTCATCCAATTTCTAAAATTCTTTCACGAGTGTTTAGAATGGACCTTTAGAAGTGACCTATATTACAATTAAAGTCGACGAAAAAATGGTCGAGCGATGCGTTTTTTACGAACGCTGCCTTAACCTATAGAGATGTTGTAGAACACCAAAAGTTCTATAAAAAATCCGTGACGACATATATCAATACATTACGGTTAATACAAAAATTGATTAAATATGACTTAAAATTATTATAAAGTTAAGTTAAATTAGTATAAAGACTTTATATAAAGTTCCATAATTCTATACGAAGAACTTTCAAGTTGCGAATGCGAGGAAAATGATGAAATGCCGAGGTAGTACATCGAGTATAATGAAGCCGGGTTTAATTACAGGGTTCGGGCGTACGAAGCGTATGATTGATGATAAGATTATACACTATCAGAGAGGCATTGCTCGTAGTGCATTGTGTGATGTAGGTACAATATTCAATCACAAGTATAAATCACTCATCAAATCGGAAAAACCAGTTAACTATGACGTACCACCATTTACGTAAACAGCCCTCTACCTAGAAATAGCAACGACAACCTTGATTTATTCTTCATGACTAGTGATGGTTAAACCGTTATTTTAACCGGTTACTTTCGGTACAGTTATTTGGGATTTGTATCTGATTGTACCGATGATGGATAACTATCGAATTTGCCAATCATCGATGCAATCAAATACAAATCTCAAAAAACGTTTAGTGTGTCACCGTTTAAAATACCATCACTTTTCATGACTCAGGTTCAATTCAAAATCAAAATATTATCACGGGATCGTGGTTGTGGGAGGTAAATGAAACACTGAAAATCGATTATTGTTTTGATAATTTAATTTAATCGAAGTACCGTTATTTTATTCACACTAAATTGTTTCTAGGATATTTCACACAAGTTCCTGCCAATTAAAGTTCGTTCATTCTGCTCGTTTCTGTTAATTCTGATTCACTGGTTTCTATTGCTCCAATTACTATGCAACACTTTTCACAAGTCGGTAGGTACTTTATCTCTGGTTAGAATCCACATTGAATTCGCCCATTTAGTTTACTGTCGCTTGGTCACACTTAATCGCCGTTTTATCTCTGTATTCGCGTTTGCTAGTTTCTATGATTCGCATTCGGTCAATACTATGCAAATTTTCCAATTCGCTTTAAACAGTGTAGAGTGCTAAAAATCTTCGATTTTGTGCTATTAGTTCTAAGCAATAACACGAAAGTAAATCGATATAAGCTAAATCCATCAATCAATTAGAAAGACATATAGAAGAATCAAGTCAACCAAAAAATATTTAGCTGCTACCTGGATTCGAACCACGGATCTCCTCCTATTCGGGGCAGGCGCGTTATCCAACTACGCTATAGCGGCCTCCTACATTTACGTGAATATATCGACATTACCTGTAAGTCTCATTTATTAATTGATTAACATATATTATCCATTTTTTGAGCAATCCACTTTTTCTGGTACGGTAGGAACAAATTGCTCGAAACACACGAAATATTCTGAATATTTGCATCAAATTAAGTTGTCATTGTAATCTTTACCTGTCTCCACACAAGATGGATCTAGTGAGACAGGCATAGTAAAACTTAAAACAATTGTATATTTTGTTTAGCATTGAATAAACAAATTAATAAAAACAAACCCTTGATCTTTCGGGTATTTATAACACAGCGGCGATATTAGAGGAATATTAATACCCTCGACATATCATCCCAGTCACCGCCACTAATCATCCCCAAGGCTCCAGCGCTCTCCCAAGGAACACCTCTTCTGAAACACTAAACCATCTGCCTATAATTATCCCCACAACTACAGAAAATTTGTAATTTCACACCCCGTGGTCGTAAATAAATGACGCTAGAGCCGTTCAATTTATTATACACAGCCTTGAAATTAATTCTCACGATATTTATAGCTACGGTTATACGAGTGTGTATGTGATCCTATTTACATCATAATCAATAGGCGGATTTCATTGAAAATCTACTACAACCATGGATCAATAGGGCATCATTTCGCATTTTGTTTGAATTTAAATTTTCTGTACAGAACCTCTGTTTTTTATACATTTTCTATCATTGTTAAGTTCGTTTTGAAATAATCGGAGATGCATTTTAGTTTTATTTTATTTTATTAATAGAAAATACAATTATATAGATAGGTAAGAATAAAAAAATATCAACAATTACAAATATACAACAATATGTTAGCAAAGATATGAAATATTGTGAAAATAAATAATGTAAATATAAAAACGAATGTGTTATTTTATATTTATATGCCCATCAAAAATTAAATACGTTTACTATATATTTCTGCCGCGAGTTAAGGCTGTGAGAACAGCGCCATGGTAGCGTTAGTGGCGTATATTGTTACATTGAGGATGATGATTTTTTATACCTCATTATTATTTTATCACTCATCATTGTTTGCGGCATCTGGCTGCGTAGGCGATGGACAGCGATGGACATTGTTGCAAAGAGAATTATACATTTTTCTTTGCTTTTTATACCTCTTATACTTTTTATCTTGTCATAATTTGCGCCGTCTGTTAGCGTTTTTGAACGCATTTTTTTGAACGTAAAACCCGTATTTTACACCAATAATTACATCAATAAAATTCTTTTATAATAAATTCATTAGAAAAAAAAGCATATTCGAAATAACTTGTGGAGACTGTCATAGAAAATACATAAAAAACTGTAACAAACCTTAGTACAATAATAAAAAAAAATGCCGTTGTCTAAAAAATAATAACTCCCTGGATTTTGCTAACTATATAATTGATACCAACCACTCTCTCCATATTAATAAATATACTCCACTCGATTCCTCATAAAAGACTGATAATTAACATTTTGTACACGATTGTAATTTTTAGGAACATAAATTCTTAAATTTTAAGAGAACACACACTAAATATCACTCCACTATACATCTCCCACCCTAAACTCGTTCCCTCTTATGACCGACAAATCCTTCCCACTACGTAACCCGAATAGATCTGTATTTAGGCTACTAATAAAAATCATCCGAGGATTGCTTCTCTCGAAACTATAGAATTAACAAAATAACTAACTGTGTACATGTGCACCAAAATTTAATGTAGTAATGTAGTAATTTAGTGTAGATTATAATAATCTTCTCCTTAAAATTGTTTTAAAAAAATATTACAATATATATATGAAGAATCGAAATTGTAGAAGTAACGAAATAACTAATTATTTATTTTCGTGTTAAGAAGGTATTTTATATTATCATTTTAAATATATACTTACTTACTTACTTACCATCACGCCGTTTCCCCGTGGGGGAGCAGAGAGGATAGAGCGCCACACTCTTCTGTCGTGACATACAACTCTCGCCTCATCCACATTCATACATCTTCGCATGCAAGCTCGCCGCTCGTTGAGGCTTCTAACCGGACCATCTTCCAGTATCTGGTTGATCTGGTCATGCCATGTCTTCCGCGGTCGCCCTCTCTTTCTGGTGCCATCAACAATTGCATTGTATATCTTTCTTACCATTCTTTCCTCATTCATTCGCTCAACATGCCCAAACCATCTGAGCGACCCTTTTTTAATTCTATTAATTGTGCTAAGATCAGCTTTACATTCATTCCTAATATCTTCATTCTTTACTCTATCATAACTTGATTTGGCACACATACGTCTGAGGGATCTCATCTCTACTGCATTCAATCTACTTTCGTTCAACTTTTTCTTATAACTTTTTAATATTTTGATCTGTACTTTGATTTTTAAATTTTATTTTTGTTATCCTGACGAAGAAGTCATTGACTTCGGAACATGTTTTTTTCAATAAATAAGTGGCGTTTACAAAGTTAATTTATATAAATTATTATTAAACTAATTATGTGTTCATAAAAAGTTTAATTTAGTGTAAATTATAAAAATCTTCTTTTGAAAATGATTATTTATTGAGTACCTTGGCGGTCGGTTTCAAGATAGAGCAACCTTTGTATTTAATATATGTAGTACCCAGTATACTAACTGTATTATGAATCTGCCTAGGCAATCAATACAGCTCTGTTGATATGTTTAAAGCTCGAACACTAAACACATTCGAAAGACTACTCATTTTCTATTTTATAATTTTCTTACATACTTAATCTATTTTCCAATGCATTTATCTTTTGAATATTCTTTAATTTTTTTTTATTTTATACCTACTCATTACTTATTGCATTTATATTGGTGATATTCTTTATTTTTTTGTAATTTCGTGCTTATATACTTGGATAGCTGTGCTATTTAAACACTTTGTGTTTGATATTATGTAAAAGCTTGATTCAGTGGGTGTATTATAAATAAATACATGAATAAATATTAAAATTCACTGTAAAAAAATCACGTCACAAAAATAATCAAGCTTGATAAAATCACATCTATTCAGATGTATTAAAACGGATCTCTAACACGGAACCTCTGGTTTGAGAAGTTGGCTGATATAATCAAAGAAAACACTGAAAATTAATTAAATATCCAATGATTATTATAATTAAATCACAAAGTCACTAGACACGGTTAAATTTAAACACCAATCTTGAATTCTCATTATTCCACAATTTATCACTCGTCAATGAAATCTTTATTATCGCTTGTCAACGCTTTTAATTAAACTCAATTCAACAATGGCACATAAGTATATATTTCGTTAATTATCTGTCGCTTTGAATTACACGACTGGCCACCCTGGCCGCTGTTTCGTTGCTGATATCGCGCCGGCAGAAACGTCAAAATATACTAACTTTCTGCGCAGCCCTGGTTCCGATTTTCATACGAAACACGTTGTTTTTTCTTCTAAAGTTCCTCTAAAGTTCTTATATTTTTTATTTAAAAATATGATAATTAGAGAATTTTAAAATAAAATAGTCAAAATAGATTAAGGAAAAGATATAGGGTAAAGGGTAAAGTGGTTAATGATTGCTGGCTTAAGGAAATTTTGTCTTTGAATTGGTATAGGTTTGGCCACAATCACCCAATTACAAAACGATAAACAGTTACAGAATATTTAATCTATTGCCTATCAAATACTTTCATCAGTAATATTTAATCATAAAAAAATTATTTTTGTTTTAATAAACAAAAAATATAGCTAAATGCTTAGTGATTGCCCACCATAGTGACAGTAATTGCCCACTTTAGTGAATAAAACCGTTAATAAAATAGCACAAAGCTCTTAAAAACCTTTTTATTTTATTTGATGGACAATAATAATTGGTGAATATTTTAATAACTAATTAGAATTATATTTATGAACTAGCTGTACCCGTGCGGCTTCGCACGCGTTGATTTTTAGTACACTATTTAGATCATCATAGAACTTTCGCGAACCTTCTAGAACAATCTCTTTCCATAACTTTCAAGAAATTTAACGAATGTACAGAAACCTTCTAGACACACCGACACATTCCACCTCTCAGTTTAGAACCTTATAGAACTTTCGAAAATTTTCTAGAACCTTCTTCTTCCAGAAGTTTCTAGAGCGGGTTTTTCCGGAACGTTCTAGACTCACCGACACAGTCGGCTATTTTGAAACAATGCGAAGCATTTGCGGCCTTCCCAAAACAAAACAATGCGCTAGAAAGCACATTTTTGTCACCCACTCCCACCCACGCACAGTCACCCCCACCAAACTTGCATATTTTCGATGTGACACCGAGGACTATCCACCACCATAACCACCGGTGGGTGGTTGTAGCTGGTTGTGGAGAAAACTTGGCGGGTAAGGAAATACGGGTTGATGAGAGTATATTTCATCTAATTCATCGTTCATATCAGATGTAGGTAACACATTTTCGCATCCCTTTTCAGCGATTACTTTTCCCGTAGTCGGGCACAGTTAAAGTCTGGTTCATCGATATTAAATATTCTTCTAAGATCAAGAATCACCTCTTCTAAGATTTTTTCTTTAAGTAATCACCAATTTCGTGTTTAACATAATGTTCCAGACGTTTGTTGACATCAGATAATTCCCGAGTGAGGTAGTGTATTCGAAAATGTACTAGAGACTTCGATTTTTTTTTTTAGCGAAATTTAAAATAAATTAAATTTTAATAAATATTTTTATTAAGTTCTACGGGTTAAGTGTTTTTATGTGTTACAGCTGTTTCGGCTTGTAAGGCCATTATCAAACAGTGGATATACCACGTACAAACAACTTATTTATAAAATTTTAAGTTACCCCTTCCCCTTTAGAGGAATTAGATATTTGTGGTGAAGCCCTGTAGTAATGTTCGTTTTTTCCAGGGCACTTATCATTAAAGGTGCCTCGGTTAACGTTATGCTTAATTATCAAAATTCCCCGTTTTTGTGTTATTTATAAATATTATTTTAATTTGTGTCCTTGATTATTGGTTTTTTAAAAATATTTAGAAGTGGAGAGAAGATCATTTTTTGTTGATTATTTATAGGTTTAATATTTGGATCCTTTTTATATTTATTTATTTCTAACAAAACGAACGGGTAAAAACGAACATTACTACAGGGCTTCACCACAAATATCTAATTACTCTAAAGGGGAAGGGGTAACTTAAAATTTTATAAACAAGTCGTTTGTACGTGGTATATCCACTGTTTGATAATGGCCTTACAAGCCGAAACCGCTGTAAAACATAAAAATACTTAACCCGTAGAACTTAATAATAATATTTATTAAAATATAATTTATTTTAAATTTCTCTAAAAATAAATATGGAGTTCTACAAATTAAACACAAAAACCATAAATAAAGAGACTTCGATCTTATTTTTGTCATCGATCGACCTTAAGGGATTCTGTACGTAATCTCTCGTACCATCACCTTCTAAAGGGACAAGGTATGTGATGTGTGTGAATCAAGGGTCACAAGGACAAACAATATCGGCGTCCCTGTCCGCCATTGACCTCGGCCGTACAAAGATTTTTACTGCGCGGAGTCGCGTTACAGACTGGATTCGTATCAAAGGGAGTATCCCCTTTGTAAACGCAGCCACCGGAACGGTGGACCATTCTTATTCTCCGCATCTTCTTTGTAAGGCGGAAAACCGCAATGTCCGTGTTATTATAAAGGTGGATTCACAATTATTGGACGAGAACGAGAACGGCAATGGAGCCCCGAACGGGAAGCAAATGAAAAATTTACAATTCGGCGAATCTTTAATGTATGATTTTGATGTAAGACATTATTAAAATGCCTTTAAAAAATACACACTGGCTTTTGCAGAGTTGCTGTTTAATTCTAAGTATAGAATTTGATAAATGTTTGAATAATGTTTTTTCACAATTTAAACACAATTACTGGATTCGTCCACAGAGGGACTATTATTAATTTAGATATTACAAAAGTCTCACAGGGACAAAATGATTTATATGAGAAACGTGTAAGGAGGTCTTTTATAGGATGGCCCATGGCTTACGACCTGTATGAACTGGCTTAAGTGATCACTCTACACAATGCAACGTTCACCAATTCCTTCGTAAGATACATTATCAAATTTATGAAAGTTTTATATATATTTCAAATCTGAAAACATTTTATATGTTAATAGACGTATTTTTGCGTACCTACACGTTAAATAATTCGGAAGAATATACAGGTACCTACATTAAAAAGAATACTGCTTGATACTCCAAATCTAGAGATATAATTAAACTTAATCATTATCATGGTATCATTAAACTTTAAAATTATTGAAGTATAATTACCAGCTGCGAAATCTATGTAAACTATTTCACGAGAACAACTATAGATTATTAAAATTAAAAACAAGTAACTTTGTTTTAACCACTGATTTTATTTTAACAAACACTCGACATGTTTCGGGAACCAACGGTCCCTTCTTCAAGAGAATACAAGGTATACTGAAGAATCATAACAAGTATAGATCTTTTAATTTTTTGAACACTGACGTTATTTATTGCAAAGAACTCCATTATTTTAAATATAAAAATTCAAAAAAACACAATGTTTTTTATAAGAGTTCAATATTTTATTAGTCTCTTACAATCAGTTGATAATGTTACAGTTAACAGTTAACAGTTAACAATGATCAGTTGATAATGGCCTAAACAGCCGAAACGATCGTCCTGTAAGAGACTAATAAAATATTGAACTCTTATAAAAAACATTGTGTTTTTTTGAATTTTTATATTTAGTATAGATCTTAATTTATAAAGTCATAGAAAAATAACAAACAAAGAAAATGCACAGGCATAGTTACCTATTACCCCCCCCCCCCCCCCCCCAAACACATGTCGAGTGTTTGTTAAAATAAAATCAGTGGTTAAAACAAAGTTACTTGTTTTTAATTTTAATAATTTTAAAATGTTACTACAAAGTGAATTTGCATTTATTGAAGAAGATCTATAGATGTTTCAAATATATGATAAGTTTTTTAGATTAGGAACACATATATACAACTTTCATAATTTTGATTATGTGTGAGTATTCTAACGATGGAGTCAGCGAACGTTACATTGTGTAAAGTGATCACTTAAGCCAGCTCATAAAGATCGTAGGCACTGGGCCATCGTATAAAAGACTTGCATACATATTTTTCATAAAAATAGCTTCGTCTCTATGAAACCTCTATAACTTAACTTAATTTGATAAATGTTTGAACGAATTCTAAACGACTGTGCTGCCCCACTGTGTTAAAATGCAGTAAATTCATACTCCATGAAAAATGTTTTTTTTAATTTTGGATACTTGAGGTTATATTTTACCTTTTTTATAAGCTTTTTTTCCGTTTTTAGATTTTAACTATATAAAATTACCTCAAATAATAATAAAATAACCTTTTTTATCTGTATTAATTCAATATTTATTGACTAACCGAAATAAATAAATAAATATTCATTTGAATAACAGAAATTGCTCACATTTCCTTGATTTACTCAGTAATTTGTTTTATGGAGATACTGCTTTTCAGCTTAGTGGGACAGTGTGGATAATGTGAGTATAATCCTAGAGAAATATATATTGCGGGAAATTTTAGATTAGATTAAATAAACCAGAAAATTTTAACGTTCGTTGTGGGAAATGTACGTTTTGGGAAGGAAACACATTAGATTTTAGAAAAAGTAAAATCAAAGAGTAATATAGACAATTTATGTGCCAAATCTCAAGGAGCGAAAACAAAACCATGGGGTTAATAGTTATTTACATCAATTAGTTGGGAAAACATTTCGCTTACTTGAAACAGCACTTTCATGATCACAATACATTTTATACACAAAACGAAGAAAATAAACTACCCTAAGGCTGTTTTACACTTTTTATAAAGCATAAAAATATAAAACAATGTAATTGTGTAAATTATTAAGGACATGAATTAAATGATAGAATGTTATGGACGAATCGTATGTGAACCCTTTTAAAAAAATTTGGGCCTATCGTTGAAGTGGTGAAGAGATCTGACCTATTTGATACAAAACCTAAAAAAAATCTACAACGCCTTTTCTCTCCCTTACATCTTTTATGGTATTATTATAAGGTCTCAGTGCTGCTTAGAATGGTACAAAGAATCATGAATAAAACTCTTAAAGTAACATTTAACTTAAATCGCCCTAACAAAACCACTGACCTGAATAAAATTATGAATATACTAAACTCCGAAGATCTGATTTTTTTTCACACAGCAGATACAGTACAATGATTTTTATAAAAAATTAAACCTATGTTATCACATTTTAATATGACTTTATACTCCCCATAGTATGAGCCAATAGTTCGAGCTTATGGGAAGAGTATTTACATGCCAAATAAAAGTACAAGTTTTTATTAATTTATAATTTATAATTTATAAATTTAAGACATGTTGGAAAGGTTACAATAGAGGTTACAAAATCAAGAATTTGAATTTTTTCTCGAACTGCCCGTATATTGAAATGTTTCTATCTTGTCGATATACATATTTATATCAAAAACGTAAAGAAAACGTGTGATAGTTTGGTCGCTAATAATTCATTCACTCTGTTGCTAACCGCCGTAGTCATCACAAATAATATTTCTATACTGAATGCCATATCAACAAATTGTTGCCAATAAATACCACAGTTAATCGTGAGTATAATAATTAATGCCCTGTACCCATCCTACCTCTAACGAATGATCTTATATATACCATGCGCCACTTACACAAAACACCTCACGTACCGACACGAAAAACATGTCTTTGTACGGGTGGGCATTTTGTTCCATAAGACCTATACACTAACCCGCCAAAGATTCTTTTTAAATTAAAGAATAACATATTGAAAACAAATGTTACCTTGTATCAGAATAGCGACACATACTAACGGTACACAAGAACGAGAGAAAATGTAAGAAATGATATACCGAGAAAAAATAGAAAACGAATAGCTGTATATAGCTGTTGACTACTATAGTGGACCTTTTAGTAATATAAATGAAGGGAAAAATGCAAAAGTCTTTTGAAAAGACTTGTGTTGGTGATGAGGCTAGTGTTTAAGTAATTATGTATTTATTTATATATTTACGGGAAATCAATAGTACAAATAAGATTATATATGAATATTAAATAGAGAACATCGCACAAGTTTCCACAGGATAAATATGTTGTGCACTAAAATATAGTAACAATAACTTAAAAATACATAAAAAAATGAAAGATTTCAATAAAGAACCAACCATGAGAGTCAAGGAATAAAAGGTAAAACGGGAAACAGGAGCGGGGAGGAAAGAACAGATCTACTTTTTAAAAAAGGGAAGAGACAGGAAGAAAAATAAAAGCATAAAGATATGTATGTGAGCAATACATATGCATGTACCTATATATACGTCTGGACAAAATAAAGAAGATGTATTATATATTGCACTTCTGTTTTATAGATATTAATTATAATAATATTAGTATTTGATGTCCTCTTATTCTATGCGCCTTTTTTGGCCCAGGGTTGTGCAAATTTTTTCTTATTATTAATTATGTTTGTAATTAATAGCTCAGATATATGTTTGTAATAAATAGCTCAGATAATATATGGCGCCACATAATTTGACTATAGAAGATGACTCTGTTTGAAGCTTCAATAATACATTTATACAAGAAAATGCATGAATGTAGATAATGCAAAAGTGGTAGTTAGATTATAAGAATATTATGTCACATGCAATCGCAGGATAAAAAATGATCACTCAATCAATCTACCAAAAAACATAGTCATCCGAAACTTTATATTAACTGATAAAAGCGCTCGCCGTATTTCCTCTAGTTGCGTTTGCTAAGATAGACAAATTTTTTCCTTTTAAAAACGAATATATTTATAATCCGTCAGTTTTTATCTGAATATCTATCAAGTGATAAATAAATACCGAGCATATACTATATATACATTAAAAAAAAAAAAAATTTATTATCTGAGAATAGAAAATAAAACATTTTCATATTACTTATTTTACGTAGAATTTACGTGTATTAGATTTATGAAAAAGATTATTCTGTAAATATATTATATTGAAAAAATATAGAACAGAAAAGTTGTTGGGAAATCATAAACTTACAACGTGGTATTTTCAAATATAATACGCCAATTAGGCCTTCCAAAATACAGGCATTTTATTTTATTTTACAGTATGTATATATCATTCATTTATTGAATTATCGACATTTTTTGGGGAAAACGGGCATTATAAATAACCAGGTCCCTTTTGCTAATAGTCACCTCCTAATTTGTCTTCAAACCAGTTCTTAATTAATTAATCAGTTTCTCAAATATTCATTTTTTAACGTCTATACATACATTTTTAATATACGTTGTAACCTGATGAAGGAGGGGCCGTTAGCCTAGAAACGTGTTGGTATTTTCAACAAATTAGTGGTATTGATAAAGTACATTCTTGTTAATTTTATTTAATTATATCAAATCATTTTTCATTTATTGAAGATGTTATTTATTAATTAAGATATATTATAGAAGTCTCACAGAGACGAAGCTAAGCATATGAGAAGCGGGTGTGGATAGTCTTTTTATACGAAGGCCCAGGGCTCACTCTTCATAATGCAACGTTCACAATTCCACCGCAAGAACATCCACATTTTGAAAGTTCTATATATGTTCAAATCTGAGTCTCTTTAGGTTATTTGAATGGACTATGCTAGAAACATCTGTAGCCTTTTCTCATGAACTATGTTATTGATTAATAATTTTATCTGTCTGTAATTCAGCGCTTCGAATTTTAGTTTTTGGTACACGTTGTATCCTGGTGAAGGGACCATTGGCACCGAAACATGTTGATCATTCAATAAATTTGTGGTTTGTATACAGTTTGACATTATGTCATCAGGCATAAAATTTATGGACACGTCATGCAGTCATTTTTGTGCTTAAATAAATGAAAATGAAAAAATCTTGTTATTTATGTATTCAAATTTCTTCCCCTGGAAAAAAATATCCAGGTAAATCGTGAAAAAAAAGCTGATAAAAATTTCGAAGAAAAAAACCAAAGAAATAATCTTTGTTTCAATTAATTCTAAAATACATACGCAATATTGTAAAAATATTTATCTTATTTGTCTATCTTCCAATGAAGGCTTTCCTGAATGATGACCTACTTCATATACAAAGGTTGGCTCTGTTGGTAAACACACTACCTAGACCTGTA
Organism: Agrypnia vestita; assembly: GCA_016648135.1. NCBI lineage: Eukaryota > Metazoa > Arthropoda > Insecta > Trichoptera > Phryganeidae > Agrypnia > Agrypnia vestita. The sequence continues at coordinate 64,198 of JADDOH010001232.1, forward strand.
TTAAGAAAACAAAGCTGTCAGTTTAGAAAATAAACAATTTCTAAAAGCTTTTCTCTTGATTTGTCAACGAATGCGTCAAAACGCTGCGCCTTTAGATCAAAATACTTAATTGTTAATGATAGCAGATACTGAAAAAAACCTTTTAATATCAAAATAAATAAATAAAACCTGCCTAAAATATTAATTAAGTTCATAAATCATTTAAACTTACAGCCTTTTTCAAAATACTTCAATATTATTCATTATCAAATTAGCTTTTATTATCGCATTAGTAAATGACTCACATATGTACATACATACACAATAAGAACTGAGCTTCTCTTCACTGGTGAGGTCTACATGACAAACAAAGTATGAAATAATAATTTTTAAAAAAGAAACCAAAAACTATTTCACAATATAATTTTTGGATTTTTTTTTGAAGTTTTTTGTAAATTCAATATTTCCATACCCACATCACAACCGTTAAATTAGCTCTTAAACTAAAAAAATGATATAACTGTTTTCTGCGGCTTGAAATGTATAAATCCTTTTCAAACAATAATATAGATTAACAGATGCAAGTAGTATGGACGCGTTTTGCAACTTTTTAATTCTACTGTACAAATACACGATTATAATTTTGTAGAAAACATATAAGATAGTTGAACGTTTTATACGCCTCAGATAATACTTTTTAGTTCACGCTTTATCAAATTCATAGAACATAGAACCAACACAGAAAAAAATAGGTACATTTAGACATTTTTCAGAAAGAATCCATTCTGTAAGATACGTCATAGACGATTATAATTTTGTAGAAAACATATAAGATAGTTGAACGTTTTATACGCCTCAGATAATACTTTTTAGTTCATGCTTTATCAAATTCATAGAACATAGAACCAACACGGAAAAAAATAGGTACATTTAGACATTTTTCAGAAAGAATCCATCCTGTAAGATACGTCTAAAAAACGAGTGAGCCTTACAGTAGTCGCATATGATGTGTAATATTTGACATCTCACAATTAAAAATATCAATTGAGCAGTGAAATATTAATTATAACTCACGTGCATTTTAATGATATGCACTTTTTTCAGACACTTATTATGAAAAATTCATTAATAAATACATTTATATCTATAAATATTTATTAATTAGTAAATACATTTAAAGAAAATATATGCGCATTTTTTAAATATTGTATTTTGCCGCACTGTGAACTGAAAATTTTGGCGATATCGATAAAACAGTGTACTATTATATTTAAGAATTTGGTCATTAGAAAAATATTCAATCCGGATTGCTTTGAAAATGGAATAAAATTGTTAATCAATTAAAAAGAGATTACATACCTATAAGGTCGAAAAATTTTCGCTAACTTACCAGAGTGCCGTGGCGAAAATGGATAACGCGCCATCCCCGGATATAGAATGGAAGTCCGTTGTTTCGAATCCCGGTAACAGTAAAAATATTTTTTCGTTAATTTACTTTTTCTGTATATCTTCTAATTGATTAATAAAAATTTGTTTAACTTCACAATAATAATGTGTTTTCTTTAATATCAAATACATTTATTCATACAGTACCAACCTCTCGGAAAATGGGTTGGTACCATCTGACGGCCAACTCTATCACCGCGCGCGCTCATTGGTCAAACGAAATAGCGCGCGCTTCCCCGGCGTCTCCAGTTACGCATTTCCGTCCATTTTCACGAAATCACTCTCATGAAATTACACATCAAAAAGTTTTTTCTTATTATGACTTAAAAACTTTTTTACAATGAGCTCTGTGTAAAAAATATATGCGACAGTGAATTAAATATCGACGTATTCGGTTTTTATAGGTTTAAATTTTTAGAAGTATTTTTGTGTTGGACGCTTTTTACATAACTACGTCCAATTCATTTCGCACGATATCTTTATTGATGAATCTAGGTCGAGGCAGATAAGACAACAACCTATAGTCAATATCATTAAATGAGGTTCACAATCAACTTTATTATATTTTTTTATCGTGGATAAATAAATCTTACTACAGGCCTAACTCATACAGTAATATAACATTTCCCAACTTATACGTATGCAGTTATCAGTTATGATAACCTATTATATTATCATAATGCTATTTCAACCACACGTTAACCTATCAAATCAGAGCAAATAGCTAGGAAATTAACATAACGCTTCGAATCAAATTTAACCCTCGGTTACTAGTCAAAGGTGAAGACGATACAGAATGTTTAAAGATCTTTAAGATATCATTGAAAGATTTAGCAGATACTTCGTGAAGGAACATTACAGTTTAAAATATATTTTATTTAAACTTTGTAATACACACATAATATGAGTTATTAATTACTTCTAGAGTTTCAAGAGGAGCAGTCCCTCTCATCATCAGGTAGTAGGTAGTCAATAACTAACTTAAATACAAAATTTATCAATCTAATCGGGTAGGAAAAGGGGGTGCGCGGTGGAGAGGGGTATTTTTTTGGCAAAAAGCTCTAGGATTGGTGAAGTGGACTAAAACGTGACATTATTCATAAATATGTTCTAGAATTTAATTATTTTTAGGATTTCAGTGGTTTCAAAACTATTCATTATTCATCCTTTATGAGAAACCAAATGGAGTAGTTTCAATTTGTGACTATCGAAAAAATAATATGTTTTAATTATATGATTGGCATACATAAATACACGAATAAAAGAACATCACCGCTGTCTAAAAAATAACAACTTCGAATTTTCCAACCATATAATTAACACTTTAATTCTTTAATAAACGAGATAATAAATTTTTGTTTGGACCTGATTTGATTATCTTACGTAATTTGATGTAGGTACGTAAGGAAATTCTCAATATGTATTTTACGATATTTTTACCATTTACTGTCTATTTTTTTATGCTTTTCATTGTAAAATGACGCAATTTTTCTGTTTTGGTGATTAAATTACACCGCATATATTTTTTTAATCCTATAACTATATATTCAAATCAAAGGACGGGTAAAATACAAGTCTTATATTATAAATCAAAAGCTGTTTAGTATTAAACACAGTTTTTTATTTATAAAATTAGAGTAGGTACTTTTAAAAATTACTCTAATATTAAATAAAATTCATTGTTTCTAGTAAATATAAATTAAACGCATGCGAGCGAAATACTCGGTAACAAATTACCTTTGAAATAATTTTCCAGTTCAGCCAATGACACGCGCATGACATGAACAATTTCTATTACTCATATAAAGTTTTTCATTACTAATAAAATTTCTTCAATAATCGCAAAACAACTTTGTGGCAACATCATATAATATTAATGTTAATAAACACTTTAAATTTAGTATAAAATTAAATATTTTAAATAACCCAATTCTTTTTGCAAATTATACTTTTTAAGTTTGTTTTCACACTTGTTCTTAATTATTGTTATTTTAATACATTGTATCCTGATCAAGGGACCAATGGCCCTGAAACATGTTTATTTAAATGTGGTTTAAACTAAGAACTTTAATGGCACGTATGCTTTCTCCCGAAACAGGAAATAAATAAATTACAATGCTTATTTAATACCACCGCAAGACTTTTTACATCTTCAAAACCTTCACCGGTTTAAATATCCAGATAGGATTAAATACAAGTTGTGCCTCACGATATTCAAGGTCGTACACAATATGGCTCCTCAATATATTACCGACTTTTGCATTCCATTTGCCGCTAATAAAATATAGCTAAAACTTCGCTCAAAATCAACATCCTATAGATAAATTTAAGTAAATCGCGTCCACAAAACTAACTTCGGTGACCGTGCTTTCGCGGTGTTAGGACTGAAGAAAGTAAACCGGACAGGATCGGAATAAACTACTTAACAAACTGAAACCAACAAACACTTTACCACAATTAAAAAATAACAAAAGAGGCACCTATTTAAATGATCATACGAAAACTTAAAGAATCGGACCGATAGAAAAGAACCTAATTTCCTCCGCACTATCTAATGCACTCCGAAAAACACAAAAACCTTATATCTTCTAGCCCTCTCAACTTTGCATAGTTTTAACTGTGAATTACATTTTTATACATGTCATCTATTGTTTAAATAAAAGAAAATATGTTCTTAAGTCAGTAACTAGTTTTGTTTTATATTTATTTATATATTTATAAATAATGTTTACATCTATCTTTAGGCTGAGCTGAGTTATCACGAAAACGGCGCTATTTAAATGACCCAAACGTTACTAAATATTTTCCTATTATTAAAATTAATAAGGCTGTTTATCATCTGGGTCACACCAAACTAAGGGTCGTAAATGTTTGTAAATTTTCAGCACACTTTAATGGTCATGGCAGTTTGCCAAAACCCTTCATATTTCGATTATGTCTTAAACTTAGTTAATGACCACATGCAACCCGGAGTTTATTAAACGTACCCTTTGCTAAATTAAAACCCATGCAGCAAAGGCAAAAGTGCACTATTCCGTGCGCTACGAAACTGAAATGTTAACATTTAAATAAGTCATGCTTTTAATTATGTAAAAGCCAAATATACACTCATTACGAAGAAAATACTTATATGATCGTAGTTCTCCTTTTAATGGATATGAAAATAAATAGGGATCTCAAGATGAAATTAAACTGGATTTTATTCCAATGTATATATTTTTATTAAACATAACATTTACATTACAAAAATTTATTTAATTCGTAAATATTATTAACAAGTAAGAAAAAATACAAACAAGAAAATATCAAACGGTTGATATATTCACGGAAATATACAAGGCCGCTATAGCGTAATTAGATAACGCGCCTGCCCCGGTAGCAGCCAAATATTTTTTCGTGAATTTGATTTTTCTGTAAGTCTTTCTAATTGATTAATTAATTTGGTAAATAATTTTTTCTTTTTTTTCAATTGATTCAGCAACATTCTAGATTGACGTTTAAAAAAAAATTGATTGTATTATTTACATATATTTTCTGACATTATTTGATTAATTACACCAACATGTTTCGGCAATACCTTTCCTTCGTATATAAATTCATCCATATCAAAAGTGTAGGAGAATCTTGCTTCGGAAAATCCTCTCAGAGACATGGAACAAATTAATGACCAGAGTAATATTGTTAAGCATAGCAGAAGCTCTTCCAACAGGCATAACCATTCGCAGGTTGGTCCTGTATATTGGAATGTGAAACAATCTATGCTGACGCTGTCTTAGGTAATTTTCAGAAGCATACAAACCAATGCTCTTCATACTTTCAAGATTATCGATCATACCGCGCAATAATCGATAAAAATGCGTAATCAGATACACATTCCTTCTAGTCTCTAAACTATTGTAGCCAAGCATACCCTGGAGGAACTCGGTTGGGTAAAGCCAAGGGTAAGGCCCGTACTCTCTCATGTAGAGATATCTTATAAACTTTTTTTGTACTTTCTCTACCATAAGTGAGTACTTAAGCTCATATGGCCCCCAAATCGAGTCTACTTCGCACCAAGGATTGTAAAGAGTTCTCATTACGCGAGTATTTTAGAAAATCCTGGCTGTACGCAGAACAAATCCTAACAGTCTCAATGCATTACTATGTGATCCTCTATTATCGCATCCCTAGACATGAAATGTCAAAAAATGGCATTCTGAGATAAGTGGATTCAATGTTTCAATTCTCAGAAAGAAATTAAAGAATGTGTGTCCTAACCATGGTAACTAATAATATTTTTTATTGTGCGCAATAGTTTCTAATAGAAATACGTATACTAAGGCAAAACTAGCGGTACATAATGGAATTCTGGTACCAACTTTGATGTATGGAATCGAAGCCTGAAGTTGGCAGAAAAGGAACGAAAATATATTGAATACAGTGGAGATGAGATCCCTCAGACGTCAAATCAATTTATGATATAGTAAAGAATGCAGATATTAGGAATGAATGTAAAGCTGATCTTAGCATAATTAATAGAATCAAAAAAGGATCGCTCAGATGGTTTGGGCATGGCAAGCTAATGAATGGGGAAAGAATAGTAAGAAAGATATATAATGCAAATGTTGATGGTGCCAGAAAGAGAGGGCGACCGCGGAAGACGTGGCATGACCAGATTAACCAGATACTGGAAGATGGTCCCGTTAGAAGCCTCAACAACCGGCGAGCTTGCTTGCGAAGATGTATAAATGTGGATGAGGCGAGAGTTGTTTGCCAGGACAGAAGAGTGTGGCGCTTTATCCTCTCTGCCTACCCCCACGGGGAACAGCGTGATGGTAATTTAGTTAGTTAGTGCATAGTATTTATCGCACATTTAATAGTCTTTTTGAGATATCATAGTCTAAGACTAGACGAACAAATATTTTCACGAAGCAATTTTGAGATATCACTCATTCGTCATGTATATTATTATTATACCTATCATAAGATATAATTTCTTTGATACAGTATTGGAAATAATTAATAAAATATGATTTCATTAAATATTTTTATAATAAACAAGAGTACACATTGTAAAAACTACTAATTTATTGAATTACTTAGATGTTTCGGACCAATTCCAATGGTCCCAATATAAGGATACAACGATACTTACAATTAAAAATCGAAGTATATAAATTAACAAAAACAAAAGTAAGTTTAAAATTTTTATAATATAATAGTACAATAGAGATAAATTGAGTTATATATACAAAAAAAAGTATATTATAATATACAGGGTGTATCAGAGCTAGCAGCAGCAAATTTACTGGTAGATTCCTGCCTATGTTACAAGTCTAAAATGTTCAAGCAACCATGACCTAATATCAATAGTTATGGAGATATGAAAAATTAAAGATTGCATTTTTTTATCAATATTTCTGACTTATTTTTTACAAAAAGTTGAACTGTCCTTACAGTAACTTATATCGATTACGAAAAATTCATTCGATTTAATACAAGTAGAATAAAATGATAAAAAATTGAAAAAAGTTTATTTTTACAAAGTTTTTATCATTTTATTTAAATTGTGTTGAAGAAAATGAAATTTTTTTTAATCAATATAAGTTACTGTAATGATAGTTCAACTTTTTGTAAAAAAATAAATCAGAAATATTGAAAAAAGTGCAAACTTTGATATCGCATATCTCCATAACTATTGATGTTAGGTCATGGTTGCTTGAACATTTTAGACTCATAACATAGGCAGTAATCTACCAGCAAAGTTTCTGCTGATACTTTGGTACACCGTGTATAATGTGAAAACAAAAAATGTAAAAGGTAACAATTTGCAAAAAAGACCTGGTTATACATGTTGGTCGTTGGCCCCGAAAAATGTTGATAATTCAAAAAATTAGTGGTTTAAATAAAGCGTTTTCTTGTTAATTATATAAAAAAATTACTGAAGAAATTTTTTTTTTTCTCCGAAAACCACTTAAATCCAAAGATTTTCTCTTCGAGTGGGATTAATAAACGGTATTTAAATTCATTTTGGGTGTAACCTGTAATCAAATACTTTTTCGTACTAGAATTTATATTTTCTATTGCTAATATATAAATTTTATAAAAATTCGACACTATATCAACTGAAAATGGCATTATCCTAAAATATCACATATAATTATGAAAATTAAAAGTTTACTTTCTGTTTTGAATTTTTTTTTTTGGGTTTTGATATTTTATGATCCGGTAGTTAATAATGTTTACAATATTTCTGCATTATCAACTAAAATTTTTTTTTTTTTTTGACTAGAGTAGTAGTCAAAGTGTGCAAGTGTCCGGGGTACAAATGTGCGGACGTACAGCATGAAAAAAAATGAATGCGGTGGAAATTTTTAAAAAGAATTTATGTACTATAGTGGGCATAATGAACAAACCATTTGCAGCGTGCAGCAGAGTTGAAAAAATATTGAAACGTACGAGCGAGTATGCACATTAAAAAAAATACGGTTAGTAATTTTTATGATAAAATTTATTTAAAACCGAATAAAATACATATAAAACACACGTAAGGTTTTGAAACAAATTTATATGTAAAATAATTTTCGCTGTGTGATTTTATCACGTGCAATTTGTGTAATTTAATCACGAAACCGTGAATATGATACTCACTGTTATTTTTTTTTAATAATCATGTGATATTTGCACATAAATCCTAGATAGTTAGTGTAGTCAGTAAAAAAATTTACATTCACTGAATATTTTTTTTTAAGGTAATCATTTGATATTTGCACATAAAACCTACATATTATGTATCTCACAATAATATATCCAATGATCGAAGCGGGCTTTCATACTTAGATGATGAAATTTTTAATAATATTTACTAACTTACGACATTAATAAAATAAGTTAATGTTTGTGTTAAAATGGACTTCTATTATTTCAATACTTCCAAAAGCGCTTGTTAGATAATAAAAAAATCGATGTTAATTGTTTTACATTTTTTTGTACATTTTGCCATACCTACTATTTTCTTTTGTTTAAATACCATCTCTATACAGCCAAACTTGAATAACAAACGACAAATGTGGCGTCTGGATGCAAAACCGCCACTATCCATACAAAACCATTTTTCATGTTTTGATTGATTAATGATCTGTATCCTATTCTGCACATTCTGCAAGTTTCCAATATAAGAAAATATGCTTCCATGCCCTTAAAATCGTCCTTAAATATAACGGTGAGTAGCAAAACCGCCACGTTGCCGCAAAGTGGGATGCAGAACCGACACTATTCACTCGGACCAATCAGAATGGGCCCCGCTACGAGATTTAATATGGAGAAACGTCGTCCGTCGCAGATAACGCGTGTTTTGATTACCTTAAATATTTACATAAAAACTAGAAGTAGACATCTTTTATTACCAAAAGACAGTGTACTAAAGCATGAAGTAAACAAGGATGGATATAAATGTAACTTTCAAAAGCGAAATAGGAAAGAATTATCACATCAAAAAGTCCGCTTTGTGCACATTTTTGAATATTTTTGTTGACACTTTAAAGACCGTGCGATTGGATTTACTATAAATTTATTTTATTATAAGTAAAATAAAGTTAACTTATAAAAATAAGTATTTATTGTATCTAACATAACATACACCATCAGCATAAAATCTTCATTATCATCATTATCATTATCGCCTTCAGTTTCAGTTTCTGTAAATATTTCATCGTTTTATTTGATTTGTATTGAAGTGAATAAATTTAAATAATTTTTAAATTTATTCACCGATTGCTTGCTGCTATGCCCTGCAAACGGTTATACTGGCGACCGCGAGGCCGCAAGTGGCTGCTGCGCGGCCATTGGCATCTGCAATTGGCTATCGTCTGTACTAGCCGTTGCGCGGCAAATGTTATCTAATATTATCAAGGTGTCTCGTAGCTAGAAGTACGAGACTTTACACTCTGGGTGAAATAAGATAATCTAATAAGATCTAAACAGATTTATGATATGAAAAGGATGAAATTTTTATATAAACGTTTTTGTAATTTTTTGGGACTAAATTAGTGAAAAAGTTGAACTACTGTTACAGTAACTTATACCAATTATGAATAATTCATTCGCTTTAATACAGGTCGAATAATATGATAAAAACCTTGCAAAAATTGAAAATAGAAATTTTCACAGGGTTTTTATTATTTTATTTAATTTGTATTGCAGTGCATGAATTTTTTATAAACGATATTAATTGTCTGTCTTGATAATGAGTCGAAATTTTTCAAGCAATCATGAGCTAACAATAATAGTTTGCATTTTAAAAAAAATATTTTCGACTTATTTTCTACAAAAAGTAGAACTATATTTACAGTTATTTATATTAATTACGAAAAATTAATTTGTTTCAGTACAAGTTAAATAAGATTATAAAAATCTTGCAAAAGTTCCAATTTTATTTTTTCCAATTAGAATTGCAGGGTATTTATTATTTTATTTAACTTGTGTAAAAGGGAATAATTTGTTTATATTTGATATAAGTTACTGTAGTAAAAGTACAACGTTTTAAAAAAATAAATCCGAAATATTGAAAAAAAATGCACATTTTAATGTCACATATTTGATATTAGGTCTATTGATATTAGGTCACGGTTGCTTAAAAATTTTCGAATCATAATTAAAGTAGAAATCTACCTATCAGGTACAGTAGCCGGCAAACATCTTGAAATTCTACGGCGTAGTGGGGGGAAGTTTGTGCATTTACCTTTCCACCAAAGAGACCCAAATTTCGTCTTCTGCGCATTCCCCCACCATGTCAAAGAATTTCAAGAAGTTTGCCGGCAACTGTATTGTGGACTAGCTCTGTTACATAGTGTACACCTCGTAAAAAATAATATTTTCGATTTTTGTATCAATTTTTCATAATCAATTTAAGTTCCTGTAATGATAGTTTAACTTTTTGCCTAAACTAAGTCGGAAATATTGAAAAAAAAATGCAAACTTTGATATTGCATATCTCCATAACTTTTGATATTAGGTCATGGTTGCTTGAGCATTTTCGACTCTTTATTAAGACAGAAACCCACTTGTAAAATTTTTACTACTTACTATAAGACAGCCTATATAGGCATATAGGTATGATCATATATTTTATTTTTTTATTTCCATACTCTTATTTAATTCTTAAGATTATTGTTTTTAGTTTTTAAAATAATTAAAACTATGTGCCTAAGTTATTAAATTTTTGTACTCGAAGATCAATTTTTAATCATTAAAATATTTTTATAAACTCCGTTAATCGCCGATGAAATAATTGCCTATTTAAAAACATATTATATCTATTGTTAAATTTGGTGTCGTAGTAAAGGTCTCGAGAAGTGATACGGAATTATTGTTAAATCTAAAAATATTTTTGTTTCTATGATTGTTGGTTCATTATTTACATATTTTTTAAAATATATTTAATCCATATTCCTTACTCAAAACATGCAGTAAATTTTAATTCTTAAAATATTTTTGCATCTATTGTTAATCACAAATAAAATATTTATAAAATAATATATTTCATTGTTTAATTTTCAATCGCAGTATTGTTCGCAATGAGTTAAGTCGGCAAGTCGCCACGTGATCGTCCGCGAGCGCGCCTCTCGCGATCGTTCGGTAGCACAATCGACTCTATCGACAAAATCGACCGGCGGTGGGTAGCAAAACCGCCACTTTGCAATCAATATATCTTTATATTGCGGAAACAACAAAGAAAATCTTTAAAATTGGTGTGCAGATTTTAACACATCCTTAATATGTATCAAGTAAAATAATAAAAAACCGGAAAATGTGTAAGGGAAATACTTAAAACGTTTTTTTTGATTACTGAACATTTCATATATATGCAACGTGGCGGTTTTGCAGCCAGACGCCACATATAATATATTCACATAATTACATGATTTCGTAACTCTAAGGGTGAGTTTTTCGACTAGATTTCGGTAGATGAATATATTTATCCAAAGGAGACGGTGTAAAAATTATTATGTACTAAATTTACCTGTTACAGATTTTCTGCATAATTTCAGTTTTTACACCCAATCTGCACCTTTTTAAATCTTTCTTTGAGAGCCCGAAAGTAAATTTGTATCTGGTTTTACTGTACGTAAAAATTGAATGTGAAGAATTGCTGAGAGAAAAAAGGACAATGTCAATAATAGTACTATTTTTAATATATAATAATAATAATAATATTTTATTTTAAACAGAAAAAATATCGAAAATATACAGTAAGTGCCCAAAAAAAAGGGATACAAGAAGTACCCAACAAATAGGAAGGAACATGATAGAGAGAAAGATAGAATTACTTTTCCTAGGTAATGAGAGTAGAGATAAGACGAACAAAGCCTCTCATCAGGATTTTTCCAACTTCTCTGGATTCAAGGAGAACTGTGGATCTGTCCTACATTCGGTCTGAAGGAAAGATGAAGAAGAAAATGAAAAGAAGCAAACTACATTTAAAATTTCTACCTTAAACTGAGTTTGAGTCCAGTTATTAAAACAAATAAAAACATCATCGATGCTTTGAAGGAGATAATCAGGAAAAAATGAGACGAGCTTTAGATATTTAATCAAGACGCAACGAATTTATGACACAATACGCAGTGCCTTGATTAAATAGCGATAATCTGAAAACGAGAATAATTTTTTGATTTTTTTTGTATTTATTTTAAAATAATGATGTCTATCCCTCTAATTTATTAAAGAAAAAAGTTATCAACTATGTAAAACAAATTTTGCAATAATTGTAACAAATTTAAGATAATCCTTTATTTTGTAATATTATTGAATAAAAATGACATCTCACGAGGCCATAAATAAGCCCACAAAGTGGAGCAATTTTCTTCATTTTTAAAACATCGAAGGTTTGGTAATTTATTAATCAATTATTTAATTTATTTTTTGTTACTTTAATAAGATATCCGTATTTAAAATATACGTAACCTAATGACTAAATTTTATAATGAGATATTTCAATACAAAAATGTGATAAAAAACGCAAGAGAAGGTATGAGAAAAAATTGTGAAATTTGCTCACTCTGCTGGATGATCGCCTTAAGGCACTCGCGTAGTAATCGAGTGGTCGATGTCTATCTCGGGAGACCGGAATACAGAAGTACAGAATACTTTTGATTAGTTTAAAAATATTAAAAACATCGATGTGACACGTATTCCGCATACGCATCACTATTATTTTGTTTCTCTAAACAGGGGCAGATGAAAAATTACGTCCTCAAATACGGGAGACATCTTTTTGATGTTTTAAAAAATATATTAATATTTATCAAATGAAATGCCAAACGGTGTCCGAGTTTATTACGCGAAGTATTTTATTTGTCATGCGATTGTGGTCCTAATGGAGCATGTGATCGCCACGCCGTTTCCAGTGATTGCTTAACAAGCACTGGGCGACATCCAGACGTGGAAATGCGAATACTTTAATTACTCGGGTCTTCAACTTTCATGTACACGGGCGGCATCCGGTCCGAAGTGTTCATTATGAATCAGAAATAGATAGCATTTTGCTTTGTCGCCCAACGAAATATAATGAATGGCCGATTCAAGAATGGCGGTACTCGCCTCACTGTCCTCAAAGTTTGCGCGGCATTTTTTAACCATCTAATATTGTAAATAATTAATATTATTATTTAATTAAGATAAATTATACACGTCTCACAAAAATGAAGCTATTTATATGAGAAACGTGTATAGAAGTCTTTTATACTTAGCTGGCTTAAATGATCGCTCTACACAATACAACGTTCACCGTATGAACATCCAGACATTATCAAATTTTTTAATGTTGTATATACATAATATGTTCATAATATTTGAAGGGATTATGCGAGAGACATCTGTAGTTCTTCTCATGAAATAGTACCTACATATCATGACACGGTATTCAAGCAAGAGCGGACACGGTGAGAACTAAACACTTTCTCCGAACTACCGAGAGGAAGACTCTAAGACCCATGGCGGGCAAGACCTTCAGACATTATAATTCCAGCTTGATTCTAGCAAGTTGCGGACAGATAATGAAATTATTATATTTAGAAGCTCACATAAAAATTGCAAACTCTAAATTTTGAAAACATGTTGAAAAGCTGTGAAATTTTATGACATGTTTTTTAATCCTTTAACTGTCTCCGGAAAAAACGTATGACTTTGATATCTGTAATACAATACAACCAAATACGTTCAGTGTACACGGTCACTTAACTTCTAAACTCGTAAAACTAACTAATAATATTATTTTAAATATATTTTTATATGGATGTTCTGAGAACATAATTACTGGATTTGCCCACTGCGCGATTATTATTTATGTAAGATAAATTATAGAAATCTCACAGAAACTTGTATGTTATCTTCTTGTTCTTCTTATTTTATTAGATCATTAAACTGTATTGACAGGTCATTCCTGGTCTCGTAGCGAGGACGTCCAGCTCTCTTTCCATCTCTTGTCTGAAAGACTTGTCTGGTCCATTCATTCGACCCTCCGAAAACGCCCTTTCTGTCTGCTCCATCGTACAATGTCTTGTATGTCGCAGGTTCTGCGGATTTCCGCATTGAGTACTCTGTCTCTGAGGGTCTTGCCCGCAATGGGTCTTAGGGTCTTCATCTCGGTAGTTCTGAGAAGGTGTTTACTTCTCACCATACTCGCTCTTGCTTCTATACCATATGTCATGATTGGTCTTATTCACGTTTTATATATTCTGACTTATACTTATCGGCCCATACAGTTAAGCATCCGGAGATAACCGCTGCTTTATTTGTCTGTTTAAAAACAGTGTTCCGACTATTTATTAAGATAATTAACTACCTGAACTTATTAAGATATTTAATAAATCCATAATTAATTTCCACTATTTACATTATTACACGGCCATGATTCGTGACAGTATGAATAGGCTTGTGTATTCGGTAATTTATTTATTTATTTATTTATTTATTTATTTATTTATTTATTTATTTATTTATTTATTTATTTATTTATTTATTTATTTATTTATTTATTTATTTAGATTTTTTTATTTAATTTATTTATTTAATTTATTATTGTATTTATTTATTTATTTATTGTATTTATTCTTTTTATTATTTCATTTCGACACTTTTTTCCTTTTATTTCATTTATTTATTGTAATTGGTTTATTTATTTATTTATTTCTTTATTTATTTAGCTTATTTTCATTTATTTCATTTATTTATTATTTTTTATTTATTTATTTATTTCATTTAATTTATTCTTTATTCTACTTTTCCTTTCTTATTTTTGATTTCATTATCTTTCATTACTTTCATTCTTTCTCAACACTCTCTTTCTTCTTTCTTTCTTTATTTCATTCTATTTCCTTTAACATTTCTTTCATTTCCCTTTCTTCTTTACTTTTCTTTTTTCTTTTTTCACTTTATTTTCTTTTCTTTCTTTATTTATTTGCTTTGTTTCTTTTTCTTCTTTATTTATTTATTTATTTATTTAATTAATTATTTAATACACGGTACAAAGTACCATTAAAAAAACAATGTATATAAAGATGTATAGATTGATAGGTAATAAAAAAAAAGGAGATAAGGTATAATTCTATCAAAAACAATTAATAAAGTGATATATAAAGAAAAATAAAACATTAAGTGAATAACATAAAGTATAACAAAATTACATCAAATAAAATAATAGTTATCAAATCAAATATGAAAGTCAACAATCAATAAAACTACAAAAAATTAAAATAATTATGTCTGAAATTCAAGAAGCAACAAAATTACAACAAAATTAAATAATTGTAAACAAATCAAATCTGAAACTCAAGAAGCAATAAAAAAGACAGTAAAATAAAATGAAACGTAAAATTCAAAAATCTAAAAACAAGAGATAGACATGACATCAATAACTAATTATAAACGACCAAATTCGTCCAGAAGAGCTTTCTTGTAGGCGGCTAGTGTTTCCGAAAAAACATCCGATAGGTAGCCATACTCGGTAATATGGTTTGTTTCGTAAAATATGAATAATTTCGTTGCGCTGTTAATAAAGGCTCCTCACATTGTCTTGTCCAGAACACGCCAGGGCGCTTATACATTATGATATTCGACTCGGCTTTGAGTTTATGATGCACTTTATTGTGGCCACGACTATTTCGGAGTGTCAGTCGGCGCGTGCAGGCCCGGCAGAGCGAGCGCGATGTGCAATTAGTGCACTGCGCCGATGTATTATATCCTCTTTTAATTATCCGATTTCATAATCCAGCTCCACTCATCATCATCACTGTAGATTAGATACATCATACAATGTAAGTGTACACTCAAATTTGTTAGACAAATAATCCGTTTAAGTGTCATTATCCGAATAGGTTCCCTCGTGATTGAGTACCGTGATCTTCATGATCTAGCGCCCTCTGGACTATTCTCCTCTATCTACCCTATCAGAGAAATTCTTGTGGCTCTTTGTACTTGGTCGGCCCAACGAGTGGGGGATCTTCTTCCTCCTCTTTGACCCTCGAAGCGGCCCACCATAACAAGCTTCTCCAGGCTACCTTCTCTACCTTTATATATCGAAGGTAGAAAGCCAAAAGAGCGTTAGAGATTACTTCGAACTTTACAGGAGAAACTTTACAGGAGCAAAAGAATTATTTTTTTTATTTGTTATTTTTACATTTTACATAAATTAATACGATTTAACGTCAAACATAATAATTCATTGTCTGTCCTTAAAAAACAAATTAAACGGCTGGAGATAGGGCGCAAACCACGGCGGCGTGAATGCTAGCGCAGGACGCTGTGGATGTCGCCACCATTGCATATCCGCGACACGCCAAAAAGATCCTATAAATTGGAATTAGCATGGACGTTTTTGACGGGTGACAACTAGTTTAAAATAAAGGAAACAATATATTCTACTGTCTCTATGAGCATCAGAGACTCGTCTATAGAGAAGGATTATTGCTGGTGTAAGGTTATAAATATGTATTAATCAGCTTTTGTTATATATAGGAATTAATAAATTGTCTCCGCAGATGATAAAATAATACATAAAATAATACATAAGTCATGCATAATTTTTCGATTCCAACTTTACAGCAGAGCTAAAGAATTATTTTTTTTATTTGTTCTTTTTACATAAATTAATACAATTTAAAATAAGGAAACTATTTATTCTACTATCTCGATGAGAGTCAGAGACTCGTGTATAGACAAGGAGTATTGCAAGTATAAATTTATAAATATCCATTAATCTAAGTAGCACAAAATATAATTTAATGTATAACAATCATTATATATACAAAGAAATATTATATTAATAAAAAGTAGTAGTAAGTAGTAGCCTTTAATTCTGTTTTAATGTGATGATAATATTGGGGTGGGAGGTGCAATTTCTTGTGAACTGACATTTTCAAACCTTTTCATGATCGTCATGTTTTGATAATCTGTTTTTGACAATATTTTTTTTATTATTACACAATTTGCATACGTGTTTTGAATAAACAAATATGTTTAATAATAAAAGAAACATTGACAAAATCAGCTTTTGACAGAACTTTCTTTTGCTCTACTTACTTTTTACTAACCATTTACTTTATCGTCAAATTTCTAATTTTTATTTACGAGAAGGGATAGCAGACTCTCAGCACCATCATCACCGTGATCCATGCTGGACAGCATCTACCAGTCTCCGCCTGGTACGGATTCGATGTAGTGTGTATGATTTGTTCCTTTTTTGGAAAGTTCAAAGGCTCAAAATAAGCTAGATGGACAGTTACTAAGGAAAATGTTGTGGTTCGGATGAATTAAGTAAAATAGTTAATTAAAACAAAAAAAATCCGAAAACTTCAATATCTCAGACATGTGATAAGACATGCATAGAAGAAGGAGAACATCGAGGTTGAGAAACCTGAGACACTTCACTTAGACAGTCTACTGTAGAGCTGTTCCGGGGCGCAGCAAATAAAATTCTCATGGGTATGAACGGATAGGGCAAAAATAGAAGAAGAAAAAGTGCAAACGGACCGAATTTAAGAACTATATGTGTCAAACGTAAGCAGCAAATGACCTACACAGATTGGACATGAATGTGGATGATGAGAATTCTGAAGTAACTGCATGTTGAGGGCTAGCTTCATTAATAAAACAAATTTTAAAGGTGACTAATTAAAACAGTGTTCTCTCGATGCTGGGCAGGTGAGTTACCTCCAATTTTTTAAGTACTACCGACCAAATTATTGAAATAAAATAAATGTGCTTCTTCCAGCGTAGTCGGATTTTGTGCAAAAAAAAATTAATAAAAGATAATATCTTCCATCTTCTGGAAATATTTTACATTTACTTTTCAGTTTTGAATAAATCTTATCTTATATTATTATAATATATCTCATTACTATTAATTAGTTCATGGTGATCTAGAGAAATCGTGAAAATTGCCTAATTTTTCTGTTTTTGTACTATTGTTAAACTTATCAATAACCTATTTGATTTCCCGAATGAATAAAATTTTTTGAAAGAGTAACCGAAAAATAGAAAATCATACATATTTATAAACTATGATCATTAAATTAAGTAAAAAAACGTAAACTTTATTACCTCTACGTGAGTTTAATAATATTTTTTTTATTTTACTAGTTATGTTTCGAGAGAAACAGAATCTCTCATCGACAGGTGAAGTATTAAACTGACTACTTTTTAATATAGAATTTTTACAATGATAAGGTTCAAATACAAATAATTAATTGGTTAGGTATTGACAAAATGAGCTGACGTTACTGGTATAATGTGTGCAGTGTTAATACCAAATTCATAAATAATATGTATATATACATATTATACATAGAAGATTTAATTATCGACCAAAAATTATTAAACTCAACAGAAAATTATGATGAAGTTAAAATCTTCCTTTCTAATGTTCAGTTCATAATTCTGGGTTACACTTTCAAAATACACATTGTTATTTACTTTGCATAAATAGACTGCGTAATTTATTGAAGATTTTTTTTCATGCATGGCCGTTGATTATTAAGGCTTCTGAAAGGGTTATTTTCCAGTACCTAATTTATCTAGTCCTTGCCAGATATTTCGCAATCGTCTACTATTTCTGGTGCCCATAACATTCGCGTCGTATATCTTTCTCGCCGTCCTCACCTCATTCATTCGTTCCACATGTGCAACTTCAAATTAATATATATAGTATATTGCAGAATATTTCGAGTATGTTCAAAATTTTCAAGAACACAATACTGGATTTTATCCACAGAGGGAACATTATCAATCAAGATATCTATATTGTATACTCGTAGGTAGATGTCTCATAGAGACGAAGCTATTTAAATGACCCACCCATGATAAACTGTGCTAGTTTATCTATCAAATTTTCAGGAAGTTGTAACTACATATGTCAGCTTTGCACATCTGTTTCACATGTGAGTTGTATTTATAAATTTTTCATCCCTATACTGGTGCACAGGGATGAAAAATTTCAATCACAGATGGCAGTAGTAAAAATACAACTTCACACAACACATTCACTTCTTATTTCTTATCGGCCAAAGGTTTTCCACAAAAGCGCCTTAGTGACCGCATTTCCAGCGCATTCCATTGTTTAATTAAGATAAATTATAAAAATGTCACAGAGACGACGTTATTTTTATGGGAAACGAGTATGGAAGCCTTAAAAAAGTGGCCACAAGGCTTATGGCTTGTATTAGCTGGCTTAAGTGATCACTTTTTACAATACAACGTTCACAAATACCGCCGTAAAAACATCCACACATTATTTACATAATTATTGTAAATTAAATAAACTTGACTTGAATCCCTCAAAATGTTCTTGTTTAGTTTTCACACGCAAAAAGAATATAATATCATTTAACTATATACTAAAAGGAGAACAATAGAAATACATCAATCAGAGATTTAGGGGTGATCAATGATAGAATATTATTATACGATAAACATATCAATTCTATTATAAGTAAGGCTTATAGGGCTTTAGATTTTATCATGAGAATGTCTAAAGATTTTAAGTGTGTAAAGACATTGAAAGTACTTTACTGCACTTTTGTCAGAAGCAAACTCGAGTATGCAACGCAAGTATGGAACCCCCAGTATATGATCTATGTAAATCGCTTGGAACAAATTCAAAAAAAATTTATTCGCTTTCTCAACTTCAAATTCAATTGCGTTTCTGACGATTATGACAGTTCATGCAAAAAATATCACATCCTACCATTATACAAACGTCGCGAAATAGGTGATTTGATGTACCTACTAAAAATTGTATCAGGCAACGTCGACTGTCCTGAACTATTAAATAGACTAAAATTCCATGTTCCCTGTAGATCTCGTAGACACAACCCAGTCTTTCACATTGATTTTACCTCATCCAACTATCGTCGTAATTCATATTTCTTGAGGGTATGCGATGCATTCAATAAACTGATAAGATTATTGGATATTGATCTGTTCGAGTGCAGCCACACAAGATTAAGAAAAATTTTGAGTGCTGAATTTTTTTCCACGTAATAATTAAGTTTCTTTTTCTTTTGTTTAAATTTTTTATTCTTTCTTTCTATATAATTTTTAATATGCCTTAGTCATTCATAAATATTTATCATTACTGACATATTTCTAAATGTGGAGACCTGTAATTGGCCATCTATATTGTATCAATGTTTTTTATGCTTTTTTTTTGTGCTGTTGGTCTTCCATGAACATTAAATAAATAAATAAATAAATTATTAATTTTTTGAAAATTTCACATTTTCTTCCTTAGTTCTTTATTTGTCTTCTTTCAAATATTTGAAGGGACCACGCTGTAGTCATCTATGATCTAAAATTAGTAATTTCCATGCCATAGTATACATAGATGTCGCCGATGTATTATAATAATAATCTTTGGATAATTTATTTAGCGCCGTTTTCGCAAAAACTCACCTCAAGGGCGCTTTACACAGAAAATTATCTTAAAAAACAACATTGATACCTCTATATATTTATTTATTTAATTCTTTTTGTACACTTTAATTATACTTATTGCGGACACGTGTAGGTATAAAATTGAAGTGGAAAGACTTTATTTATTAAAAGAAAACACAAATCACTTTATACAATCTACATGTTTCGAAAACAATGTTCTCTCCTTCAGGATTGTTTGTGTACTAAAATTGAAAAAGTTAAACCATGCAAGTGTGTTACGGTGAAGGAGATAATTAGGGGAGAGAGGGGGGGGGTTGGCTGTGTTAATTATTATGGAATGTCATCTGAAGGGGATGGAATCTTAAGTGGAAAAATATTTAAACGTGGGTTGTGCACAAATTTTGTCTGGTTATTTATTATATTTGAATTAATATTAACACTTTTCCTAGTTTCAACTATTTCTAGATTATTTATTTGAGGTTTCTTTTTTTTATTTATTTATTAGAGACACTAACAGGATAATTGGTACATAATACTCAGATAATAAACATTATAGTGAAGACTATGCCCATTACCCCAATTACAAGTGTCTTCGGCACGCTCTAGTAACATGTATTTTTGCAATTAATTATATTTTACATGTACATTTATGTATATTATATATTTTGTATTTGAGTGTAGTGCGATTAGTATTTAATGAATTATTGATTTAATGGATCTGTAGGTTCATGTCATCGTTTAGAAAATGGATGTTGTGTATGAGTGAGTTTTTGAACGAAGATAAGGTGTCTGCAAGAATATCAGCATCAATGTTATCTTATGTCTTTTTACTTTGTTGTTTGTGTGTGTGTGTGTGTGTGTGTGTGTGTGTGTGACATGTAATCTTAAGACTAATATGTAAAAAATTTAAACCTTTATGAATATCAAACGTATGGTCGTGTTTTATTAAATGTTTCGCAAAATCCGAGAAAATATTCTTCGAACAATTGATTTATATTTTCGGTGCAATATTACGTGTAATGGTGTAACGCTAGCTTCTGTGATAAATAAATAAATAAATAAATACCCGGCCGTCCCGCGGAAGATTTATGGTCGCGCGCGCGGTGGAGCCGGTCCACCGCGGGTGTATTTCCGTACCGTTTTTTCCACTTGGCCCGCATTCAAGTGATTTTTTTTCCCAACAGATGGAACAGCTGGCCGCCCCGGCGCTGCACCGCGTATCGGAAGAGTTGCGCTTCTTGCCGGTGACGTCACCGGCGAAAAAATTCGCGGGGTGCTTCCTATGCGCACGCATAAGATTTGCCGGCATAGCGCACGCAAAAAAATACAGCACGCGCACAAATTTTTACAAGACTAACCGCAGGGCTAGTCAGAGAGGATAGGACGCCTTATTCTTCTATCTTGGCACATCACTTTTGCTTCGTCTGCATTCATACATCTTCTCATGCATGCTCTAAGGTTGTTGAGGCTTTTAACTTTTATTGTATTTCAAGTCTTTCGCGGACGCCCTCTAATCCTCTTTCTTTCAACACTTGCCTCATATATTTTTTTAACCATTCTTTCCTCGCTCATACGTTCTACATGACTAAACCATCTCAGTACTCATTTCTTTATTCCATCTACCACATTACAGCCAGCATTACATTCACTTCTAATTTGTTCGTTCCTCACTCTGTCGACTAAAACGTTTCCACACAAGCCCATTAGTGACCGCATTTCCACCGCATTCAGTCTACTTTTATGTTTCCTTTTTTTTCAAGACAGTAACAAAAATGAATAATTCATTGCTAATTAAACATATATTAGTTTAGGAAACAAATGACAAAATGGCTGATAGGATTAGATTAGGCAGCAATTTGAGTATTATTAAAAATGTGATGTCCTTTCCTTTTGCCAAAGAAGGATCTTTGTCAGGAATCTGGGATCCTTAGTAAAAGTCCAAATGTGCTCTGGGCTTTTTTTTGTACGCGCACGACGCGTTTCTTTTATCCCATTTCCACTCTCTTTCGCCCATCCCTTTCGAGCGCTCAGACAGACGTCATCCACATACATTACAAAAAACATATATGCAATAAAACTTTATATAATAAATTGCCACTTTTCAACAAAAATCATCAAATTACAATGTTAATAAAACAAGAATAGAACATTTTCGACTCATAATCAAGGCAGAAATCTATCTCTGTTACACCCTGTATACTGACATAATTAACAATTGTAATATGATGTACGATTAGATACAGATATAGATATAGAGGACGAGAGCCGACGAGATATGGCGTGCAGGGCCGTTGAAAACTAAAATAAGGTTTTTGATTTTTTAGGGTAGATTTGACTTCAGACCTATTTAAAATATTTTTACCAGAAAAAAAAAACTCGTTAATTTTAATAATAATATTATAAATTATTAGTTCTTTTTTTTGTTGATCTTATAAATAAATCTTTAAGTGTGGACCTGGATCTTCAATTCGCAATTCCAGTACGGTGTGACACCCTCATAATTAAATTGCCTATTAAAATGATTCATCGCCCTGGAACGATTTCATCATTTTTTAGTCAACACCCATTAAAAAGTGAAGAATTCTTCGTAAATGTCTGTTTTTTATAATATCATATTTTAAATTATTTATAAATAAAATGTTTTTCTTTTTGTTTCAGGTAGGTGTAAGAGAACGCAAATATACAAAAACAATATTATTTTCTCCATGTTACATGTAAGTCACGCTTACTTATAATTAATTATGTTATTCTTGAAATTTTATTATTTTTAGTTAGAACTTGGTAAAAAAGACTTTTGTTCTCAAACATAACAACGGGAATATATGCATTCAATACGCTTCTTATCACCATATAATATAAATGAAAGTTCATCTAATGAGTGATATCGAAAAACATGATCAAATATATAAATAAAATATTCTTAGGTTTTCAAGACCGATCAAAATCTTCTGGTTAAGTTTTCTCGGATATTTCGCCGTGTTTTCCTACGACCTTTAGCTGATACGTTATGTACGACATATTGGCCAGAAAGATCGTTGGCAGAATATCCCAGAAAATTTAAACCAGAAAGTACAACAATGTTTTCTTGATGCTCAATCGTTAAAATAATTAGTTTGTTATCTTAACAATAATCGGTGAGCTGTAGTTTTTCTTCTTTAACAAAAAATTACTTATTTTTTACAATAATTGATCCTAAATGTAGTAACAATGAATCTAAGAGTGTAACGTTAACAATAGTGTTACTTCTTGTAACAAATGTTATACATTAAATCAAAATCAAAATATTTTAACACTCTTCCCAGCTCATCCAAAATAGCATTGAATTGAAAAGAAATCTGCTTTTATTTAAAAAAGTATGTACAGACATCTCGCGGACACATAAGGATGACTGTGAAATGCTTGTGTTTCGTCATCAAAAATTCATTTACATTTTATCATTGTTTACTTTTTCTATTTCTGCATTTGTTATTATTTTATTGTTTTGAATAATGACTCTACCCTCTATACCTACATATATTTATTCCTCCATACACGACCCTTTGATTTTTATAGAGAAGTAAATGATATTTTGATGATGTATATGTTTAAAAAAATATATCAAAATTACACAATATGCTTAAAAAATACCTTTTTACGCATATAAAAAATTTCATGAATATTGTTTGCTTATATTAGAGGATAATGCTTATATATGCATTACTTTATTAAGCATAAATAAATATATTTAACTGTTTCTCTCTCTAAAGTCAGATCATTATAACACGTGACTGAATTTATATATTAAAAGCATTACACAAAGTACGTGTATATGTATATGTGTGTGTGAATCATTTACATGTTTCATCGTAGAATTTCCCATTTTCTCTCTCACAATACAACCGCCGCTCTGTGGCGCCGAAACGAGGTACTTCGGCCCGATGTGCCTTTCTTGCCGGGGGGGGTTTTTAATGAGATTTAAAACCTTACGCACGAGTGAGTGCGCGGTCCCGCATTGAGGACAACCCTGATACAATGTTTTATGATGACACAGAAATGGAGAGAATGAAAGGAACAGGGGAAAAGGACGAGGCCTTGAGAGGGAACGGGAGAGAGGGATCCGAGGTGGGAGTCGTTGTACGCCGACATAAAAGGACCTTTATTTTATGCTTGCGACATGGCGAGAGGCAAATGGTTGTTTGGGAGGTAGCATTTTAATTTAATTTTTTTGTAAATTTTGTGTTTGAAATACGGATTATTTTTTATTTTATATATTCGTTCATAGTATTAAATTTTGCAAGAGCATACTTATAAGCATTTTATCCGGCAGATTCAATACTGAGAATGAAAAAAATCTATAAACTAGAACATTGCACATTATAAGAATTAAAACTCGAGATAATCAGTGTGATGAAATATATTGTGTAATCTACATCGTACATATATTTGTTTTTAATTTTAAACTGTCCTGACGATTCTGCCGAATCTTTACAAAGTTTTGAAGTTTCACATAGAAAGTTTTCTTATTTTAATTATGAAAGGACGAATGATAATTTATATTTAAAACTCTTTCGAATAAATTGTCTCAAAATACACTGGTTTTATAGTTGGTACTTTTTCTGTGTAGGTAAATAATTAAGTAGTGGCAGTGTTTTTCAAGTTTTTTTAAAATAGTACACCGAATTACAAAATGTTGAAATACCAGAAGTATTTTTCTGTCGCATAAATCTAATAATGAAAAAATAATATTGCTGTTGAATTTTTAACTACCATCTATATTTGACACTGAGGACACCTGTAGGCCAACTGTTTTTTTTAATACTTCTCAGCAAGGTCGCAATCCATGTGTAAATTGAGCTTGGCCTGACATGAAATAAAACTTGGTGATATGCTTAGCCAATAGCGTTAAAAGGAAAACAATATCTTTGCGCAATAGTTGACTATACAATCTTATTCACGTCGTTGTGTAGACATAATGTACGATTGTTGATATACATCCATGTGACAGACACATTTTTTAAAGGTTCAAATGATATTGTTTTGTTTTATAAAAGTAAAAACAGTATATGTTGGTACATTTAACTTATTTTATTTTTGATATTCTATAAAACTTTATGCGCTTTACCAATATACCTTTTTAAGGATCGACCACAATCAAAAGACCACTCCCAGGCTTTGTCCGGAAAGAAGAAAGCGGGGTAAAGTTGCCTGGCAAGCCTATATTACAAACCTCAGTATGATATTCCAAATAAATATATTTTTTTTAGTTCAAAAAAGGTTACTTACTTACTAGAAAAACATATTTTGTGTTCATTTTTTGCATCGTAACAACACACATATTTTTTGCGCACATTCTTTTGAATGTGGCCTTGCTATAATGTGCTGTGACGCAATTTATTCCAAAAAAATATCAATCCGTTAAAATTCACTTCAAGTAAAAAATATTCTCAGGTTTTTTTTTACCCCGTTCAGAATCTTCTTTGTGTACTTTTCTGGGATGTTCTTCCGTGTATATCTGACCGCTCTGACCGACTTTTCGGATCCACACAAAAAATTCACTTCATGTTTTCACCTGAAATGTCCAAATAAGATTTTCCATTTCTCTGTGGCATCAATTTTTCTATATTAATTTTATAATTCAAAAATTATTAATGAAGTTGTGAAAAGTGCGTGAAACAATAAATAAGTATTAAAAGAATTTAAAAATATTACAAATTTTAATTATTTTTTATTTATTTGAAAATGATCATGGTTTTGATAAAAAAAATAGGGCTTTCTATTTTACACATATATAATTTTGGCCTGAAATTGAATAATTTAGAATCATTAGAAATTAGTAAAGCGTGTAACAAAAGATATTATTTATTTTGATATTTTGACATACCTATATAAAACACCCTAACGATGGAAAAGTTTTTCCGAAATATGTAAGTGTAATTAATCAAATAATATTAGTAGATATATACAAATAATACAATCAATATTTTTAAAATTATTAATTAACAAATTATTAATTAACAAAAAACTAAATAATTAAATATCTACCATCAATAATAAATTTATAACTTTGCCAAAAAATTATGTGTTTATAAGAAAATAATTGTTCTTGACCACATACTTAAAAATATATTGGTAATCGAAATTTAATGAAAAAAAATAATGGAGAGTTTGTTACCAAAATAATTTAAATTAAATTAAAAATACGATGAATACCTACAGAATATTTTTAAAAAAATATCGTTTTAATTGAATTTAAAGGGTTATAAAAATGATACTGTGAGAATAATACGACTAATTATGATTAAAAAAAAAAAATTTACATACAAATCAAGCAAAACTTGTCAAATGTTACATCGTTCCACGTTATGCGTTATGATGGGTCGTTTGAATAAACGTTTCTTAAAATAAAAATCGAATAAATTTAAAGTTGAACCTTCACTGGCTAAACGACGTGTTTATCGACGGGACATTCGTGTTTATAATAAATCAAATTTTCAATGAAAATTTGTTATTTATTTAAATATTTTGTTGCTTAATTCTTCAAGCGTGTGAAATTGATTTTTGATGTATACCGAGTAATATAAAGCGTCATCATAATTAAACACGTAATATTGTAGTTTTTATGTACGTACATAGTTACATAAAAAGACACATATAATTGACAATATTAATGAGACATTTATTAGTATTTACCACCAGAAATTTTAATGTATTCTGCTACCAAATCCATCGACGATACCAAATGGGAAATATAATTGAGTTTATTTCGAATTCCATTAACAACAATTTGTTTCGAAAATTGTATTTTGATTGTATAAACACAAAGTACTTTTATAAATACGTTTTTTTTACACTTCATTTTATTTTTTAACACACAGACTATATAATCGTTATTATTGACCCTGATAGATATTTATAATTTGTCATTAAAGTAAAGTACTATATGAATTAACGTGTTTCAGAATAAACTGTTTTATGGTGGAAAAAGTAGATCACATAAAAATTTTAATAGTTAAGTCGTACGTTAATGCGTTATATGAGATTTATTTGTACTAAATTTCTGTAAATTAACATAATCTTATAAATAAATTTTATAACAGACATACATTTAACGTGATCATCTATCAATGTGAGCAAAATACACAATTTTTCTCATATCTTCTCTTGCATTTTCTATCACATTTTTGTATGGAAAGATTCATTCGTCAGGTTTCATATATTATAAATACTGATATATTCCTAAAATGACGCCAACTAAATTATACCAAACCAATAATGTCGTAAAAATTAAGAAAATTGCTTTGTGGACCTTATATGACTGTTTTTTTTAATAACACTACAAAGTAAACAATTATCTTAAATTTATTGAAAAAATTGCAAATTTATTTTATCGTTCCATTTCCGACAATGATTGCAATCTCTCGTAAGTATTCTATAGTGATATGGTATGAATAGTAAATACGACCTCAACGAGTAGGTTAGGTTGTACAGGGATGGTATCACAGACAGTATTGTAACATCCAAAATGTTCTGCGGGGTAGGAAATCTAGTTTCCCGCCTTTGTAAGCAAAAATGGCGAACTCACAAAGCGCTTTGCAGCGGTGGCGCAAACCATCTCATATTAGGGCGACCCCACTTTCCATTGATGAGAATATTTAATAACAATAATTATTATCTATTATTACTGTCATAAATTCCTTAGTGAAAAGGTAAAGAATAAGCTTAATTAGAAATAATATAGCTGATCTTAACATCGTAGACGGAAGAAAGGATCGTTAAGGTGGTTTAGACATGGTGAGCGAATAAATGTGGAAAGAATCCTCTTATTTTTCTTCTATTGCTTCATATTGATGATAGGTAAACATAATCTTGCTAGTTAGGTACAGCTCGAAATAGTTAGACCATGGGTTTTCTTTTTTTTCAAATTAATCTAGATACTTTACATTTTAGCTACAAACTAGATTCCTAAATATTTTTACTATTACAATTTATTTTTTTAACAAACACACCGTCAACATCAATGGTTTATTGATCCTAATACACATTTTATTACAAATTAATAATAATAATTTTATGATAAAATAAATTGTAAATAATATTCAGAACAAAATAAAGACTGTCTTAGTCAACATGCAGTTGGTACACGCATTGTCTGCGCGCGCAAGATTTGAACCGTTTCAGCTGTTCATATGTACATGAGTACAATGAGAGTATAATGTATAATAGTGTAAATAAAATTATACAACAAAGTCATGTTAATTTTTGTATTAATAATCATATTGTTATTTGGAATAAAAAATTTTTTTATGATTTCAGTTTAAAGTCTGAAAATATGCTGATATTCCTTTGATAATGAAGGAAATTGTATGTTCTAATCGTTGTATTAACTGCACACCGTAGATAATTACTTAAAATATATTTGACGTTCTTTTCACAACTTTCCGCTCATTATTGTAGTGAAATATATGGAATTGTAATTATTAATTGATTGATTGATTAAACACATGTTTGAATGTAAAAACTATTGATGATAGCTTAATTTGTATTATTTTAGTATTGTATTGTAATTAATATACTTTATTTCATTATGTGTACTGTGATATATTCTTGCGTACAAATTGCTTTTACGATTTTGAAAGATGCCTGTAATAACACTATTTATTACGATAAATAATCAATAGTAAAAAGAAATATTTGTTTATTATTGATTATTTTTTTAATTTGTTTTCCTGCCTCACTATTGACTAGCTGAGTTTTTAGGATTTATAATTATATTTTTACAGAAGTCGTTCGTAATTGAGTTCCATTTAAAATAATTCAAGATATTGTTGTGTTATTGAAATTGCGAGCTTGTGAATACTCCATATTAATAAATAAACAAAAATGTTCTCAGGTTTTCACGAATTTAGAATCCGTTCAAAATCTTCTTAGTATAGTTTTCTGGGATACTCTGTCGTGTACATGTGTCCTCTCTGGCCGACGTTTTGGATCCCATTGCAGGGTCAATCATCGTCAGAGCTGATGTGATGAGTGTGTGGACTTCGGTACGGTATTGCAAGACAATACTTAACTTACACATCATATCAGCCCTGATGATGAACCCTGCAATCCGAAACATCGGCCAGAGGAGTCACGTTTACACGGCAGAATATCCCAGAAAACTATACACAACAAATAGTAAAAAGCGCCCAGTATTGGGAAAATACATAGACGTAATATGACCTCACCGGGAATCGTACCTGGAACCCCCGATCTGTCTTTCCCACCGGGCTAAAAGGGTTGCCAGTTAGTCCAGTTGTAAACAACGTATTGCATTCAAAATGTTAATTAAAAAAGTCACCTATGTAGATTAGAAGACTAAATAATCTCAAAATGATGTTTTTTAGAAAAAAGAAAAAACACTTAATTCGTTAAACCTTTGAAATTGTTTTAAAATATATTTTATGATTTTTTTTAGTTTAAGATGTGGTGCGTATTTAAGTCTTTAGTACAAAAAATACAATTGTTTTGACGTTTTCAAATATTTTGTTTCCATTGGCTTTTTTATGATAAAAATATACTTAAAATTTTCTAACCGATTATTGTACCGCAAAAAAATAAGTATCTGGTCAACCCAGGATTATACAATGGCGGGAAAACAGCACAAACAGAAGCTAACCGACAACAGGAGGCGCTATCGTCCGCCATTTCCGACACACGAGAAGAAATTATACTAAGGGATTGCGCCAGACTCGCCGGAAAATATTTTGAAAACATTTGGTATCGTCGCGTTTATTAATGAATCTGTTATAATTAATAAATCGATTCTGCAATAGTTGCACAAACTAAAATCCAAAGTTTGTTAAAAAAAATATATATCACCAGAATTTTAGTTTTTCTTAAAAAATCATTGTTATATTTTTGCATTAATATTAATTTTATCTCCTTCATAAGAAGGGATAGATATATAAAATCTAAAATTTAGTACATTTTAAATTAGTAATCCTCTTTGACTACATTCAAAACATTTTTTTTCATTTTTTTAGATATTGCTGCCTTTGCTTTTATACCCCAGATATATGATATACTTTCCACCGCGTTTCTTCCAATTTGAAACTAGTTTTGCAATTTTCCTTATTGCGTTTAAATTCTTCAGCGATTCTATTTTTATGTACCTACTCAATGCTGGAAAAACGTCTTTTTTTGACTCCAGGAATAGGAAAAAGTCTAAAGAGGCATGTTCGGTGAATACGAAAACTGAGGCGTCATATCGGTGTTATTTTTGGTCAGAAATAGACCTTATAATACCTAGACCAAACAATACTGGACTAGAATACTCTGTGGATATCCAAGAGGCGCGTGTATTGAAGCATTCAATACGTTGATCAAGATAGTATCGTTTAGTAGTTCCTATCAAATTATACTGACGTAAACATGTACCTATTTTGGAAAAAAAGCAAAATTAAATAATTGTTAAGAAGAAAAATATACCACGACCAAATGTGTAACCCCCGTTTTAGTAAAATCTAAATTAAATGACATGCCTACTATTGATATTAGCGAAGGATATAAACGGCCGCAGATGAGGCTTGAACCCCGAGCCAGCACACCTGAAGGCTGCAACGATAGCGATGTTGCTATCACCGAGCCTCCATTACCCGTAAAAAATACAGTACATATAGGACTTAGCAAAGACGCGAACCATTTCATGTTCCGCCCAATCTTCAGGGTTCAGAATAGTACATTTTACTGTCGACAGGTAGATATAATAAAAAATTTCAAATATTTTTATAAAAGCCGTTATGAATATTTTGTGGGTGTCGGCTATAAATAAGTAAATAATTATTCTTTAGGAACATTTTTTTCTTTTGTTTTATCTGCCTCATTTTAGTTTAAAACTTGTGAACAAGTTCTACATAACACATTGAGACAATTATTAATACAAGAGATAGTAATGAATATAGAAATAAGAATATTAATAATATGGTAAAATGATATTTGACATTAATATTTTATACAACTAGTAAACTGTCTTTCTCAACACAGATATCTAGTATCAAATATCAATTTTTTATTTGACTTTTCAGTAACTATCAGGTAACAGATTTAGTCTACAATAATTTACTTAATCATTGGTCAGGACAATTATTTAGGTGCACCTAAAATGATGAATCAATATACTAACCCTAATCGTATATTACATTTGATTTTTTATTTATTTTAGCGAATCGAACCGGCCTGCAATTAAACAAACAATTACAACAACCAACAAAACGCCCAGAAATGCGTTCAACAAAAACATGCGGAATTGCATCCAATCTGACCGGCTCTGACTAATTCAGCTGATGCCGTGATTAATGTGCAGAGGAAATGGCTGCTGCACCAGCCCGCTAACGAAGTATTATTAAGTAGAATCCCGTCTTGTGTTTCTGTGTGTTTCTTGTGCTTCTGTGTGTTTCTTGTGTTTCCTGTGTGTCTCCAAAACCCGCTCGCTTCAGCAAACTTCTTGAATTCTCAAGGGTATTATCTAAGATTGAAATTATTCATAATGCAGCGGGAGGGGGAACGCGGGGGCAAGTTTGGCAATAAGACGGTAAAGTTATAGCGTCTTCACGCCACATTCCGTCTCAATCTGCCCGCATTTCCTTTGCATCCTTATTTATTTATTTACTAGCTGTATGTAACCCATCAAAAATGACGGAACATCGATTCGCGTATTTGCCCTAGTATATATTTATAGAATCTTTTTGGCGATCCACGAAGAGGCGGCCGGGTTTTGCGGTTCGGGTTTTGCTGGCCCGGAATTCAAGCCCCATCTCCGGCAGTTGAATTTCGTTTTTAACCGTGAATTCGATCGTAATTACGAACGTTACACGAAGTTACGAGGGCAGACAGA
The DNA here is from genome assembly GCA_016648135.1 of Agrypnia vestita. Classification (NCBI taxonomy): domain Eukaryota; kingdom Metazoa; phylum Arthropoda; class Insecta; order Trichoptera; family Phryganeidae; genus Agrypnia; species Agrypnia vestita. Next base: position 96,383 of record JADDOH010001232.1, read on the forward strand.
CGGACAGACGGATGAAAAAATTAGCAAAACGAAATTATTATGTTTGATTTAATTTATTATACAGCAGGTTAATATATACAGGATGTAACAGAATTAGTCCACAATAATTTACAGATTCCTGCTTTAATTATGAATTAAAAAGCAACCATGTTCTTAATCAATAATTATGGAGATATGCGACATCAAAGATTGCTTTTTTTAAATATTTCTGTATCATTCCACTATCTACTACTATCATTCCAGAAACTTATGTATATCAAATATAAAAAAATCGTTTTACACAAGTCAAATAAAATGTTACAAACCTTCCGCCAAAAATCCAATTTTTATTTCTGCAAATTAATTTATTTTTGATGTTGGCAATGGAAAAACAACGCACCACTTGATGCATTTTAAGTGCAATCACAATATAAATTCTCTGAAACACTGATTCCATATTTTGTTCGCTCAACATTTAAGATATTTTTGTGCTTCTATTGCATTTCAATGTTATACCCTTTGCTTTATTTTGCACTGATTGTATTTTCTATAACATTAAAATGCTGGAACAATAATTACTGTGCGGGAGAATTTTAGATTCCAGTCAGTCGCAGGAAGGCGGTAAATAACATATTTACGTTATGCGTATTATACACCAACTTATAAAAGTTTTCAAAGTTCATCGTTACACGACGGTGATTCTTCTCACGTACCGAATTGTACTTTGCTTATATTAAAAGAGAAAATAATGCCGCAAGCACAAAAATCAATATACGATTATGAATTTGATCACAATTTTATTATGGAAACCACATAAGCACATAAAAAAGAACAAGGCCCGGAGCATATGCAATTTTCATAACACCATTTTAAAATTAATTGTCGTCACTAATAATAATTACTATTGGCTTAATATCATTCGGAAAACCGCTATCCTAGCTTTTGATTGGTGATTCGTGACTTCATGGTGTGAAAATACTCCGTTGCAGATGCGCACGCATTTCGTTGCATCCTAAAATTACTCTCTCAACATCTAGAGAAGTATAATAACTCAAAATAATTATTATTTAATATCTCTTTAATATAGAATTGCACCACCGGGCAATCTTATCAGAAGTTCCACAGAACGTTTCTGAAACACCAACAGCAAGTTGCTTTGTACACAATCTGCCCCCGCCGCGGTGCAGGGCGCGGGAGGGGCGGCTTCCCTGATTGAGATTCTATGCCTTGCAAGTTTATCATTATTATTACTTGCCGGTACATACTTATTCATATTCAACTTTTATATCGACAAATAACGGTTTCAAAGGAAGTTGTTTTTTTTTTGTGGTATATCATGTGTCGTGCCGTGCAAAGTGTAACAGGGTATAAAATTGTAACATGTGCAAAGTGTAACAGAGTATAAAATTGTAACACGCGCAAAGTGTAACAGAGCATAAAAATGAAACACGCGCAAAGTGTAACGAAGTATAAAAGTAAAATTATTAATATAAAAGAAAACGGGTTGGATCACACCTGAAGAATGTTTTAAGACACATTAATACTGCATTTAGATTTTTCATTCTCGCATAATTAAATCTACCTACTAGTAAAAAACGTATTTTTACAATAGACGTTGTTTTATTTATTTATTTATTTCGCTCCAAATCGAGTTTCCTAAGTTACAATGTCTTCCTGTAATGAAGTGTGACTTATTTACTAATACATTATACTATTTAATAGTATTTAGTGCAATCTTTTCGTAATTGTTTCTAAAATTACAAGCTCTTAGTAGTCAAACATATTGGAACAAACCATGAAAATGTAACCGTGACACCAAAAAATTAGTTCATGTCTATATATTTTGGTATTCTGTTTACTACTACACCAAGTTTTTAACCTTATAATTAAAGATAATCAAACAATCAATGATAATTATATGTACCTACCTATTTTCTTTGATAACATAGTGTTTCTTCTTCTTTTATATTTAAGAACTTTTATTTTTCTTACTAGGTATGTTTAAATATTTATATAATCAGGTAATGCAATTTTTTTCATTGAATTTTGTAAACGAAAAGTAATAATTTTATTTTGAGGAGGTTAATTTTTAATCACTCTTACGAAGGAAATGATAGTTTTTGAACCCAGTTAGTTAACGTATATAAATTAAGCGGTTACATGAACAATGTTTTTTACAAGTTTGATTAAAATGAACATCCCTAATGAAAGTTTAAAAATATATAAAAGATACTTAAACAATTCTTCCATAAAAATATGTGAAAAGATAGATAATTCCTATTCTAATATTTATACGAGTGATATTTGAAAAGAAACTATTGTATAACATTACTAATAGGAATTGACTTTTCTATTACACTTCTCGAAAAGTAAACCAAAAGTACATTATTATTATTTTTTCAATTGATTGAGCAACATTGTAGATTGAAATTTTTTTAAATATTGAATATTTTATTTGTATATATCTACTTTTATGAAAGTAGATATACAGAAATAAAATAATCAATATTTTTTACATTATTATTGTCATTTTTAAAATACAATAAGATTACTTTAATGACGCTGTACAGCAGACAGGTAATTATTTAAATTATTACATTTTACGCAGAAACCGTCTTAAATGCGTCTTTCGCGCACGTCTTAGGACAGGTTTTAAATACTGATTAAATATAAAATAATCATAAAATACGTCAGTTTATAATTTATGTACCTACCACGTATCTAGATAATCCCACATCCGCCCTACTAATGGAATACAGTCTCAAGGTGACTTAATTAAAAATTATTGAATAATACACCTTTTCAAATATGTTCGCCTAACAATTAGCAATTTTAAATTCTTGTACTGTACCAGACAGTTTATGTGTAAAGCGCCCTTGATATGAAATTTGTGAACAATTTTTTGTTGTGTTTATTAGTTTTAGGCAGATATACCTACATGGAGGATAGTGATAGCGAGTGAATATTGAAATGTAATAGAAGTACAAACATGTTGAATAACCTAAAATTAGAATCAGTGAAACAGAGAATGAAATATGATATTCCAGTACAAATATTTAAAATTAGACGTGGATTATTGTTGAAATACTTTGTTAATAGAATGAAACTGAATGAAGATGTTCATTCGTACAATACAAGAGGCGTCAAAAATACAAAACAATAGAAGAAGAAAAAATACCTCACAATATTATTTGCTAACATTAAATCTTTGTCAGCCTACCGAAAATAAAATAAAATACAGTGAATGTAAAGGAGTTTAAAATGGAGTGCAAAAAGATTTTTGTGAAAAACTTTTAAGTGACTAATGTGCGATATCTTTTTTAATATAAATCATGTATTATATGTATATATATATTTTGCAAATATTCTTTATTATAATAAAATGATAAACTTTATAAGACACTTTAGAAATTAAAAAAATAGTAATTGAGGTATTCAACGTAATGTTGAACTTGGTTATGGATAACGAAGAGCTTCATTTCAGTTTGTTAACTAAGTTACCATTATATATGACGTTTCCACTTAAAACATTAAACTGTGATCCGGTAATGTCGTTACAATAAACATTGTGGGGTGGATCTCACCCCTCGCGAGGGAGGCGGGTCTGCCGAACATCAGCTCTGATTAATCCCATAGTTGGATGTTAATAAAGCACATCAAAGCGCCGACCGGAGGGTTAAACATCAACCCTTGCCTGCTACCCCAGACTTTGGGTAACAGGTGTAATGATATTACGGGACTCAGGGCCGGAATCGAACACATTCCATCATTTCGCCATTGTAATATGTACACTTTATTCATAATGATCACGAAATTGGAGTTAATATTACTATGTTTTGTATTACAATATTTATATATGTTCTAAGAGCACAGTTAGTGGATTTCGTCCCCAAAATTATGATTAATTAATTCAAATAAATCATAGAAATCTCACAGAGACGAAGCTATGAATATGATGAACGTGGGTGAAAGTCTTTTAAAAAAATATATTATTATTATATTATTTGTTTATATCTACTTCTTTTATATGAGTAATTCCACCAACATGTTTCAGAAAAACCTTTCCATCGTCAGGGTGTTGTATAACTGTCAAAATATCGGAATAAAATGTATTTTGTTTCTTTTTTTTTTAATTATTTGATAAATTATTTTTAATTATTATTACTGAAGTCCTTGATTACTCGCAATTATTGTCTTGATTAAGTAATTAAGTATTTTTATACATTTAAAAGTATATCACTCATTATTTCGGTCGTTAGACATATTTAACTGTAAATAGTTGCGGATATTTTATACGAATCGTATGTTTTTCCGAGAAACGATTCTCGACGTTTCGTTGAATTCTTATTCAATGTCATCAGGAGGACGACCTTTACCCGCGGAGATTGAAATCGGACTGATTACTGCTTTCGCGGGCGTAAATTGTATGCTCTCTGTTGTGGATTGTTCATTTCTTCTACAATAGAGGTCGCCAGTGTGCAATATGTACTAGTTACGCCGGCGGACTTTACTGCGACGTCTCTCAAGGGTTGAATCAATGTCGTAAGAACAGGGCGCCAAATACTTGAAAGTTTGTAACTGTCATCTCTATTGAAATTGGGATGTTTGTATATTTCAATGGACTCCCTCACTAATCTGGGTATAAGGTGCGGTTCTGTTGAATCTGTCACTTCATCAGATTTGACAAGTTTTTTTTTATTTTGAGTTAATAATAAAATTCATCAATCAATGGTTGTTTTATTATATAATAAATAAAAATACTTAATTTTATTATAGATATTTAAATATAACATTAAATTGTTCTATAAATGTAAAAATTGTGTTGCGCTCGCACAGAGACAACTAACATATAAATAAAGGAAACTGGCTTGGGTGGTTGTGTAATTAAAAAGAAATAAGGTAGGGGAAACAGAAGGAGGGGGTGGAATTACTGGTGAAAGGTGGAGGGTGGTTTTTACGGGAAAGTTGAAAGGAGAGAAGATGAGTTGGTGAATCTAATGTTTTTTAACAGATTAATACCCGAGTTCAAATTAATGTCAGTAACTCCAGTAACAACAGTAACTATATCCCAATAAAGAGACCATTGGCTCCGAAATATTTTGATTAATCAATAAATAGTGGTTTTAAACTAAGTATTTTCGTTTTGTTAAAATTTATTATTTTCAATCTGACAATGCTGGGAAATATTATGGTGCCTTATTTAATTATATTACTTTATTTAAATTGATGTATTTATGAATAATCTACCTTCGCACAATAATGTACATATAATAAACCTTCGTTATTATTATTACCTTATTGATTTATTTTAACGAATAAATTTAAAATTTAATTAATTTAAATTTAAGCCTTTATGACAGCTATTTTTATGACAAATAATAATTATCACACTCCCTAAAAGAGTAATACCTGTATAATCTAACTCAGAGTCACGTGATTAAACTAAGTTTGAATTTAGAATTTCACCTTAGTATATTTGTGATTAGTCTATCAAAAAAAAACACAAAAAATTGTTTCTTACGCAAAACTGATAAAAATAAAACGAAAACATTCATTATTTTTATTAGATGATACTCAGTCTCTGATTCACCCCTGGTGGGGTTAAATACACCCCACGCCCTGCAATTCATTAGTTAATCCACCCAGGTGATAGAGGGTTAAGGGGTTGTTTCGAGATAATGCAGATCTTCTTCGTGAACTTAGCCCCAAGCAGATTGTTATTATGCTTAATGCTAAATAAAATATTCATAATCATGTTATAAATACGGCTTCGGGAATTGAAAGAGTGGATTTATACTTCTGAGATGTTTGGATATATATTTATACAAGTGAAGACACATTAAACGAGATTTTTAATTAGTATTAAATATAAAAGTTAATATACCTATGTAATGATAATATTTATTTTATCTGGTCTTGCCAGGTCTTTCACGAACGCCCTCTTTCTACTGCCTTCAATGCTAGTCTCACATATTTTCTTTCTCACCATCCTTCCCTTGCTCATCCAAACATGTCCAAACCATCTCAACGATCATTTCTCTATTCTATCTACTATGCTACAACCAGCAATACAACAGACATTCACTTCAAATGCGTTTATTCTCTAAGTCTGTCGTATAAAGATTTTTCATACATGCACCTAAGCTACCATATTTCTACGTTTGCCATTTATTTTTGTTGTTAACAGTTGTAAATATAGAAGTCTTATAATTCAGCTTCTGTTTTTCGGTATCTCTTACATGAATGACGAGTAATAATAAAAATATCTAGAATGCAAAAAGGACAACTGAACCATTATTATCTATATATTTTTTATTTTTACTATTTTTTTATTACTTTCAAGCAGATTTCAGAATAATGTTGTTTAAAAACAGAGTAGTTAAATTGGCAAAGAGATTGCTGGGAGCCCATGAGAAATATCTCACCCCCACCCTTTTATCTCCGAGTCTGCAAATCAGGCTGCAGATCCAGTGGTCCTTAAAATGTTTTTCTTAATTTAATTTTATTTATGTAAGTTATCATCAAACAGGAAGACGTAAATCATCATACGACGATATTCTTTAAATATCTATTAAATTTAAAAGTTTGTTATACTCTGAGCATATGCATGGGATGGGAGAGAATTTCATATTATATGTGTGGTTGATTGAAAGCGAAAAGATAGATATAAATACATTTATCGTATGTGTGTCCATACAGTACAGATTATCTTATAATTAGATGTTATATATATTGAATAAACCATACTTTTTCATTTAAAATTTTTTGCCTTATTCTTTTAAAATCATAATTTTTATCAATATTTATGTTTTTTATATTATTATTTCTTTGTTTATTGTTTGATAATTGAAAATTTTTACCAGTAGAGGGTCTTATCTGTTATAATTAAATATAATTACTCATATTCTACTTTTTGTTTTAGTTATGTAGATGTTGTTCGCTTCGGTATATTTTAAAATTCAATGCCTACTTGTTATTTTAATCGTCGTTTTAATTTCTATTCATTTATGGTAAGTTAATCAAAATGCATGATTCTCTGTATAATAATGTTCGTCACTAACGCTTCCAATACGCTACGCGAAATGGTGCTGTTATCACAGCCTTATCTTGAGGCCGAAATTTATAAAATTTGTAAAATTGCAAGTAAAAGTAAAATTTTATTTATAGTATGGTCATTTTCGACGAGCTATAGCTGGTTCTTTGTAACAGGGACCCGTAGATAAGCGTCCTGTTATAGACGCTTTGAAAATCTAGTATATTTATTCGTAAAAAAAAATTAATATAAAAGAAACTAAAAATCCGACTTGTAAAGGTTTAGAAAGATCATTCGTACATCTCCACAATCGTTAGATATATTTCTTACAACGATTTCTTTCGAAAAAATTACAAAATCATTTGAAGTGAATGTTCTATCGAGATGGAGGCTGCGGCCCACATTTGAACAATCTTTCTCCCCTAAAACCGCGAGCCTCCCCTGCCCCCGCCACAGGTTTTGGATGTTTTAAGCGAATGGCTCCGGTAAATAATGGATGACCCTCCTTAAACAAAATAGCTTTGCTTCTCTTTAGTTCGCCGTAAGTGGATTAGGAAACACCCTCTACTGTCTAGTTAAATACAGTGACAATTTATACATTATATAAATTAAGTGATTATAAATATGAGCATATAGATAACAACTGTCTGCAACAAACATTAATTATTTTTTGTTTATATTAGGTACACATTAAAAATAATGCAGGTACATTTTGAACCAGTCCACAAATTTTGTCAGAAATATTATTGTAATTTAATATCGTGTCGCGTCGTTCACTTGTCAAAATAACTCTGGTCCGCGTGCGTCCGTCAATGTTTTTATACACAAATGTTGGTTTCACGATAAATCAACAATTTTCAACCGGTTTCTCCATGTTTCTAGTGATTACGGTTTATTCGACAATAGTTCAGTAGTTTCTAGATTCATGTAGAATGTTCGAAGGACTTCGATAATGTGTAGTTATCGTTGTTTTAGACTTACGAGACTTAAGTTTAAGGAAATAAATATATTCATTGCATTATCAGGGATGTAGGTAGTGAAATAAAGTTCTCAGAAGTTTAATAAATGTTAAATTTATTTTGAAAATTTTATTAAACAATGAAGATAAGTGTATTCGGATATACATTTGTATGTTTTATAACTAAAGTCAATTTTTAATGTGCAATAACTTCACATTGATAATTGTTATATCGTTAACTAATATTTAAAATATATTAATGATATTAGAGAATACATTGACATTTTAATTTTTTTTTAAATGGTGGTTGGAAAGCTTTAGAAGCTTCAACAACCGTCGACCTTGTATGCGATGTTGTATGATTCTGGATGAGACGAGAGTTATATGTCAGGACATAAGAGTGTGACGCTCTATCCTCTTTACTCACCCCCACGGGGAAACGGCGTAATGGTAAGTAAGTAAGCAAGGGTAGATTTTGATACTAAACGACTCGAGTGTTGAAATAGACCTACCAATATTGTTACTGACAGCGTCAATATGTATGTATGATTTTACAGATCTCCTGGTTTGTGTCTTCTGGGGTATTATGCTGTGTTCTTACGAACTTTTTGGCTAATATTTCGGATCCCGTTGCAGGGTCCATCATCAGAGCTGATCTGTGTATCAATACATAAGCCTTCATTTGTGTCAACACATCAGCCCTGATTAAGGACCCTGCAATGGGATCCGAAACGTCAGCCAGAAAGGTCGTAAAAACACGGCATAATACCTCAGAAGACACAAACGAAAAGATTCTGAATGGCCATGAAAACCTAAGAACATTCTTGGTCTTAGAGATCATTCATACATAGATGTAGAAAACGATCTTAGAAATCTAAAAATATATTTATGATCTTAGGGAAGGTTTTGGCGCTTAACGACTCGTGTGCCGAAATAGACCTGCCAATATTTTGACTGACGGCGTCCAGCCCGGGTTCAACAGTCGCTGTGGCGGGGCGAGGCGGGGCAGATTAATTCGAGCTGCAGCGGTATCAGGGTGATTAATTAACAGGAAACGGATGCATGCATCACGGAATGCGACAATTGGCAGAGTGTCAAGAGAGCGGCCATCGGAAGACAGAAATCCAGATTGTAAATGTCATGACGCGATAAATGGCCCGGTCGGCGCAACTACACGGCGGATTCATTGAGTCAGGTTAGCCAAGGTCTCCCGGATCGGAGTGGGATCAGCCCGCTGGATCAGGGCTGTCTCTGAACGTCATACGCCCTTAAAACCGGTTGTGTCAACCTGCCTTTAATCCAAGTCGAATCGACTGTACGAACTGAGATGCATCTCAGGAGGCTGATTGTTGATTAGCCTGTTTGAAAGATGTCAGATTATTTTTGTTTCGGTAAATTCAAATTTTAAATCAACCGCGATTCGTGCTGGAAAATAAGACACCTTCGAGGGTTTACTCTAATTAAAACACGCCATCTTTTTTTTTCGATTTGCAAAATACCTTAAAAAGTAAGTGTTTACTAATAATTAACAGATTGTTAGTTAACTTAGTAAAACCCACTACCAGATTTTAGGTCTACCGGTTTCGAGACGTACCCGTCTCTTCGTCAGGACCAACACTACACTACTATATTCACAACACTATACACCCCAACCGTAGTATTGTTAAACTTTCACCAATATTGATTATATGCGTGTTAATCTTGTCAGAGACAAGCATGCACTACTGGCCTACAGATCATTCAGGAATCTAACGAAAGAGAGTGAGAAGGGGCGGGGTCTAAAGTGGTGTTTACCCCATCTTTTGTGAACGATAAATTAAACAAAAGGCTATATGGAAAATTAATTTGGTTATTAATTAGAGGTGCTCTATTATTCACCGCCTCCCAGATGTAAAAAATTTCTAAATTATTCAATTTTAAACCTTTATTGTTAGTATTTAATATTTTCACCTCTAACAACAATTAACTAACAATCTGTTATAATGTCTAATAATAAAATGCAGACCAAGGGCCGATTCTATTAATTCGGATTAAAGTAATCTTTCGTAAAAACTGTTGATTTTTACGAAAAAGGTTTGTATGATTGTTTGAAAACACAATAACTGACTGTTTGAACGAAAGATTAGGTACTATAATCTAATTTGATGCAATCGGCACTTAGGCAGAATACACCGCCCTCGTATTACGTATAAATGTAAGTGAGGGGTATTAAAACACAAGCTGAAATATCTCACTGATCCAACTGAGGTGTTTCTGAGATAAATACGAAAAACACATCGCTACTTACTACTCCCTTTTAAAATGTTTTTTTTTTAAATAGAGATGCTAACACGGAATGCGTGTCGCATCAATATTCTTACTATTCTCAAAATAATCTAAACGCTTGTGCTATGAGAATAGGAATGACTTAATGATGTCCTGGAATGGGGCTCAAACTACCGAACATCAGATCACTAGGCTAGCATCATGACCGTTACACCAACAAGCTACTTAAATTTTGTTATGAGAAATATCTTCTATCTTGCACTGTCCCAACTCATTGCACAGGTAGGCTGTTGGGGTCGGCCCTTCTCGTTTTCAGGCTGTGTATTTCTCCGGTTTTGTGTGCCGCTTACATCTAGGCCGTTTCTCTACAGGTTTTTGGAGTATCCATCCAGGAGTTTTTCGGTCTTCTTCTGGATGACTGTCGATGAGTTTCCACAGACATTGCTTGCCTTACCACGTGACCTGGTGGTCTCAGTGTTATATGCCCTTTATTTTTGTTATGAAAAATATGATAAACATAATTATATTTTATCATTTCGATAAGCAAAAGTATAATATTTAATGCTTACTATATTCTGTTTGAGTTACAAGAACAAAAAATTTTAACCCCATTATCTCAGAATGCATATTTTATTGCTGCCTTTACTTTTATACCCCTCAAGCAGTATCCTTTTTTTCCAATTTTAAAATGCGTGCTAAAAGTAAATCAAACTTGTACTTCATTCGAAAGAAACATTTTTGCTCCGCAAGGTATTGCGATTGCTTTTACACTATAATTTTATTTAATTGCGGGGGCTTCAAAATGGATTCTCAATACACGAAAGTGAGCACTTTCAATACCTGTCCGCAAAAATCAAATTTACACAAATTATACTTCATGCGAAAGAAAAATATCTTCTTTAAAATATATTGTGTTTGCTTTTAAGTTATATTTATAATTTAATTTAATTACAGGTCTCCGCAATAGAATGCTTAGTAGACAAAAGTGAGCACTTACGACACCTCCTTCTGTTCGCGTTTAATCAAGGAAATACGGTCGCCAAAACAGTTCGTGATATGTATTTCGTTCAGAATGTTGAAAATAATAAAAGAGAATATATTTACTAATTTGATATACTTTTTAACTCAATATTCTTCAAATTTAAAGATAATTCAAAAGATAATACAGACAATATTTTAAAAAAATATATCTTTAATTTTATTTTAATTTCCCCTCCTTTATAAACGCCGTCTTTACTTGCATTTTAGTTAGGCTCAGCCCTGGGTCTACTTAATAACAACTAAGGCTTAAGAACTTTTGGACACAGTGATATTGTATTTCATCTTTCTATTCCATGTATAATCACTCACATCTTATAACTTAGTAACAACCAACCAAAAATAACTCAAAGACGTCTTGAAAGTCAAAGTTTAATAAAACGAAAGTTAAGATTTTTCTTTTTTACTTATAACGCCATCTCCTATTTGAGATCAGCGATTATATTGCCGATTGCGACCCTATTTACCGCCGCACGGGACAACTCAGTCGAGTTACACTTGTACCAGTCCCTCAAGTTACGCAACCATGAGATGCGGCGCCTTCCTACGCTTATTTTACCACTTATTTTGGTTAGGCTAAATTTCGGTCCTCTCATAATTTGTAAAATAAAATTATATCATTACTATAATCTAATAATTTATATTTACAGTAATAAAAGAAAAGAATAATAATATGCAGATAATAAAAGAATTACTGTAATCTCATATACAGAATAGAATTACTATACTTATGACAATGACCTTTGACTAAGGGATGTTAATCGCTACAGCAAAATCCGCCCATAAGTATACATAAATGTATATAATTAGGTGTATAACTTAGGAACATTTACGGCGGCTCTCGTAGCCCAGTGGGCATGATGACACCGAGGGAGAGGGTTCCGGGTTTGATTTCCAGTGAGGTCACAATTAATTATTAACTCAAGCCTAGGTATCTTGTGATTTTTTTCGCTTCTGTAACTAAGCCTCTTGTCCTGTTGAAGCGTAAAATTTAAAAAATTAAAAATTACGGAAGTCTGATGTTAGTATAGGTACCTATATAATTTCAGCGGAAAATCTAAATCGATCATCTTTGATATTCTACTAATTAAGTACCACAGAGTAGCTTAAAAACTACTCTACTTAGAAAATACTCATACAATTATCATTTGTCTAATGAAAGGACAACCAAAATAAGTGTAGTCTCGTTGCCAAGACTCTATGCAACATTGTAAGTAAATACTAGTGCACAGAGACGAAGCTATATTATTTGGGAAACGTGTATGGAAGTCTTTATAGGATGGTCCAGGGCTCATGACCTGCATGAGCTGGCTTAAGTGTTCACTTTACACAATGCAACGTTCACCAATCCCACTGTTAGAAATTAAGTATAATTTTTTTAAATATTTATTTATATTTTTATGAATATTTATTTAATATATCAACAAATAATATGCCATATGTAACCGATTAAAATAACAAATTAATTAGCACTTATTTACCTAGAAATTGTATGTAGGTACATATGATAACATTTTTTGTTTAACATGATTAACTTATCACGTTTTTATTAAAATCGTAAAAGATTTTTGCATTTATGAAACGAATAGATTACTTTCATTCATCCATCAATGGATGATCTTAATGGATCCGTTATCCGGATGATTGTTGAAGAGAACTAAAGAGATGCACGTTGCGGTGCAGGGTGCAGTGTTGGCGAGCGCAGAGCACCTGTTCCAGCGCGTCTGGGTCCGGTGCAGCGGACGTCACTCGGCGCGCAGTCGGGCGCGGCGCGTTTGCGGCCACCGCGCTCATTAACGGGGAAGTACATATTCATAAAATGGATATCTGTGACCACATCCTCCACGCTTATTTGTTATATTCATTTATTTATAATATTTAATTCACGAGAATTTTTATTAATTTTTTTAAAACCATTTTGTTACAAAATCTTAACACATTGCTTAACAAAGCTTTACACATTAACCATATTGCCCTCAGAGCACCAAAATGTATTGAAAAGAACTAACGTTAATTTTTTGGTACAAGTCAGGTTCCATGCCTGATTCTACTACGTTAGATTTATTTAAATGAAAACGAGTTTGTAAATTTTTATATAATTATGAAAAGACCAAACTAAATAAAAAAGCATAATTTTCTGCTAATAATAAAAAAGTTTATTTTTCTTTTGTTTAAATTTTTTATTCTTTCTTGTTTTATTATTCTTAACATGCCTATATTTTTTTGCTTACTAATTAAGTCTCTTTTTTCTTGTTTATTTTTTTTTATTCATTCTTGTTGTATTTATTCTTAACATGCCTAAGTTTTTCTGCTAGTGATTAAGTCTCTTTTTCTATTGTTTAAATTTTTTATTATTTTATATAATTCTTAACATGCCTAAGTTTATTTCATAATATATTTATGATTATTAACATATTTCTAAAAGTAGAGACTTATAATTGGCCATCTATATTATATTAATGTTTTCTATGCTTCTTTGTTGTGGTGTTGGTCTTCCGTGAATATTAAATAAATAAATAAATAATGTCTTAGTAAATAAGTCGCGATTTATTACGAAATTACTACAATTTAAAAACAATTATGACTTACTTACCATGGCTGTTTCTTTGAGGGGCAAGGCAGATAGGACAGAGCGTTACATTCTTCTGTATTGACACACAACTCTATCTCATCCTCATTCATACATCTTCGCAGGATTAGAGCGCAGGGTACAGTCTTCTAACAGGACCATCAATTATTATGAAAAGTATAATGTCTTAGTATATTAGTCGCACTTTATTACAAAAATACTTATTTACTCAATTTGAAAGGAAATTTTCAAAATTAATAAAAATAGTGTCTATTTTAAAAAATACGTTTTGTATACTCGGGTATGATTTTAACTGCATTATAAAAGAGACAGAGTAAAAAATAAACAAATTGGTATTGTGTTTAGAGCTGATCTTAGGATTAAGAAAGGGTCACTTAAGTATTTAAGTAATGTAAAGCTAGAAGGAGTAAATGAAGGGAAGAAACGTGTATATTTTACAAAATAGATATGTTAATGGTATGGATTATTTATAGAACTAAACAAAATTCAAAATATAACACTTAGAGCTTTTATGGCGTAAATATAATATTAACTTTCAGTACCTATATTGCGCTTAACAGCTGACGCGGTAAAATGCATTTTTAAAAGCTTTTCGGGAAAACCTTTAAGGGTAATTTTATTTACGACCCATTACATAGTAATGATGATAGAATTGAAAGAAAACCACGCTTAAAATGTGTTAAAACACAGAAATCTTTAGAACATAATTATTACTGTTCCGCTATTTAAATCCCTTGAACTAATATTTATTCAAGGAACTAAAAGGAAGAAGTGATATTTTGGGTTAAAACTTATAAACAACATGTTAGGCAACGTAACGCAAATAGATTACACGTACAATATAAAATATAAACTTGGATATTTAATTTTAATTTACAATTAATTAAACTTTCTAATTTACACTTACGTGATGACGAGAGGATCTGCTCTTCTCGAAAGTACTATAGTAAACTATTTATTTATTTATTTATTTATTTATTTATTTAAAATATAATAGAAACCTAAAAGGTTTATGGATAACACTTTTACATGATTGAATATAGGAATATAATAATAATATAATTTAGATAAAGATGCAAAGTCATTTTTTTATAGTTGGCCGAGTTTTAGCATTTTTGTCACATCTGTTTTGAATTTGTCAGTGGTCAATATAACTATATAAATTTAACTCAACCTGCGTGCATTACAAAGTTTAATTGAGTGTCAATTAAAATAATCATGTTGCACCACAAATGCCATATCATTCAATTTTTTCTTCTTTTTGTTCTTCTTCTTCTACCCCTTATCCTATTGGATCGGGGTCCCCGCACCACATAAAAGATTCCGACTTTTCCTATCTTGAGCTTCGCTCTAATCGTCAGCCCAATTAGTCGCAACCTCGCTACGCAGCAGTCCTCTATTTCCGCCAGCTCCTCCTAGGACGGCCTCTTGGTGTTCTGCCTTCTGGTCTTGCCTAGATTATCCGCTCTGGCAGTCTATCTGCCGGCA
The DNA here is from genome assembly GCA_016648135.1 of Agrypnia vestita. NCBI lineage: Eukaryota > Metazoa > Arthropoda > Insecta > Trichoptera > Phryganeidae > Agrypnia > Agrypnia vestita. The sequence continues at coordinate 111,734 of JADDOH010001232.1, forward strand.
TCCGCAAGATATGTCCCAGCCACCGTATCTGTGATTTCTCGATAAACCTCGATAGGGGTTCTACTGTGAGACATTCTCTTATTTGAGTATTTATGATTCTGCCCCTAATGGTAACTATTACTTTTCCTCGTACATCTCGGTTGATACAGCCTTGAGCGGGTTCATATCATTCAATAATAATGGATTTTTAATATGGGTGGTGGTAGACCAGATATTGTTCACATGTAATCAAATTATTTTTTTGTTATCATTTTCATCTAATCACTTCTCATATTTATTTAATCACTATTAGTAGATATATTAGGCCGTAAATTCGTGAAAATCACGGGCCATAATAATCCTTTTTTTTTTTTTTTTATCATAATCTATAAACATATATATTACTACAGGCATATTTCAAAGCTGTGTAAGCAGTTTGTACGCAATTAATAACGACCTGAGCTGCGCGCTGATTGACGTGTCACATTCGGGCACCCGGGCTTCATTGGCGGCTACTCATAATCAGTGTCGTCGTTGCTGTAATTCGAGCCAGCGACAGAAAGAAATTAGGATTGATTGCGGCCCTCATAGCCTAGTGGGTATGACAATAAATTCGCACACTGAGAGTTCCAGATTCGATTTCCGGTGAGATCACAATAAGTAATTCTTCGCAATCAATAAATGATGCTTATTTCGAAGTGCTGACTGCACGCCGCTGGTATCTATGCATATTTATCTGTTAGCTATTTTTCCAACATTTGTTCTATTCTTACATTCACATCCACTTATTTAACAGCCATAACCCTTATAAGCGACGGCTTCGCTTTTCAAAGCGTCCCACGAAGAGCCCCGCGCCACTAAATAGTGGTAACGCTCTCAGCAGCCGCTAATGAGGTCTGAGAACTGGGAACTGCCCGTTATTTACTGTTATGCCCCGCTGTGTCGGGAACTTTATTGATTTTATAATTGGTAAACCTTACCACGGGCGAACATCGTGTGCTTGTACAAACGAAGTTTTCGAGTCGTCGCATAAAGTCTTTCGATAAATGATTAAGTTGATTCATGCAAAGCTGGGACTAGGAAAAAAAACGATTTTCGAAATTCGTTATTTCATAAAACCCGGCTCAACCCGATTTTAAGTATTTATTTATAAAAAAAAAAAAAATGAAATAAATGTTTACGTAGGTTCCTATAAGAGGTTACGGACGTTCGGACGTTACACGAAGTTACGGGGACAGACACACAGACGGATGGACGGACAGACAATAATTATTATAATTGGGATTTTATTTGAATTATATAAGCACACAATTTAAGCGATGTTTTTATACAGCGATACAGTGATTTTTCATCCGGCATTTTTTTTATTCTGAGAATAGAAATAAATAATATGTGTTGACAAGTCCATATAATTAAAAATAATAATTATAGCATCGATCAGTGGATTGGACAAACATTGAAGTTCCCTTATTTTGATTTAATTTCAATAATTTAAAATGAATCTTTTCTGTCGATAGCCACCTTCATATTTATTTATAAAGAAAGGCTGTCTAATCTGATTTTTATTTGCTGATTTATTATTGGTACCCTCAGTGCCGTAACTAGGTATATGCAACAGGTGCACTGGGACAGGGCTTATGACAAAGGAGGTGCAAAAGAAACTAATTTTTTTACACCTCTTTTTTCTTGTACAAGTAAAAAAATACTTATAAATTATTTTACATCGTACTAAGGATCAAAAATAAAACGTTTCACACGACACACGAAAAGCTATTTACGACTCTGACTGTATCAATTTGCGTAAATACCTACCTTTTGACTTACCTATGTTCTATATTTGCAATTCATTCGTGATCTTACCTGAAATTTAGAAACATTTTAGAACATTCTGATTTCCATCGTATCCAATAAGCGTGCCAATAATTCTGCCAAAGCAGAAATCGCAAACATTTTAAATCAGATATGATCTATTAATATCATATTTTATTTTTATATCTTTCACAACAGTTCCCTTCGCAAGTCGCTATTAAACAAAAAAAAATAATATCAATTAAATATTCTCTACACTGAAAGAGGTACCATGTATACATATAGGTACATAATGTGCTTCGTACGAACGGCTTACACATACTAATTCGATTGTCTTTCTTAAATGGAAAGAGGTTTCCCTACTATGATTTGAATCATGATAAAATAATTATTACTCCATTATGTACTATATTTTTAAACAATAGAACTATAGTAATTGCTAAGAGGCTTTCAACATCTTCTCCTTGTACTCCTTACCCTATTGGGACGAGGTTCCTGCACCGCATAAAATGTTCCAACTCTTCCTGTTTCGGGCTTCGCTCTCGTCAGCCCAATTTAGTTGCAACCTCGCTTCGCAGCAGTCCTCCAACTGTTTTCACCAGCTCCTTCTACGACGGCCCCTTGGTCCTCTGCCTTATGGTCTTGCCTGGAATAACTGCTTTGACAGTCTATATGCCGGCATCCGCAAGATATGTCCCAGCCACCGTAACTGTGATTTCTCGATAAACGTCAATAATGGTTCCACTTCGAGACATTCTCTTATTTGAGTATTTCTAATTGTGTCCCTTTTGGTAACTCCTACTATTCCTCGTAGAAATCCCGTATTGATTCGCTTCTTTCGGTCAAGATCCAGTGCTCGTGGCCGCACACTAGGGTTGGCCTGAAAATTGATTTGTATACCTACTGCCAATATTGCTCGCTAGCTGAGCTCCGCTTTTCTAAGTACGGAATAATACAGGTACAATTCAGTTTCTTACTTTCCATCCTGAGACGTTATTACACCGAGGTATTTTAAACTGTTCACCTGTTTTAGACGTCTGCTCTGGTACGTTATGTTACATTGATCTTCGCTTCTGTCAATCATCATGATTTTGGATTTATCAGCGCTCAGCCTCATCCCTGCGCGATTTTCTTCCTCGTCAAATATGTCGACGGCTATTTGTTATTTCTCTGGTAATTTTGCCAGCAAGGCGACGTCATCTGCAAATAACAGTCTCCCCACTTCTATTTCTCCAATGCTCACTACATACTATCTTTCTACATACTATCTTATATTTATATGTATGTAGGAAGGTTTATGTATTAAGCATTTAATAATCATATGTCTGATAAACGCCGATTTATTGACACTGAAATTAAATTTTGTTCCCATTCTATAGGATTTTAAAACACCGATTCATTTTACATAACGTAAATTTTCTAATATTTTAAAAAAAAATTTTTTTTTCTGTAGGTGAGTTGAGAAAACTTACTTAGTAGTTAGTAACTACGTCAACTTTCAACGATTAAATATTATACATTTTAATTAAGAGACATGTGAATTAAGTTTTATTTCATGTTACATTTTACTCCCGTAGAATCGGCGTTAAAATAAACAATTTTACATATATACCTTTTTACATAGTACCTACCCAATTTAAGTGTAAAATTATGATGTAAAGTTAAGGAGATAGAAAGGATGGAGATAGTTTATTGTATTTTTTGCTTCTTGTATTGTATTGAATACACAGGTATTATAATACCTTTAAGTATTTATTCAACAATTTTTCAACGTACCTATATGTTTTTGTTTGACATTGTAATTTGATGATTTTCTCCATTTATGATATAATACAATATAATTTTTTTTTTAATATATTGTGTTATGTTTTTATTGCTTAAAAACATTCGCTATGTAAAATAATGCTTAGGGCAATTGGTAATTTAAAAATATATTTAACTAAGAATGTGATATAATCATAATCCTTGTCCACTCTTGGGAAAGCTACTTCCCCAAGAGTGGACAAGTATGATAATGATGAAGTAATTTTTTTATACAAAAATATAGCACAAAACGAGTTCTAGCACGTATTTCTGCGAAAGCACTAGTTGTAGGTAAGTAAATACGTATATATTATATAAGGATTATCATTCCTAGTTTCTCACTTCCGTTGAAAAGAGATTCCAAACCACTCATGTCGCGCAACCACTTCTGTCATCTAATCACTGCGAATAAAGGCCGGATTGCTGAATATTAAGCGTACGACTTAATTTTATCACTCCGTTCGTTTCAGCACGCCCACTCCGCTTCACGCACTTTAGCCGGGTTTTAAGTGAACATTGCGGGCACCGCGCGAAGTGCGATCAATTGCTCATGAAAAGTGCCTTTCAAACTTTAGTTTTGAAAAATTAATTAAATAGAGAGCGGATTTAATATAATTGATTGAAGTAAATGTGAAAAGGGTGTTTTTTTTCGATTGTTTTTAATAAGCGATTCGTATTTCCTGCATGTACACCTGTGTAGTAGGCGCGTGCACTGCGAATGTTAAAGCGTGATATTTACCTAAACATATATTTTGGAAAAAGATAAAAATTAAATATTAATAATCTATATATACTTATATATAAACAAGTAAAATTTGTAATTTTGGATGTAGAGGCAGTCTCCGAAACTACTCATCCGATTTCAAAAATTCTGTCACCAATATTTAGAATGGACTTTCGAAGTGGATATAGGCAATATATATATAATTTCTGCGAAATCATCTAAAGACATAAGCAATTGTCATTGGGTAGGTTCCTAATTTAGATAGGTACGTTCTACAAAAAGAAAATTATTTTAGTGACCCGACAGATAGCAGTGCTTATCTGTTAGTGGCAGTGATAATCGTCCAGCTCAATTTTTTTTTTAATTTATAAAAGGTATTTTGCATTCATCATTTTTATTTTTTTATTTTTGTGCATACAGTGCATATAACCATTGAAAAAATTAGTAAATCAATGAGATTTAAACAGTTTACAGTTTAAACAGTATTTGAAGAAAGTAAAATAGCAATTACAAAGGCAGTACACATTTTAAAATAAGCAATTTACTAAAAAATATACACAGAAATGAAAATGATAGATTGAAAAATGAATAAACCATCAAACCTTTGGGTATAACAGCAAAATATAAGAAGTACAACACTAAAACATTGAACATGTATAAAAACGAATGTATGTAGACCTCTTTTTATTCAAGGAAGACAACCGAATTAGTACGTGCATTGTTCTACGATCGCAAATCAGAACCGTTGTAATACCGACTTCGTATAATGACGGTTAAATTAATGAGAAAAAATACACTTTTTATATACCATTGGCTTCTGTTTTTCACTTTTTAACGATCCAAAAAAGTCAGTGTGGCTTCTTTTTTTCGCTTTTCAACGATCCAAAAAAGTCAATATGGAATTTTTTGCACATCCGTTATTATTCAACGATCATGACGATATAAGAATAGAAGAAATTTATTAATAATTCCCCATTACTTTATGAACTTCATGTATTTTTTGAAATAAAAATCAATTAACATTACAAAACAACTCTAATTACAGTTTCCTAGTTTGTGAGACGTTGCTTTAGAAATTATCAATGTAAGCAGGTGGTACGTGGCGGGCGGGTACCTGCGCGATAAACCTGTGCATTAATGCATTTCCACTGCAACTGCATTCTAATAAACAGGTTGTTTACATTAATTGTGCAATCTCGGCTGCAACTAGAGGTACCTGCCCGCGACAGTAGGCAGGTAGGTACCTACTGCAATTTGTCTGGGCAATTAACTTCATCCAGCCTCATACATTTTGTCTGCGCGGCTTCAGGAGGTGATTGAATTAATGGACACATCCAGTCATTCACAGCCGAAGTTGCTTTATGGGAAAATGTCAAAGTTTTATACGATTCAATCTCAGTGACATCACTTGGTGCAATAGGTAAGTTCGTGATGATATCATTCCTATCATATCACCAAATACACAACATATTAGGTATGAGTTTTTAAAATAAAAAAAATGAGTCTTGGACGATCCATTTTGTTATATGTTATAAATATACTAGCTGTGCCCGCGCGGCTTTGCACGCGTCGATTTTTAGTAGGTAGGTACACTGTTTGGATCGTCATAAAACTTTCGCGAACCTTCTAGAACATTTTCCCTCCAGAACTTTCAAGAAATTTATCGAATGTATAGGAATCTTATAAACAAACCGACACATTCCGCCACTCAGTTTAGAACCTTATAGAACTTTCGGGAATTTTCTGGAACCTTCTCCTTCCAGAACTTTCAACAGCAGGTTTTTCCGAAACCTTCTAGACTCACCGACACAGTCGGCGCGTCTATTTTGAAGCAATCTGAAGCATTTGCGGCCTTCCCATAACAAAACAATGTGCTAGAAAGCACATTTTCGTCACCCTCTCCCACCCACGCACAGCCACCCCCATCAAACTCTCACATTTTCGATGTGACACCAAGGGCTATCCACCACCATAACCACAGATGAGTGGTTGTGGCTAGTTGTGGAGAAAACTTGGCGGGTAGGGAAACACGGGTTTCTTTTTATATATATACTGATAAAGGTCTACGAAGTATAGATAGCAGCGACATGCGATCGGTAATAGGTACACCTATAAGTTGCATGCACTTAATTTTTTTGCGAAATAAAATATTAGGTCCTTACATATGAAATTGGCGTTTTGCCGTACTGGCAAATTTGATCTCAAATATCTTCTCTTTGGTTAGGAGTTCTAAATCCAAATTTATACAGCTATTTACTCGTGTACTTGTGTTTTGAAAATTATAATTCATTTGTTTTTTCCTCAATTGTTTTTTTCTTTGCGTCACTCAGTTTACAAAATGAAAAACTTGAAATATCGCGTTATTTACGAGTACGAGTTTCACCGTGGCACCAGTGCTGCAGAAACGGCTCGAAGGATTAATGATGTGTATGGCGACGGTGCCGCAAAAGAAAACACAGTGCGTTTTTGGTTCCAACGTTTTCGTTCTGGAAATTTCGACCTGCAGAACAAGCCCCGTGGACGGCCGGAGACCAAAGTTGATAATGAAGAATTGAAGGCTATTGTGGACGCGGATCCATCGCAAACCACATCCGAGTAAGCTGCAGGCTGCGGTGTTAGTGATAAAACTGTTTTAATCCACTTGAAGCAAATTGGTAAGGTGAAAAAGCTTGAAAGGTGGGTACCTCACGAATTGAGTGAAGCAAATCAACAAACGCGCGTTGACTGCTGCGTTGCATTACTCAACCGGCACAATAATGAAGGGATTTTAAATCGAATCATTACCTGTGATGAAAAGTGGATCCTGTACGATAATTGGAAGCGCTCATCGCAATGGCTGAACCCTGCCAAACCAGCCAAACCATGCCCCAAGCGAAAATTGACTCCAAAAAAGTTAATTGTGAGCGTTTGTGGACTAGTGCTGGTGTCGTTCATTACAGCTTTCTTAAATCTGGCCAGACGATTACGGCAGATGTCTTTTGTCAGCAACTGCAAACCATGATGGAAAAGCTAGCTGCTAAACAACCGAGGCTGGTTAATCGCTCTAGGCCACTGCTGCTTCATGATAACGCTAGACCACACACTGCACAACAGATGGCTACCAAATTAGAGGAGCTTCAATTGGAATGTCTAAGACATCCACCGTACTCTCCGGACCTTGCCCCAACAGATTACCATTTTTTTCGAAATTTGGATAACTTCTTGCAAAGGAAAAAATTCAATTCCGATGGGGCAGTCCAAACCGCCTTCAAAGATTTTATTGATTCCCGTCCGAATGTTTTTTTTAATAAAGGGATCGATGAACTACCTATGAGATGGCAAAAGTGCATAGATAGCAATGGTACATACTTTGATTAAATAAATATATTATAATAAAAAAAAATCGGCTTTATGTTCCTCCCATACTAAACGCCAATTTCATATGTAAGGACCTAATATATCTCGTAGTATTCCAATTGCAATGATAATCAAACTAATTAGATTTCAATTTAGGTAACATAATATTCTGTTCGACAAATATTTTATTTCGTTTTTTTTCAACCCATGCTTCAATGTAGGTAACCTACTAACTTCACGCGCCTTCTAATTAATTAGGTACAAACCTATTGGTATTTTAAGATATTTAGAAGAAAAATCACCCTTGAACATATCGTTAAGGGTAGGTATATTTTCACGGTAGGTAGGTAGGTAGGTACTATCCCTTAATCTACTTACTACATTTTTTACTCCTAGCAATATTTATAAAAAAAAATCTAGGAATTTGGTACACTTCCTAACAAATTATCTTAGGAACGAGATAATGATTTTAAATTTTAAATTATAATTATTTTTCCATATAAATTTTCCATTAATTAACCTAATAATAAAAGAATGGATTATTTCTAATTTATCGTTTACAAAAAATATTTCATGAAGGTCGTATTATACCGACATTTTTATTTTTTTATTATATAGTATTGGATATCGGAGGGTTTCTCTATTTAACTATTTGAATTAAAAATAATGTACCTAGCTATAAATAATGTAGCATACATAGGTACTAAAGTAGTAAGCATCTTCACCTTCGTATACAAATTTAACCCAATCAAGACAGGGGCATACCACTGAACACCGTTGGTATTTTTACCTGCAATATTCTCTCTCCATTGTACCTACCTATATAATTATTACATCTTGATACAATATATTTAGGTACCTACCAAGTGACACTTATCTCGTATTGCTCATTACAGGTAATTTATGGTCGTCACGATAGTAGTTACATAGTAATAACCTGTATTATTATAATTTGCAATACAAAAGTAGTATTCATTACTTTTGTTTCCGAGAAAATATATTTTCCTTTTTTTGATAATTTTAACTTTATTTTTGTGTAATACCTACCTAGGTACATCTTTAATTATTCGCTTTTGTAGACTTCGGATTTGTTTTATATGGGTTTTAATTGTAAAATGGATGGAATACATGAACTACGTTATCCCTACTCGAGATTAATTATTATATATGTTTTTTATATTTTACTACACGAGATTCAAAAGTAACAAAATTTCTTATCTACAGGTGAAGTATTGAACATGTTGAGTTTAATACTTCACCTGCTGACGAGAGATTCTGATACTCTCAAAATTTGAAGAGTAAAATATAAAAGATAAGTTAACTCAAGTAGAGATAACATATTTTATGTTTTGCATCCATTTTAATGATCATCATGAATTATCTCTTCAATTTTAATGCTGAATCTATTAAAATTACGTTTCAAATGTATTTCCCCATACCAGAATACCATAGTTGTCCCGATCTGAGTTTATTACAAATTTTTTGGATGTGTGGTTGCCAATTAAAATTCTCATAATACGCTAGCATTTAAAATTGACAATTTTTCGCAAGCTTATTGATATGATTTTGTGAAATTTCAGTATTTATTATCAATCTGTTCGTAGTGTAAAAAAAAAAAAAAAATACGTTATTCAAATTTTATGTAATTTTTTCTGCAAGTCACGATAGTAATTGGTAGTAGAGCTTTGCATCGTTCTCGAACATCTCCGAATCTACAATAGACGGCGACACAATGCGGGGCGGCTCCGGGAGGGGGGAGGGACCCGAACAATGGGCATTGTTCGCGCCGCGCTCCCATTGGCCGGCGCGACCGAGCCCCGCCCACACAATGCCCCATTGTGCCGGCGACACAATGCGCCAATCGGTTTTCCGAACTGAAAAGTAGGTACCCCGGAGCCTGGCGGAAAATCGCCCCAAGCGTAGGGGTGGGATCGCGCCCGCCTTCTGATACGCGGGTAGATACTTAGTCTTGCGGAAAGGGTAGTTATTTTAAAATATTTTTTATTTTATTCGAAAAACATACTCATAGCCAATCACTAAAAGCTTAAACAATTTTAACCAAAAAATCAAACCGATTTAAGAAATGTTGAAAACAATGGATCATATAAACACTGCTACTACAGAAGCTAACGAAAAATTAAAGTCACGCAGTGTTTGAAAACATTTAACTGTATTCATAAGATTTTGGAAAAAACATCTAAATTAACATTTATGTGACAGAATAATAGGTAGGTACAAAATACACTTAAAACTTTTTTTTCAATATAATAGATACCTAGGTATACTAACGTTGAAATCTTGTTTCAATATACATACTCACTGCACGCCCCTGGTATCTACTTGAGTATATTAAAATAAATTGTTGGTATAAACCTACTCAGCTGTAATTTCTACGAAATAAATTGGACTAATATAAATATTATGTACTTATCAATCTTGTACAATTATAGGTATATTATCGTTTCATTCAGATTTTAATTTAGGTATTTTAATGTTGTCATACCTAGTACCTACCAGGGTAAAGGTAGATATTGAGAAGAAATAAATGAGGGAGTTATTTATTCAGATAAATTCTGTGGGCGAAAGTGAAATTCATGAATCTATAAATGCAGATTTTCAGGAGGACCAAAATAAAATTGATGAATTTATTTTTGTTTACGAAATATCTTTTGAGGCCTTTCCTATTTGTATCTAATTTTTGCATCAGTAGTTTTGTTTTTTTCACAAGAATGTTGAACTAAGTTGACTAATGTCATTGTTTCATTGAATTTTTCAAATAATTAATCATGCCATTTGTCCTTTTTCAAAAAAATAAAAGTAGGCCCAATTTACCTTTATTTTCTGACTTACTTATTTTTTCCTTGCTAGATATGTATCTAAACACTCTCTGCAAACTAACTCTGCATACTTAACTCAAAACTCGATTTTATTGACTCAGTCAGTTGTTCCATTCGCCCACAGAATTATAGAAGTCTTACAGAGACAAAGTTATTTATTTAAGTGAGCTATTTATATTTTCATGGAGTATTTGATTGACCACGGCCTTAATGTGCTACCTTAATGTTACAACCATCCCTCAATGTAACACTAATGTCTTGGTTTATAGTATCTACCTGATTAAGTTTAAAGCATCTTGCATTTTCCACCAATTAAACAATCCGTTTTCGTATAAATCTATACCTACTTTAAACTTAACTTTTACTGTAAACCCAATTAATACAACCGGCCCTTACACCAAAGGGTACTCAGTTGAATGGATATAAAATAAATAGTTACCTTTCCAGTGGCGTGCAGTGTAAACATTCAAATAAGCAGTGAGTATCTAGTATTTTTTGTTAAATAATAAAAATTAAATTAAATGTAAAGTAATAATTAAATTCGAAGCATTATTAAACAATAATGCTTCGAATTTAAAATAAATAATTAATTAATTTTATTTAAATTGTAGTTGTAAGAATATCTAAATGAGGAGTGAGCAACTAGATTTATCTGAAAATATACAAAAGTTAATTATCATTTCTTAAAATAAAATTATATATTTTATATAAAGGTTACGTAGTTATTTAAATCTAAATATTATAGCCAAAAATATTTTCTAATTTTTATCTTACCATAAAAATATTTAATTGTACCTACCTAGGTAATTATTTCCCGGATATCTAATCTGAATGTTTGAACTCAAAATTCTCGGAATTATTTTGACAAAATTTAAAAGCAAGGAAAAATTATTAATAATTTAGACAAGGCCGTTTTAGTTGATTGATGTTTGAAAAATCTGACACGGACAGGTAAACGCATATTGAAAAATGTTTCTGTTAGAACATAGAAGCCTTAACGATATGCATATATTTAGGTACCTACCTACTTATGAATGGAGACAAGTTGAGTTTTGTAATTTAATGATAAATTTAGGTTCCTATATGCAGCTCTGTATCTCTGCAAAGAAATGATACAATGGTTTTAAGTTTACACAAGAAAAAATAAGTTCTTCGGTGGGTCACACGCGAGGAAAATTGAAAGGAAGCCGATTTTTCAGTGAATTGTCAATTGTTGAAAATACTCTATATTTCTTCTGTTGGAAGATGCCTACTGTAGGCATATAATTGTTTAAAATGTGCCCTGTATACGTCCTTTACTTCCGTCTTCTGACGGGCTTTAAACACTCGTTAGAAATACTTATTCCTGATTTCAGAATATAGCATTTTTTATATCCGTATTTTGAGTTTGCCTGCCATTCATGACAGCTTATCTTCAAGCCTTTTAAGAAGAGGAGCGTGTTTCAAATTTCACGACTTTAAAAATATTAACTTAATAATTTAACCGTGTAGGTAACATTGGATTAAAATGTAATGTAGATTTATTTTCGTTCATGATTTAAAATATTTTCCCAAAGCTCATTGATTATAAAATGCATAAATTACCAAATCGAAATATTTGTATTGAAACAGAAGTGTCATCCAGCAGCTAGCTAATTGCACCTTCCGTCTCCGTCTACCTTGAACTTGACTGAAAATATTGGTTTCTACGGAGGCGTTAGAAATAATCACGACCACCCGAGCGGAAAGTCGTCGAAAGGTAGGGACGAGATGAATAACGGATGAGTATAGGACGTAACATGATTGTATATTATGTAGGTTCATCGATCGATAACATTATTATGTAATATTGATTCGAAATGCAGAAGACTGGCCACTTCCCAGCGGCACATCTCGAGACAGTGGACCATAAACCAGAATATAGGCGTCCTCCGCGCAGCGCGTAGGCGCAGGTGGGCGGGCCCCGCGCGCCAGAGCGAGCCGGCCGACATTTCTAACGGAAAAGCCAGCGCGCCGGAGCGGGACGGCGGCATTCCGCGAGCTTTCGTCGGGGTGAAAATCCGGCGGCGGGAGAGAGAGGGGCTACACTTTTGTTCGGCGACAAAGGGAAAATTCTAAAGGCTGAGCGAGACAATCGACACTGTTAGGTATTGTTGTGAACGCGCATCGTGCGAGCGGGCCGGCGCGGCCGCGGCGCGCGCGCGTGCGAGCGGGACGCCCGGCGCCGGGCGTATGTGTGGCTTTTGTTCCGTTTGTTCTCCGGTTTGTATGGGATATTTTAGCCAGTACAAGCCGTGACTCGATACGGGCCGGTGGCTCTCATAGTACCGTGGGTTTTTTTCAATACGAATATTGTATTCTGTTATCGCAGAACGCCCTTTGAGAAAAATCGCCGAGCAGCTGATTACGAGTGGAAACGTCTTCACTCTAATCATCCAAGATCGAGGTTAATTTAGAATATTGACCAAATAAACTCGCCAAAGAAAAAAACAATAAAATCAAAAACGATTGTTTATCCCTTAAACAATAGAAACAATTGAACTGTTATCAAACCAAATATTTTTTTTTGTTTTTTTTTTATTTTTTTTTGTGTTCATTATCTAGATTTAATTCTTGTTTTTAAGTTCGTGAGAAATTTTGTATATCAAACATTGACATTTAATCGAATGTGACATAACACGCGAACTGCCTGCAGTATTTTGTTTATCTCGACGAGTGATTGACATTATTGTGTTGTATTTGACTATTCTCCGCTGTGAGTGAAACTTTTGAATGGATTTTTGTTAAAAATTTACAACAATTTTGACAGTTCGACGTTCAACAATGCTGGACTGGGACTAGCTCAACCTAGAAGTACTTCAACACCAAAAATGCCAAAGGTAAAAAATATTTTTTGCACGTTTCACTAGTTAATTTCTTAAAACTATTTGTCTTTTAAAATGTTTTGATGCTATGTGTAATTTAACAATTTTTTATTTTGATCCCATACAAAGAATTGGTATCAATTATCTCTTTATTAAATCTTACTAATAGTAAGCCTATTTATGTATGTACCTTTATGAAAATGGTCTTTACTTACAGATATATCTTTAATGATGACACATATTTATTTTATATAGATATAACAAATAAATGAGTAAGGTACTTTTTAAAAAAATATATAAATTGGCAATGAAATGTATTATCTCCTGTGTTTAACACGACTTATAAAAAAGGGAATCCAAAAGATGATTTGTTAAGATATGTCAAATTGCAATTTATTTTGATTGCCGATTGTATATTTTAAGGGATCATCTTTGTAGGTATATATATACTTAGACATAAGTACATACATGCAAATATTAAATCATCATTAGTTTTAATTAATCAAATAGTTATTTAATTCGTATACTGGTACAGTATACGAATTAAATAACTTAATATTTAGTCAAAATATGGTAAGTATTTTAATATTCAAGTTATTATCTAGGTACCTATCTATCATCCACAATATTTGAATGTATTAAATATGCATATAGATAATAAAATATATAGAGAAAGAATAGTATAGCTAATTCTTTGATCAATCACCTTCTCATATTATTAACACCTATAAATACTTTATAATTCCGCCAATAAATCATGTCTCATTGTGATATAGCTGCGATTTTTTTTAAATAACGTCTTCACATTAATTAATAGATAAATATATTTTTTAAATTAAATAGGTACCTACCATTATTAAATATTATAATAATGACAGATACAAGATATTCTGAATTCTACCCACATAACATATTGTTGAGTTTTTGTGCCGCTTAGATAAACAAATAAATGTGATAAAAATAATGTGTCTAGTAAATATATAAAATTTTTTGGAAGTGGGTACCTACATAGATACTCTATAGGCTAAATAGGCCACTCACCTCATACCTACATACTTGAGTCACACACGATTAAATCAATACAATGATTGTATTTTTTTCCACTAGAATAATGAGAAATACTTCGGATATCAAACATTGCCTATAGATATAGTATGAATAAAGATAATTTTATGTAGTTACCTAACACTAACATAAAAATACCTATATATCATGTAATATAACCATCATTATGATCAGCTGTTTTCTGTCAATCGCTGGATGAAAGCCTCCCCACTTTTCGCCGTCCTCTTTATTAACTGCCGCGTGTTTCCGCAGGGTTTGATGATTTCTTCAGTCCAGCGGGCTTAGGATGACCTTTCAGCCTCTTCATTCCGGATAGCTCTGGTTGACTGCTTTTCTAATAATTGAGCCTTATGGATTACAACATTGCTAATTTTTTGATTGCCAATCAACCGCTTCGCTAAAATTATACCTAAGATCATGTATCAAACCCACTCCCCACATTTTCTAAGAATATTAATAAATGTAACGGTTTCTGTAATGTATTAGAAAACAATATCAAGATACTTTTTCCAATATATATGACATATGTATAATCGAACGTACTGATAAAAACATATTATTTTAGAAAATGTATTACTCAGTTAAAAAAATGAATTTAAAAATCGTTAATACTTATTCCCTACCATGGTAATTAGGTACGTTGTTGAAAGTATTGAGGGAAATTTAAAAGATAGCAAAAATTTTAAAAATTTTAAATTTTATGGAATGAACAGGAAATGAAACATGCAATAATTCGCACTATGAAACATGTCTCTATTGCCTTGATTTTTGTATATAAAATATTTTGTAGGTATATAAAATCAACTACAAACAACTTAGCATGAGGTTGCATAATTAAATAACCCGTGCAAACCTATAGGGAGATATTACTGATAGAATGTAGGTAGATAGATGTAAATAGGTTTGAAAGAATTTACAAAAATGAATAGCAAATTACAATTTTATTGAATCTAAATATTCTTACTTCATAAATATATTTGTTATTAGATGGACATCCTTTCTTATACATTATTTCCAAGTCCTATTTAAAATATGATCACATCTGATCTCATATATCCGCATTTTGAACCTGTTTAATGTTATCATATTCACACGAAGTTATTTAGTTTTGCTACCTGCAGAAATGCTTATTCTATAAACTCGAGCAGTTAGTGTATGAAGTATAAATTTCAAACGAGACTGTCCTTATAATATAATTAGTTTTTATTTATTAAACACTACGTACACTATTATTGTATATATGTATGATAGAACTTTTCAAAACTTTAAACGTAGATAACAGTTGCGTGCAGTCAACACACTGAATTAATAGTTTTACATATGTATGTATATAGGGAAAAAGGCAAAATTAATCATTTATGTGACAGATTTTAATAATTCATATCGTGATCAAAAAAAATATTTAATAATTATTGTGTTTGAAATATTATAAGATATCTACATATTCATTTTTATTTATTTCGTAGAAATACAAGTTTATTTAAAATTTATGGCTGTACAGATTTAGGGGCATTGAAATTATTATAATAATCAATGTAATATTTTATAAAATGTTTTTATACCACATTTTAAGTGACATATTCTTGTATAATTTGCACCATTGTGTTTTGAATAAAAGAATGTAGATAGATCGTATTGTAACAGACGAAAAATGTTCTCATGTAAAGCGTTAGTATCTAGGAAATTATTTTATATATTTTTTCCTGTATCTTATATTGGTCTATGAAAGTGTAGATACCTATCTGACAGAGGCGTGCAGTGAGAACACTGTAGCATGACTTTTTTTTAGCATATATTTTGAAGAAAAATCGAAATAAATTAAATATATCTCGTAATATTCCTTTCACGATAACGGTATCATTCAGTTTTTAATATTTCATATTATTATGTCACATAAATATGAAATTTCGATATTTTTTCAAATACCTATAAGTATTATGTTTACTTAAAAATCACTCAATGCACGCGCCTGCTATCTGGGCACCTAAATATGCGTCCAGAGAATTATTATTCAGTACTTACATATATACCTACCTACAAGAATATATAATAATAATAAAAATGGATAATTTATATGTCGCCATTTTCGTAAAAATTTCACCTCAAGGGCGCTTTACACAAACATTTTTTAGCCCTGCACTAGAAATAAATATTTATCGAAATTATGGAAATGATTTTTCGAAATGATGCTTTTTGAGCTTTTTTAAACACTGTTTCTGATGCGCTGTTCTCATATTACGGAGGGAAGAAGTTCCACTCCTTTGGGCCTGCCACCGCAAATGCCCGTTCACTAAACTTCTCGCAGTGGATGATCTATTCTACAACCCTTCCTGCACCTGAGAGTTTAACGTCTACCATTAAAGTCATCTGGGATGCAGAGTTCTTGAAGATACTGAGGCTCTAGACTATGTATCGCCTTGTACATTAACCAACGCAACTTGTATTCAAATCGTAGATTCTCTTAGATTGTTATGCCTTCTTCATCTTCTTCGTGTGCCATCGTCTATCAAAAGTTCTGCTAAATTGCAATACGTACGAAGTTTCGGACCATCAGCATTTTGGGCATTAAGCCATTCTCTAAGGTTACCGCAGCCAAAACAAACCTTTCTATCTATACCTCTGTTGCCTTTTAACTTCTTCGGCAAGAAATCACGAAGTGTGAAGCTCTTTTTCCTTTGACGGTTGTTATTAGTTCTCTGGACTTATTAATCGCGTCTTAATAATGTATTTTCATTGATAATGTGGTCAAACCAGAAGATCTTTAGCGAACATGTACCTATATGATATAGCCACATCTGAAATGCTTCTAATCTTTTGATAGTGTCTTCCTATAACAACATAGAGCAGCATAGGTGTGACGTAGCATTTTATTGCCCTCAATATTGTGATTATCTTGAAGAAATCGATGGCTTAAATAAAAGCTCTACAGTATATGTATACTTTCTTGGTACAAGTATGTTCAAATTAAACAGTTCTATACATCACAAAAAACAAAAAAAAATCCCCCGAACTACAGCAAAATAGTCAAAAACGTAACTCATTAGTTCGAAGATAAAAATAAACACAATATCGCATTGTGATGGTCAAACCGTTATTTTAACCGGTTATTTTCGGTAAATTTATTTGAGATTTGTATCTGACTGTACCGATGATTGTTTACTAAAACTAAAAAACGGTTAGTGTGTCACCGGTTAAAATATCATCATTAATAACGCATCAGCATCATTCTAACTTCTAACTTTTCAGTAATTTAAAATAAAAAAGGCCGTTTAAGCATTAGTTAAAACTTGTATAAGCTATATTTCTTTTATTTATCAAAAATTTAAACCTTATCTTGAATAAATTGTTTTCTTCTCTTCCGAAAACTTGATAATTTATAAATAGGTTTTGTAATAGGTTATAATAGGTAATAAATAGGTATATAAATAGGTATTACTAAGATATTACTACCTCTTTAATGTAGGTACTTATCGGAAACAATTAATTCCCAAAAAAAAATTATATCGATATCTATCTACAATATCATTCCTTACACAATAATAAATATTGCGATCAAAAAATGATAGTGTGATAGAGTGTATTGAAAAAGGTACATATAGCTAACATTCATTTTACATGCGTAGGTATTTTTATTCGTATACACTAAGGTAGTTATATCATAATTAAATACAAAATAAACGCTCGAGGAGGTGTGAAAAATATCTCCATTAATAAATATAGTTAAGGTATGCAAATTTTATACGATAACCATCATTCGATGAATATCTAGAAGGCTAATTAACAATCGTGCATTTTTAACGCAATCAAAAAACTGGTTTTTATTTGTTAAAATTCACATTTTTTCAAAAATAAATTAGTTGTGCAGGTGCCATTTTATTTTAAAAATTTCAGCATCACTCGCTACTTACAATATTTGGAACAATTTAATGAGGCATCCACCAAGCATACGAATTCGTAAGGTCAGAAATTATATTTTTGAGATTTCTCTTTGGTATTTTATGCGAGACATAAAAAGAAACTTTCAGGTAGGTCGAGACTTTTCATCTCACGTAGGTACTTAGCCACTGCATGTGTTGAAAAATATATATGTATGCATCGCTTTCTAGTTATTTGTTGAACTAACTATAATCCTTTGAAAATGACGTACTTTTATGTGTTATAATTTCAGATTTACATTAGTTAGTAGTTATTATGCATAAATGTGTAAATTATATAAATCCAAATACATAAATCTCTTATACACAAAGAATTTTTTTATCAAGTATGTGGGAGTATTTTATTTTAATAATACTTTAATGACATTACTTTTGGATCCGTTTTTAGATCCATAGAAAGAAATATGCGAAACCAGATTTTAGGTTTACCTTAATAGACCGAACAATAACCAACATTTTATATATACACCAAATGTTGAACATTCTTCCAGGCTCATTTCTCACTTTTCTCATTTGAAAAATTGTGGTTTTAAGGTTTTCTCTAACACTTAACAGTTCCAAGATGAAAACACGATGCATTGCATACCATCATCATCACATGCATTAAATATTATTAAACATCTTTTCCTTCTCAAGTAAGAGTTTTCCTCGGCAATAAGAGTTTTACTCTCAAGTAAGAGTTTTTCTTCAGTAAGAGTTTACTTCGCTGCCATCTAACAGATCATCATCTAATCGCAAAACACCAAATTTTCTTACACATTCCTCTACATTGTCTCCCCACAAAGTGTAAGCAGAGTTGAAACCTGTTTTTAACGCTGTTTTCATTATTCTCCTTAAATTATATTTAGATATTGTAAAAAAATATTTTGTGTACAATTTTCTTTGTAATATTTAAAATATACGTAGGTACATATTTAACTATTTGCTAATAAATGAACTTCATAACTTTTAAAAAATTAACTATTTTTAGTAACCGTCACTGATTATATTATTCATCGACTGATTAATTATCTGTTATGTTAATATATATTGCCTAGATATTTTTCAAGTTTTGATGATTTACTTAACAATTTGGAGACGATTCTTTACATTCTAAAAAAAATGTTTACTGATGCTAAAATTTTCATTTCTTACCAGTAGTACAATCCAATATAGCAGTTTATACTCTCAAAATGTAATCTTAGACTTTTACTCCGCCGTTTTTTTTAATGTACGTATTAAAAACAATTCTTTTCTCTCAGACCAGGTGTGCAGGAAGCCGTGAGAGGTATCTAGGACCTAGTACCTACCTGTCTATTATGATTTTATTCGGAATGTTCCTACACAATGAATTTTATTGTAAACCTTGCTCCAGATTTTTATTGTAGTCTGGATTCGAGCACTCCTGAAAGGTAGTTAAGTATTGTTTGAATTTTATACCAGCATTATTTCTACCGCAAGACTTTCTACATATCTAAATCTAAGATAAAATCTAAATATTGTTTATGTATTTAAAAACGTACGTTTTTTTTAATATTTCACATTTTACGTTGCATCAGATATATGTTTTACATAAATAATACATTTAAATAATTATATATTGCATAAGTTCTACATTAATAAATGCATATTAATGTTTAAATCATAAGTTTATTAATTAAAATATAATCTTTTTGTTTGTCATTTATCTCCATATTAGTATTAAATTAATTAAGTATAGTTACCTACAGATACATATAAAAAATTGATGTTTAACCAACCAAGTTCTAAATTTGTCAAGGTATTTTTGTAATATTTGATATGAAATTATTTATTATATTATTTAATTAAAAAAACAGGTTCTTTTTCGGCATATTCATCTATTACAATTGAAATTTTGAGTTTAAACGAAAATATTTCTATATTGATCAAGATGATTTGCCTTAAAAAAATTCGCTCGATCGAATATTATTTTGAGGCATTTTATTCTAAAGTATATTTTCGAGGTCCATTTCAATCACTGATCTGAGATGATTAAACGAACGAATCCATCCAACGTCCATGTAGTCCAACATCCAACGTTCAACTTGAACAATTGTTCAAACTGTTTAATTTCTTCGTGACAACACGCGGTGAAGGTTAAGACATTTTGATTCGGCGACAATAAGTCGTCGCGGCTCATGTCGCCATTGTACCCGCGCTGCGACGACTCATCGACAATATGAGCAACAACAATCGACATCCTGTGGAAGAGGGACTACAATAGATGTCATGTCATCTGACGAGATCCTTAACAATAATTTAATATCAAGACGCTCAGCATCCAGCCCTTGGTTGATACAAGCTACACTTATGAATTGCTTACGAATAATCTCTAGGTGAATCAAACCATTTTATTGTTATTACTGAAATATTATTCATCTTCATTAAAATGTTTCCAAGACAATTCGAACAGTACAAATATGGAGATTTTTTTCCATTGCAACTTAGTTATCTAATTTTAGACAGATTCTCATTTTTGGTAAATGTATTATACAGTGGCGTGCAGTTACGCCTGCGCAGGGGCCCGGGCCCCAGGAGAGTGCCGAAATCACTGCAAATCACAGTATTATAATTATAAAATATTAGTTACGAATGTATAAAAAGATACGGGTATCTTAAATTTAAATATGAAATATTTTAGCGATACCATTGACGCGTAGCAACTAAATACTTCTCAACGGCCAAATGGATAATCCCATTTTAGAACAGCGATATTGAAACGATTGTTTATAGTTTACATTTACCCTTTAAGAGTTAGTTATGTATAGGAGCGAATTTAAAGATTACTTTTACATGACATATATTTTGGAAAAAAAATCGAAATTGAGTAGTTAACTGCCAGATTAATACGATAGTAATATTATGAGATGAATATTGTTTGCGATTCTTTTTTCATAATATATGTTTACATAAAAGTCATGTTTAAATGTAAATACTCACTGCATGCTCCTGGTACCTACATAATAGTTTTAAAAATATATTAAAATCTAAAATAAACAATTTTCTGATAACTTGTTTTAAGCGAAAAAATTAAAATAAAGCAGTTAAACAAAGTGTTCTGGTTTGCGATGGGATCCGAAACGTCGGCAAGAAAGGTCATAAAAATACGGCATAATATCCCAGAAGACACAAATCAGAACATTCTTAAACAAAGTGTGTTCTTGGAAAGGCAAAGAAGGAGGAGGTAAAGGCACGATACATTTGCCCTGAGTTTCGGTAATTTATTACTACGCCACTGGTATCGTGTACCAACTTGTGTCATAGTTCTATGTGAAAGAGGGAGATACATGAGAAGGTTATGCAAATACATAAAAAGGAAATTCAGATTATATATCTTCAGATTGTGATTCACAAGTGGGTAATTTTTCGGTATAGCCCCGCCTCCTACTCCTCGAGTCCCTGAATCTATTCAATATTCCCTAACTTGCAAAGTGAACCGGCGAACCAAAGTGGATTAAATATTAATAATCAAGATTTCAATATTAGATTAAAGATTAATAATTAAGATTTCACTTACAAATACATTACCTGTCTAGTCAGAACTCTCCGTTGAGTGAATCTCAATCAGATTGACGCAATTTTCTGAATAAGTATTGTTAAAACGTTAAATCTAGTTTTTGAGTCTAAAACTTATAACATACCAGTTATAATATCATAGGATTCCAATGAACTTATTTATTTATTTAATATTGTCGCAATACAGTATGCATAATATAATTTTTTATAAATTACTTCGGTACATATATGTATGTACCAAAGTGGATTTGTTGAAGTAAGAATTAAATTGATTAATTAAATTTAAAAAACACCCTAAAAAATTGCGCAAAATATCAAAGTCTATATTTCTTTCTAATTTTGTAAAGCTACTTATAGTATGTACTGTTTATAGTCGAATTCATAGTCTCATACGTTTTACATTTTTTTTTATGAATAAACGTTTTATACAGTAAACCAAAAAAAAAAATTTATGAGTTTTTTATTAATCTTTATTACAAAAAAATTACATTGCAATTTTATTTTTTACATCATGATCTCGTACTTTATAACACTTATCCACTAACTACAGAATTATTTGTAAAAACTCATTTTTATTACACCCTGTCTTGTATGTCTCGCGTTCAACCCCTTGAGGCATTGTGTGCCGTACAAAGAATGGTGTTTTGGACAATTATTCGCGGAATGGCAGCAAATAATGGGTTATGTAAATCCATCGTTCCGACCAAACCAGAACGAGGCCAGCACTTGTGATTGAATCGTCAAAAGCGCAATACCGGGTGACCAGTTTCGTTGTAGGGGTGGAGTCGAGAATTCTGAATACGATTTTTACAAATAAATATATTTTAAAAACCAGTTAAATTAATCAAATTATTTATAGAAAAAATCTTTATATCGAAAAATTATTTGTATATCACCGGGATATGAATCCAAAACTTTTCATTCATGTGGTAATTAAAATAAAGTTTACTTATTTTAATTTACACTTAATTAAATACAGTAATACATATACGTCGCGTTATATTTATAACTCACCTAAATATAGAACTTTGCCAACTTATTCGGAAACAATTTTAGGATCGGAGAATTTAGAATGTTAGTCATGTGTGTTTTCTCAGAATTAAAGTTTAGTGTAAATTAAAAAAAAAATCATAATGCTTACTAAGTAACTGCTATATCAATCAATAATATTAAGGTTTAAATATTCTAATCCGTCAAACTGAGCCAAATAACATAATCTATATTATTAATGGATTCGGCGTTAATTGTAGAGATTATTCATGATGATCATTAAATTGGATGAAAAACATATACTATGTTACCTCTGCGTGACTTAAATAATAATTTTATATTTTACTACTTAAGTTTTAAGAGTAACAAAATCTCTCATCGACGGGTGAAGTATCAGACTAACCATGTACTTTCATATATAGAATTTTTACATTGCTTAGATGAAAATACAAATAATTAATTGATTTGCTTTTGACAAAATGAGCTGGCATTACCGGTATAAATATGACAATAACGGGAATATTGAGAGAAGAGAAATAGAGTTACTGAAAGTAATATTGTTAAGCAAATTAATACCCTAAATCATACTTTATATAATATACCTTTTAATTTCTACATTTTTTTAAATTATGAATTTTATTACTTCTTCGCGCGACGGGACGGAGGAGTTTAATGAAAAGGTTGCTTATTATCCATGACGTGGTTCGCGAATTCAGAAAAAGTACTACTAGTTTGACAACGATGATGTTCTTACAATCTTATATTGAGATTTTTAGATATTTGACCGATGTATTTACTATTACAATCTCCGCATGAAATTGTACCAAATTTTACCTAATCAACCTTAACGGTTTAATCGTACTTTTGATTAAAAATTGAACACAATCCCACAGCTACACCCCTATGGATAGACACGTTTGATCATTATCTGTCTGTGTATTCAGACACCTGAGCCTTTTAAGGCTTTTGTGGACGATCGCACCGAACCTGCCTCCCCTGGAGTTGGGGTCACCGGATCCGCTGCTGGGGGACCGGCCCATTGTGCAGCCTCTTCCGAGATTCTAAATCTGTTGACAGCCTCGCAGCGGGAATTTTTAAATTAATTACAATATTTTACGATTACGCTTCCTATAAATTGATTTTAATAATGTGTAATATAATATTTTGTGGTCAAGTAAAAATTTCGGTTAGGGGATGTTCACGGGATTCGTTACGCTGTTTTTGTTGATACAGTGATATAAAGAACAAAGTGAATTTGGAAGTACATAGTAAATCAAAAGTCGTGCTTAAATTTGATTCTGTATTCTCAGTATATCTTTTTAATACATTCGCATTTGAACCGTTTTCTTGCGTTTCATATTCAATAATACATTTAATAGAATGTCAAAAAGATAATAATATTGTATTTTGCTATTACTTCATTCATTATGAATGGTTATTTATTATGAGTATAATTAAACGAATTAACTTTGTTTATCACCACTTAATTTTTGGTAAAACTAACCGGTTTCGGAAAAAGCGTTCCTTTGTCAGGTTATACTTAATACTAATTTAACTTTACAAAATTATAAACAATCATACCTCAGTTTCAAGTGTCCAAATGGGGGTAAATAGTGGGAGGTGCGAAAGAAACAGGTGATAGGGTGAAAGGGAACATATTCAAGACAGGACTGTAAGTTAGATTTTTTTGGTAATTTATAATAGATTCATGGATTTCTTAATTTCTAGGGCTCCTAATTTATTTAGACGTATATTTTTACTATCAATGTGAAGAATATTGACTCCTGTATTTTTATCAAAACTATGGTTATTCTCAATTATATGATTGGCAAATTCAAAAAAAAATTTCCTTAATTACTTTAGCATTTTTAAATATTTTGAAATTAAAATTTTTCTTGTTTCTTGCGTTATTTTTGTGAAAAAAAAACCTTTAAACTCCACGATGAAAAGAGTTTAGTATAATTGAGATACCTAATGAATTAATTCACAATTTTTTCAGTATTACTATCATTTGATTATTCACATCGTTAGTGAATAGTGTTTATTCTATTCTTGATATTATATCATTAACTTTGTGGTTGGCCGTTTTTAATAATTTTCAAAAATTAACAAATCTTGTATAATTAACGTTTTATTTTTAGTCGTTTTTACATATTTAGGTCATGGAATGCTTATTGTGCGTCCATCCTTATGAAGATAGAATGATTTTGAATCAAATTGACATTAAAAATAACTGATGTGGTGTATACCTACAAATTTTTTATTTTTTTTGAGATAAACATTTTTAATTGCGTTTAAATATTGTTTCATTTGAATTATTATTTTTTATGCATTCCTCAAGGCACAATTTTTAATTACTTTAGACGGCATAAGTAGAACGCTTAATTTATAGCTTGGAAATGCAAACTTTAATATATTTTATTTCAATCAATAAACCAATAGACACATAATATAATCATAAAACTGTTTTAAAATGCGTATTTATACCTTGTACCTATACTCCTCCTCTATACACAAGTCTTTTAACTCTCATAGAGACAGTAAAATAAATATTTCCCATATTTGAAATGTTGATTGATACATACATATTGTAAAAAGAACAAATTAAATATAAATAAAAATAATAATATTAAATTAAATAAAAACCGAATCATGATGACGTCACGCACAGTTTAACATCCTGTTGTTGTAAGCTGGAAGAAGTGTGAAATCTCCTGAAGAAGGGATTCTACATTCTTCGCTCCAATTCGCCTGGCGTACAAAGGCTATAAAGTAGGGATCCACGACAAAGAACTCCTAAATACTCGAACCATCACGCTTCGAGGACAACGGAGAAATAGTCTTACTTATCACAACAAAAGGGTCTCGCTTCTCAAAAAAAGTTCGAATTGCTGATATAATTATAATTGAGCTACCGATTTCGGAAAATATTTTAAGAATACAAAATATTTTTTCCCTAAAACAATCTGCTACAGGTATACGAAGCCGGGACCTCTAATTTTTTAATTGAATGCTTATCAATCAGCCTTTTTCACCCCATTATTTTCTTTGATCTATCATAGCCAATGTTCCTTCTAAGGTGTGCGAGTGTGCGGCCGCAAATTTATAAATATTTGTCCACACAGATGTTCCCAATCACCGCACACAGAAAGAAATATGCGAAACTAGGTTTAGGATTCCCTTAATTGACCGTTAATTACCATTATTGTATTAATGATTATCCTATTGGACCCTAATGAGATGAAGTACCAAATCGGGGAGGAATATTGTGCAATTAACCCATAGGTAATTATTTTCCAATTAGGTCTGTACTTTCTTAAGCGGTATAGTAATTTATGAATGCAAAAAATTGTGCATATTTTGTACAAAATTTATTACTCAGATAAGTCCGCCTCATAATAGATAAATTATAGGGAAAGTTGATCATGGCTGTAATAAAATATTTTCTTCTAATGCAAATAAAAAAAATTTACAAATGCATGCTGTTTCTTTACCAGCGATGAAATTTTATACTTATATAGGGATGTTACTTACATTTTGAAAAACATTAATATAGTAAAATATTCGTTACATTCAGCGTAAAATATTGTTTTAAATAATTTAATCATAGGGACAATAAACATCGTTTTACAAAGATCAAGACATAATTACGTTTTAAAGAATCCTAACATTATCAATAAAACGTGAATTATTTTTTTTTATATACCATTTTTTTATTGTCAGTCATAACAATTTGACTCCTATATTTTGTGAGGTTACCCAGTAAGGGTCTTGGCATCCCCTTTAAACTGCCTCACTTCTCCCCTTTGTTATCCAGAAGTTGCAGCTCCTGAATAGTCCAAATATTTTACAATGCATAATAATGTATTTATCTTTTGTGAATATCTATTGTGGTCTTACGAACGTGCTCAAGTCTATGGTAACAGACAATGCCCAGGACCGAAGGATTGTTGAATGAAAAATATCACAATCATAAAAATATCGAAAAAGTATCGGATTATATTTTTTGGTTTTTGTTACTTGGCCTGAATTTTGTTCTTAGTCATGCTTTTTCAAGTTAATGTTATGAAAAATATAACTAAATTATAATATACGAAATGAAAATTACGGGCAACTGGAAAAGATTACATCCATGAAAAACTAGGCATGAACGGTTAAAAGTTTCAAAAACCGAACACACCAAAACTCATCATAACACATACATAAAGACACACCATGCAAGCGGGCTATTAATAATGAAAAATATTGTATTTTATTTAGTTTTCTTGCTTGTACATTCTTTTTATGTATAATTATTACTCCCTTTATATTAACTCGTGGCCTCTGCTTGCTTGCCGTCAACAAAAATTTGGATCGATTTTTGACCCTTTTCCCGTGATCCAATGGAGCTGAAACTTGGCAAGCAGACTCGTGGCGACGATCAAGAAGATTTGTCAAATTTTCGTTAAAAAATTAATAATTATAGTATAATTTCAGATTTTTAGAAATTTTATTGGTTTTTTCAAATTAGAAACATCAGAAAAGTTTGATTAGCAACGGCGCGGCGGCCCGATAACGTCGAGGAATATTTTCTAAATTTGAATTACTCCGTCGGTATAATAGGTACATCACTACGAATTTCGAAAATTTACAAAACAATTAGTTTACAGATGACAGCAAAATCGGGTTTTTTGGGAAAAAATCAAATAATAATTTATTTCTTTTAGATTTCTGCTTAGTTTTGAAGAATTCTACATTGCTCAAATCTGATTCTGACTAAATCATTTGACGCTGGAAATTCATAAGGTACGATATTGATGATAATTGAATCTATCAAAATCTTGACATCTCAAAACATCTGACATTTTAGAAATATATTCAATTTCTGTAAATTTAGTGTTATGTTATACGTTTTAATTCGTCGTTAATTATTGCTATATTTTACAAAGAATGGGAGTATAGTAGAAACTTGAAACTTGTTTTTTATGGGTTACTTTTTCTTAAACCTGAAATACTTCTCTGACATCGTGAGGTAACATGTACCTGGTATTGGTACATCATTCTGTATTTTATCAATTAATAATCAACAATATTTACATATTTAACTATTAAGTAAAACCAGTCAATAATAATTAACAATTATTAATTTTATTTTAAATGATTAAAATTGAACAATTAATTAATCTGTTTTGTATTAAATATTGTAGACAATATATTATCTCCTACAGCGGTAGTCCTAGTAGGTAAGACCAGACCAAATAGTAGTCTCCGACACACAATAAATATAATGAATCAGTGAGTGAAGAAGACTCCGAGGGGACCTTCATAAAGGAGGCCCTTTGTCCCAAGCACCCTTTGTGCGGGCCCATAATAAAAAGGAACAACAGACTCAAAAGAGTGGAACAAGTAAACCTCTATTACGCAATCGTGGATAAGATTGGTAGGTACTCGGTGCCGTATGAAAAGCTCGCTATCAAAAGAGACCGTATATTTATTTATATTTACTCACGAATGTTTCAATGCATAAAAGCAAGTTTATAATATTCCATTAAAACGAAAAAATTAATACTTAAAAAATAAAATTAATTTAACATAATTGTCAAGATTGTTCATGATGATCACTAAATTGATTTTCTCTACTTGAGTTTGATTAAAATTCATTTCGTGAGTTTTGTGAGTAACAGAACCTCTCATAATGTAATACTTCACTTATGGAGTTTCCACCACTCTCGAAACTCGAGTGGTTAAATATATAATATTTAATTATACTCAGACAGAGAAAACATAGTTGTATTTCATCCATTTTAATTAGCATTCAAATTTGACATGATTTTATAAGATAGCCATGCCTTAATTGGCAACATTCTACCGGCAACAATACCGGGTTCTCATCCTAGTAGTAGCTGTATTTATTTCTAGAATTTTTTTCTGTGTCATGTAATTTGTTAATTAACAAAGATATAGGGTATGTTCTATATTTGTCAATTGTTTCATGTCTTTCATTTTATTTCATTGCCGATGTATCGGCGTTTATTGGACAAGAATAGATATTTGATTGCTATATCTATAATAACACAAATAAATTAGGATAATGAGGGCAATGAGGGCAAGATGATTAATTTTCTATATTAATCATCTTCATACCCTTATACTAGGAGAATCTTGGCCCAAAGACTCGATAACCCGATTTCATCTTTCCCTGTCTCGTGCCGCTTCATACAATTTTTCTTCTGTCTGTCGACATTTTTCTTGTTGTAACCTAGCTTAATCCAGAGTTTCCAAGAGATACACCTCGGTAGTCACTCGCAAGACGTATCCAAGTCACATTAATTGAGACCTTTATAAGTGTTTCCCCTACGTCTGTACTTCTAACTCGGTTAGATAATGATGCTCCTACTGCTTTCCTAAGATGATTGGCTAAACAATTTTAAGAGCGCATTGCGGTGATTAATAATTTCAGTTTAGAATCATCTGTCAGTGAGTTTTCTGACCTCCCTCGGACCTTTGGTTTAAGATTTAGATCTGATTTCAGGGTTGCTAATCATCGACACGAAACCTGATCACAGTTCCTGCGCGGGGTCAGCGACAACAGTCACCGAGATTAAATATACCTACATGCGGCACAATTCCCCAGAAAACGAATAACACTGAATAATATGATTATGTCTGGTGATGTGATTATTTTCATAAAATAAAACAAAGCAAATCTAAGCATTATAATGTGTTGAAACGAAGTGCAAAGTCTAAGTGACAATAATATATCTGCTGGCCAATAGTTGGCTGCCAGCGTGCTTAGGCTAAACAAACAAAGGGTCATGAAAGATTATTGATTAGATTAAAGACATAATAATTTAATTCATATCAAAATTAATTCTGCAGTGTGGAGACAAAGAAGTGTCTGCAAATTGCAAATTTTCCATTAGACAGATTGGCAACCAGGTTCGAAATCAGCAAAACTTAGATATATTATTTAATTTTTTTTTTATATATTTATTTAGTTAATTATTCATAATACTATTATTAACAAATATTTTTTGTTTGAAAAACTGTATTAAAAGTTTTTACGCAAGAATACTTTGCATTATATTTAGATTTAGTTGTCTTTAAATAATAATATAATATAAAACTAAAATCATCCGTGATCAAACGATCATCGTTTATCACAGTTCACTGCAGTATTTCTTTTTTTTTATAATGGTAATTTTCTATGTTTTTTGTACCGTTTCATTTTATATTCTGTCCGGTAGTTTGTTGAATATTTTTGTAATTACCCACTGTTTGGTAGCCTCCGTAAAAAAAAAATTGTTTTTATTATTTCTAATTTTTTATTCATTATTAGTCGTGACGTATATTTATGTTGTACTGGTGTTTTAAAGTATTATGGCAATTTATCATTTTTTTAAATTGTAGGTAGGTGAAAATCATTGTGTTCAGCTTAATTTTTTGTTTACGTTAAATTTCACTGAAAAAAAATCATGCTTGTAAGAAATAAATAAACCCAAACAAAAGCAGTTGATATCAACATTATTTTTATTTATTTTTTTGTAAATAAGAATTTTTAAGCATCATAGCTGGTGATGAAGATTATCTTGAGAAATGAAAATAGTCACATTGGCCCAGGAATACTAAACAATCAAAATGCTGTGTAAATATCATGACGCGACAGCGCATTGCTTGAGTGTTTTTGCGGTTTCACACAAACAAATTTACACTTTATAAATAATAATTAACAAAATTATATAAAATACACATAGATATTATCTCGAGATATTAAATGTATATGAATATACCGCGTTTGTTAATGAAACATAATTATTTTATTCATTTTTAATTATGAAAATATCGTGAGATAAGGAGAATGAATTTCAAATTTAAAATCTCGTAGTTTTAATTAATTAAATGTTGTAGAAAGTTATGCATTGCAAATTATTCCATTTAAGTACCAGATAAGTACATTTCTAACCCTAAATGTATTTCGTATTTCTTGAACTACCTCATTCAATTAATATCTTTCACTTAATTTAAAATGCTTCACGAAAGTTATGATTCATTTGGAGCTAACTCTTTTCTAAATTAATACTCGTAAATTTGTATATTATTCTATGTCTGGCGTTTGTTACAGGCGGTAGCGTTTGGAGGGCGTGTAACTTTATCGTCTTCAGTAATGAACATTGATTTTCAACAGTGTAGAATAATTTTAATCAAGTAACATAACATACATTGATTTTTAAAATTTTAGAGTAATATTATCTACTTAGCAAGTGATAGGCAGAGAGGATACACCGCCACACTCTTCTGTCCTGGCATATCACTTTTGCTAGATGTTTCATACATTTTATCATGCACCCTCTTCGGATGTTGAAGTTTTTAACAGGGTTATCCTCCAATGTTTAATTTATCCAGTCGTGCCAGGTCTTGTTAAAAACATAGATATGTAGTTTTTCTAACTCTCAACTATGAAATATCTAATGGGAGCCAAAGATTTTATACAACTATTTAACAAAAAAAATTGATCTATTGTAATATTAAAATTTCCTTCTTTCTTTTCTTTATTAAGTCACAAATATCTATTTTTTCTAGACAAAATCTTGGGTATTAATTTAAGTTAAATCAAATAAATCTCTTGTTCCCTTCTTCATACCAGTTTTGGCATACAGTCGCTTTAATTTAATTCTCGGTTCTGGGTCAGCCACACAGCTGATTCCATTGTTCTCTTCAGCCAGATGCAATTCATCGATCCACCGTTGTGGTTCTCTACCGGGTCTTCTTCCACTAGTTGTGCCTAATTTTCAGGCTGTCACTTTGATGCATAACTTGTGGCCAAGAAATTTCATGGATCTGGGTTTGAGTTTGCTGTGATTGGATCCGTTGGAGGATTTTCAGGATTGAGGCTGTCCATGAAATGCATAATATCCCTTCTCCTGCGGTATACTTCAGCAGGTTGTGTGTGTCTTCGAATTTCGTGCCTACTGTCTCAAGTGTTAAACGTGCCCAAATAAATTGCGAAAATTATTATACAAATATAAACCAGGGTATAATTTACCCCACCATACCTGTCGAGGGTTAACAATATATTACAGAGAGACGAAATACTAAAGCGTGACGGAGATAATGAACACGTGTTAATTATTATTTTTTATTGCACAAAGGATGACGTCACGTTGACGGTAAAATATTTCATTGAAGAATAAACTGTGATAGCATTTTACTAGTAGGTACATTTTTATTATTTTTATTTATATAAGTACTTATTCTCGTTAATAGTTAATATTTAATAATACCACTATTTACTTAACTAAAACTATTGATAAATAAATACCACGTCTCAGATACTAAATCAATTGATTCAGCTATTTTCTGAAATTCCACATTATTTACAAAATAGTATTAATAGAGTTCACCGACTTCACTTTGGCGAGAGAGACTTCAAGTGAGGTCATAAGGGGGTTATCGTTCACAGACCTGATTTTTTGAAAATTCAACCGTGCACAAAAATGACCAACTGATGAACTAACTCTCTACGTGATCGCATTCATTTAATGCAATTCATATTTCGTTATTTGTTTATATATAAATAACGTAAGATTATAGTTAGATAAATTATAAAAAGCGTTAATAAAACAGTCCCTGGACATTTTAAAATTAAATTTAAAAACAAAGCCATATATAAATATTAATTTATGTAAATATAGGTAATTTTAAAAATTATTCAAATTTCTTATTTACCAATTAAATAACCAAAAAACATGCTTTTTATTTTTATGTTTAATCAGCGGCTGTATGAAATCAAAAATTGAAAGTTAACTCGCTCATTTAGTCTTGTGGTATTTAAAATGTTAAGTAAACATTGATGTATTGATTTCTAAGTAACATTTGACCATCTCGAAAAAAATTCTTAATTTTTTTAATATACCTACATACAATAATATACATACAATCAATGTCGCTTGTTGATAATATCAACAACTGTGTGTTCAGATAGTCTCCAAGTACTTTCCTACAATGTTGCTCTTCTAAATTGTCGCATAAATGAAGCCGTATAATAACAACTTAACGGTTTCATAAATGAAATTAAATAAACAAACCGGTGTATTTCAAATAAAGAATTTCGTTGGATGTCGATTGTTTTGACAGATAAAAATTCTAATTGACGGGCCGACCATTGATTGGTTGAGTCTCGACCAATGGAATAATAAACATTGAAATACGCGGCACGTTCCATTGTTTATTTGTTTTTTTTTACAGTGTATTAAGTATCCTCAGTGTTGCACTGTATTAAGAAGCTGCAGAGAAGAGAGTTCTCTCAAACTCTTGCGAGAATTGCGTGCAGTGCTTCGCGACGAAGATTTGACACTGGCGCTCTTAACTAGTGAAATTTTAAAATGAGTAGCATTAAACTAAGACAAATTATAGAAGTCTCACAGAGACGAAGCTATTTTATATGGGAGTATTTTATACGATGGCCCAGGGCGTACAACATGTATGAGCTAGCTTAAGTGATCACTCTACACATGGCAACGTTCACCAATTCCATCGGAAGAACATCACACATTATCAAAATTTTTTTTAGTTTTATTTATGTTCCAAATTGAAACCTTCCATATTCCATATATTTGAAGGGACTGTGCTAGAAACATGTGTAGTCCTTTTCATGAAATAGTATACATATATTTCGCTGCCGGGAATTATACCTCTGTATTTTTGTAAGAAAGTCTGAAAATGAATAGTGAAAAAGGTTTATATGCTTTACGTGTTGTTACGACGAATAACACGTCCTAAACAGTAGAAATAGCTACCAATTGATTAACAAATACTAAATGGTGAAAGGTTATATCCTCGTCCCAAAAGGCCAGAGGGTTGGTTCATTTCTATTATTTTCATACCACAGTCGTATAGTCCGAGACTATCGAAGTAGCATATATAACATCTTCATCGATATAACATCTTTACCATATATTTTTAAATACACTTGAAAAATGAAATTTTTTAAATTAAAGTAAACACGGTATATAATATGAATAATGATTTGGTTCCGTAATGGAAAAGTGGTTAATTTCCAAAATAAATTACTGAAAATTTGAAATAACTTAATAAATTACTGAAATTATTGAAAATATTTGTACTTTTACTGGAGATGTGATTGGTTCCGTAATGATTCCATATTGAATTATTTCACAATGCATACAAATAAATTTAAAAGTAAATTTTAAAGTCAAAGTAAATAAATAGTGTTGACTAAAAAATATTTTGTTTAAAACCACTATTTATTGAATAATCAGCATGATTCCCTACCAGGATAAAGCGTACCTATACTTAAAATTGTAATTAAAAGCAGGCATTAACAAAAACAAAATAAATATTAGTATATGGGAGTTGAATAACTAATTAGGAACTAAATTGAAAACAAATACAAAAGATAACAAAATAAAAAAAATTATGTATAAGTTTTTTTATACAAATTATTTTCTTTTTCTTAAAATAAACAATGTTACCACAAAGTTATTTCGGCATTATTGAAGAAGTAAATAAATACTAATAATGTTAGTCCTTTGCATTCTTCAGTAAATCTTTAACGTTGCTTGATGTACATACTTACAAATATTTGTAAATAGACTACAGGTTGTAATATATTATAATCAAATTTTCAGTATACTAACATAATGATGCCGTATAAATCTTTTCTATAAAGCCGACAGAGCCGTAGACCGGCGAAAAAAATAATTATTTGTTTTGTTAAGCCCGAGACATTTTTTATTTGTCAAAGAGCACCGAACTGCTTGCTTGCTTGTTTAATTATTATTATTAATGATAAAAGTGTGTCATTACACTCTATTTGTTGAATGTTTTGGATGCACATCAGAAGAGCCGAATATGTTTAATAATAATTATCTAATATGTATCAGTTTGAAACTCTTTTGAAATGTACGAATTAAACTCTCAAAACTTCAAAATAGATGCACACATACTCGTATTTTTTACGTAATTTTATTTGCATTAAGTTTGTTGTAATTGTTGTCTATGTGTTGCATATTTTATGCACGTAAGCATTAAGCGATGCCAAATATATACTATGCTAAGAAATCCGCCCTTATTACTCGCCTCCTGACAACGTCCTCCCTGTGACTCTGGCGGGCCAAACTCTAGAGTCCTGTAGCAACATCAAATATCTTGGTCACATTATGTGTGACAACTTATGTGACATTAAAGATTTCGAAAGACAGAAGAGAGCTATCAGTGTAAGATCCAACATGCTAGCTAGGAAGTTTTTTAGATGCAGTAACGAAATGAAAACTAATGTTTTACTAGAAATTATCTATTGTTAAAAATTACAATACATCATATTGATTTGAAATAAAAAATAAATGTATCTATACATGATCGTTTAAAATGACAAATTTTTCTAAATTTTAAGATATTTTTTTACCACCTTTCTTATTTATATTATTTTAAGAATCTTGACAGTACAATTTATTATAATGACACAATGCATTGAACAGTAGGTAGACTAATTGTAGAGATCCATGGCATAAAATTAAATATTAACATCAAAGGTAAACAGAAAG
Organism: Agrypnia vestita; assembly: GCA_016648135.1. Classification (NCBI taxonomy): domain Eukaryota; kingdom Metazoa; phylum Arthropoda; class Insecta; order Trichoptera; family Phryganeidae; genus Agrypnia; species Agrypnia vestita. Next base: position 147,113 of record JADDOH010001232.1, read on the forward strand.
GAACAATAACAAGAAACACGAAAAAAAGAAAGTAATTAATTAATCAACGTGGTACAGGTAAAAAAGAAAAGTTATGGAAACAATTAAAAATTTAAATTATCGTTGAATATTCTTATTACAAATGTATTTTCATCTGAAACATGTTATCATATCATGTTGATCTGAAATCTAAAATTCACGTATACCGAAATTTGTTCGGTTATGACGACAAATATTTTCACTATTCTGGGAGTGAGTAAAAAATAAAAAAAATCGTAAATGCGCGGTATTTGCGGTCCTAAAAATATTTTTTCTGAAAAAATGACCCTGTATCGCGATCTGAAATCAAAAATAAGTATACCGAAAGTTGTCCGTTTACAACGACAAACATTTTCACTATCCCGGGAGTAATATCGTGTTTAAAAAAAAAATACAAAATATGTTAAATGCGCGGTGTTTGCGGTCCTCATAATTCGTGATAACGTTCCCCCCCCCCCCTCCCCACCGAAACCCCGCGCCTGTCGAAAAGACACGACAACGACATTTATTTTTAACTTCCGTTCCCGTCCGCTTTCAGCGCTGCGGTGCCGCTGCGCCGCGCGTAATTAACGAGATATTTATTAAACCTGTTGTAGCTTGTAACGGAGCGGGCATCACTTTTGGAACACCCTGCTTGTATGGGTGACGTCTCAACAGATTATCAAAACCCCAGTGGAAACAATATGGATAATTATATAGATTGAGGAAAAATTAGATAGATCGTTCAGCCCTGAATTTTGATTATTATTTATTATTTTATAAAGTAGATTGCTCTTTACTAAAGAAAAATCGTATAAACTTTCAAATCGTACAAAAATAAAGCTTTAAGAATCAAATCTATGGTGATCATAGGCCAGGATCTAGATCGTCCCTAACTTTAACATGCAAGCGGGCCAACCAATCACAAATGGCACGCGCCGTCCTTTTCTCAATCATTCCATCTGTAAACTTTCGGAATTAAGTAATTTTTCAGCTTATTAAATTGAATACGTAAACCAAGTTTAAGCAGATATTTAAGTACCTACTATTAAATGTAAACACAACGATATAATATCATATATATTTTTCGTGATATATTATAGATGTCTCATAGAGAAGAAATTATATTTTTAATGGGAAAGAAGGTATATAAATCGTTGGGTTCATAGGACTTACGATCTATCGTTCAGCTGGCTTAAGTGATTACTTTACACAATGTAACGTGTACCATTTCCACCCACGATAGAACACCACGTACCAATTTTTGGAACTTGTATATATTTAAGTTTTACTACCCGTTTAATATGTGGAAATTTGAATATAGTTGGTTCAATACGTCACCTGTCGATGAGATGTTCTGTTACTCTCAAAAATCGAGTAGTATAATATATAATTAAACTCAAGTAGAGTAATAAAATAGTTTTAATAAATTCGGTTTGAACATAAGAATATCAGCTAATGAATCGTCAAACATATATTAGGTCCTTACATATGAAATTGACGTTTAGTATGGGAGGAACATAAAGTCGATTTTTTTTTATTATAATATATTTATTTAATCAAAGTATGTACCATTGCTATCTATGCACTTTTGCCATCTCATAGGTAGTTCATCGATCCCTTTACTAAAAAAACCATTCGGAAGGGAATCAATAAAATCTTTAAAGGCGGTTTGGACTGCCCCATCGGAGTTGAATTTTTTCCTTTGCAAGAAGTTATCCAAATTTCGAAAAAAATGGTAATCTGTTGGGGCAAGGTCCGGAGAGTACGGTGGATGTCTTAGACATTCCAATTGAAGCTCCTCTAATTTGGTAGCCGTCTGTTGTGCAGTGTGTGGTCTAGCGTTGTCATGAAGCAGCAGTGGCCTAGAGCGATTAACCAGCCTCGGTTGTTTAGCAGCTAGCTTTTCCATCATGGTGTGCAGTTGCTGACAATAGACATCTGCCGTAATCGTCTGGCCAGATTTAAGAAAGCTGTAGTGAACGACACCAGCACTAGTCCACCAAACGCTCACAAGTAACTCGCGTTTGTTGATTTGCTTCACTCAATTCGTGAGGTACCCACCTGTCAAGCTTTTTCACCTTACCAATTTGCTTCAAGTGGATTAAAACAGTTTTATCACTAACACCGCAGCCTGTAGCTAACTCGGATGTGGTTTGCGATGGATCCGCTTCCACAATAGCCTTCAATTCTTCATTATCAACTTTGGTCTCCGGCCGTCCACGGGGCTTGTTCTGCAGGTCGAAATTTCCAGAACGAAAACGTTGGAACCAAAAACGCACTGTGTTTTCTTTTGCGGCACCGTCGCCATACACATCATTAATCCTTCGAGCCGTTTCTGCAGCACTGGTGCCACGGTGGAACTCGTACTCGTAAATAACGCGATATTTCAAGTTTTTCATTTTGTAAACTGAGTCTCGCAAAGAAAAAAACAATTGAGGAAAAAACAACAGAATTATAATTTTCAAAACACAAATACATGAGTAAATAGCTGTAAAAATTTGGATTTGGAATTCCTAACCAAAGAGAAGATATTTGAGATCAAATTTGCCAGTACGGTAAAACGTCAATTTCATATGTAAGGACCTAATATTAGATTATTTTACCTTCTATGCTATTTATCAGAAACGTGCGGTCTATGCATTGCAGCATGAGTTATATTATAGGTAGATATAGATTTTGGGAAAAAAATTACATATTTAAAAGACAAAGTATTATGATATATTATAATCTAAATAATATTATGGTAATAACTACGAATGGAATATTACAAGATTAAATATATTTAGTTCACTTTTTTCAAAATATTTGTTTCTCTACAATCCTTCAAAGTTCTGAATACTTTGCGCCTGATATAGATATACTTACTAGTCCAAAAGTTTTACCAAGACATGCAATTGATAATGATAATATGAGCATAGGCAACAATACAAAAAAAACAGGTAACCTTTACTTTTGTGAATGAGAGAATATATAAATATTAAAAATATAATATAATTATTAAAAAGATTTTGATCAATTTAGACTAGTTTATTTTAAATGTTATATTTTATAGTTTTAAATTCTTAATTCCAAAGATTCATTCGTTTATCCAATTCGCTCACGTGCATTCAAGAATCGCTTGGTTGTGGAAATATTTTAAGACCCCGTTACACGAATTTCACCCTTAGCACTCCTGCGTGTGTTAACATTTAAAACATTGCCTTCAACTGACACGTGCAGTCCTCACCCCATGCGCCCCTGGCGATGAACAGAAAGACGCATGTCTGATTATTATGAGAACAAAAATGGTTCGGTGACAGGTATATGTCGAAGGGTCGCTTAGGTCTATTATTGCACACCAGACGCATTAATGTGTCTTCGTGGTGTTTATTCCGTAATATGCCTGTAAGCGGGACTCGACTCAATGAAAACACCACGAGATACCAACCCAGTAATAGTCGGAAAGTATGTTCACCTCTGACACGACAAAATGATTTGAAAAATTTAAGTAAAAATATTTTTTTTTCTCTCTACTATATCTGACAAGGTATTAATCACCGTATACAAATCTATAATGTAGGTACTACAGGGTAATACTCATCAAATAGTATTATTTGTGGGTTTTGCACGAATGAGTTTTAGGCATAGAATGTTTGGACAAGTAGATAAGTTTGTGTACTTGGGAAGTATGTTCGATAGAGAAGGGAAGGTTGAGAAAGATACCGTAAGGAGAGTGCCTGCGGGTAATAAGGTGAACGATGCTTTATATGCAATAATTTCTAATAGAAATATGTCTACCAAGGCAAGACCAGCGATTCTTAATAGAATTCTGGTACCAACACTGATGTATGGATGTGAAGCCTGGAGCTGGCAGAAGATGAACGAAAGTAGACTGAATGCAGTTGAGATGAGATTCCTTAGACGTATGTGTAAATACATTTATGATTGAGTAGAGAATGAAGATATTAGGAATTAATGTAAAGCTGATCTTAGCATAATTAATAGAATAAAAAAGTCGCTCAGGTGGTTGGGACATGTTGAGCAAATTTATGAGAAAAGAATGGTAAGAAAGATAATATATAAGTGGCGAAACGCGTATCAAAAAAATTTAAATGTAGAACATAAAAACAAATGTTTTTATTTCCAGGTGTGTGGTTATGGAGTTCGTAGGTAATAAATTAGGTATGGAAGTATTTTTAAGAGTGCATAGGGCTTACGACCTATCGTACGGCTGGCTTAAATGATCAGTTTACACAATGTAACGTTCACCAATTCTACCTATAATAGACTGCCACATCTACAAAAGTTTTGAAAGTTGTATTAATGTGCTCACCTTCTTTCTGATTGAGTTGTATTTTTACTACCGCCACCTGTGGTCGAAGTTTGTAATTACCGTAAACCAGTACAGGTGTCGCCGTCGGTAATGAGATATTTTTTTACTGTTTCATTTCTTTAAACTTAAATTTTTTAGTCTCATAAACGTTTTGAATCCGTATTTTACTCATGCTCATTAGCTTGAGTTGAGCTTCTTGAGCTATTGCTACTAAGTCAAACGAAAAAAATCAAACGCCGGTTGAGTTATGAGCATTTTTCGGGTGGAAGGGGTATCTTTTGAGCATGTGTGAACAGGCTTGCGTATATGAGCATACTAATGTCATTCGCCATTCGCGGCTACTATCGATTTGCATTTGCGATCTTCTCAGTCCACGACAGGTGAAACAAACATGGCGCGTTGAGGAGATGACAAAAGATTACTTTTCGTGACTTATTGAAGGAATCACGAATGTCCATGAAATACTCGGTCACCGCTTTATAAAAATAATATAGCAAGAAATACTGATTATGAAATTTAATGAAAAGACATGAATGATTCAAATCTTACAATAAAAATTATATAAACTAAAATCAAAAATGTACGGATGGAAACTCGGTAACTGTTTTGATTTATTGGTTCACTTGAATTTCTTATTTCAGTTTGCAATGTTTCCATTTTGAAGAAGATCGTCTCTATTCTATGACAAGAGCATGCCAGTAATAAGCGTGTGTCTTTGATTATTATCTTTGAGCATGCTCATTCATAATAACGAGCAAGGGTGTACAGTTGTTAGAGCATGCTAGAAATATAAGCGTCATGATCAAAAATAAGCAAATGTATCACAGTACCTTTAAAGTTAACAACTAGGCGTTGCTTGTGTTTAGGTTGTCGATGGTAGACGACACGGTGGAAGAGTAGGTAGGTGGGTAGGTACCCTGCTCGCCTTCCACCGCGGCGTGCTGCTTACCGCGTCTGGTGGACGCGCCACATGGCCCTGACTTGCATTGTGTTCACGAGTGTTGCCGAAGAGGAAATGTCAATCTTTGAGAAGGAAACAACACTGAAAAAGAGCGTTAAGTGTTTGATCTACTTGTATTATGTAATTTAATAAATATGTAATTTGTATGAAAAAAAATTAAAAGATAATTTTATTTCATTTTTACTCATTTGTTGAATAAACAATTAATAATTAACACAGTAAAATGTAACAGAAATATGCGTGAGCGACAATGCGATATGCAAGATAGAGATAATGTTATATGGCCCTACACGCTGGGGTGAATTTTGAAGGCGTCTGCGAAAGACCTGGCTTGTTCGTATTTATTTATGTATTTTAAACGCAAAAAAAAACAGTTAGCAATAAACCAAAAATTCTGTTAATGACGCAGTCAAGTCAGAACAAATTGAATTCGAATACAAAGCCGATCATAGCATACTAATACATATAATATTTTGATTTACCACATAAATCCCATTTGTAATACACAAATACTACAAATATTGGACGATGGTCTTGTTAAAAGCATTAACAACCGTAGATCTTGCATGAAAGGATGTTTGAATGCAGCCGAAGCAAAAGTGGTGTGCCACGATAAAAGAACATGGCGTTCCATCCTCTCTGCCTAGCGGCGTGATGGTAAGTTAGTTATTAGTCATACTAAACAGTAATGCACTTGATGTAGGTTGACGCATGCTATCGGTTATGTATACCGCCCACAGTTTGTTGTATTAAATTTGATGTAAATTTATTACATTAATAATAATTATTATTAAACCATTTATTATTAATATAGTAAAGTATTGTCATGGGTTTATGGCAATGGGAGACATATCTGACGCTCAAATTAATCAATGTTTTTATTTATCACCACTCACAGGACACGAATTTAATTAGAGAACTATTCGTAAATTCTCGCAATTTAGTACTAATCGTCACTAATCACTCATTTGTGATACGTGATTAGATTGGAATTGGATTAGAAATACTTTATACTCGTCTTCCTTGCATATTCGCACGTCTATAAATCACTTTATTCACTGTTGACCGCTTGGTAGGTACTCTCTTATTTTACTGCCGCTGGTCGCACTGTCGCAATTGCCGCTTCTCTTTCTATGTCAAGAACCGACTATTGTTGCCGCGCATCTTGTGCGTAATTTGTAACCGCTCGAGTTCTGGAAATTTCTCGCGTATTTTGGTGTAGATATGGGTTTATCTAGATGCTGACTTCTTATTTTGGCTTATGCAGAAAACTATTTTTAAATACAAAAATATTCGTGATAATAATAAGAGTAATTAAAAGTTTCTACGAGTTGACGCAATATTTTATTGCTTCTTCTTTAACAGCATCGTGGGACTCAAAATCTACGACTACAGTCACTACGAAGCGCCATCCATTTTGACAATACGATTTTAGACTAGTCTACATAACTCTTGCAAATCCATTGTGATTAGACAATTTCACTCTCCAAGTTTTACATATAAATATCTGACATTCCACATTTTGATTTCTTGAATCTTACTATTGGTTGTTTTTAATGTCTATTTCTAGCCTTAAACTGAATTTATTAAAAAAAATAACAGTATTTTTATAATATCGTGTTTACCGAAATATAGTTCAATAAAACACAATAATGATTCCTTCAATTTCATTTGATAGCAAGGAAATATGACAAACGCTTGCCCAGTATATTTATCACTTGGTTGTACTATAATTTGTGTTTTACGTCTCTGATTAACGAATAACACGGAGGCCGCCCTAACTCAAACAGATTCCTTGAACAAGAAAAAATATCAACCTTTTTTTTTTAAATATTTTCACTATTGCGGAACAAATGAGACGCGTCAAGCGTGGAATTTCATCCCCCAAGCGAAAAGAGCGGGAAAAAAACATTTTCAAGTTTACAACCGTTCTTCATTCGATTCTCCGACAAATTTATCGACGTCATTACTTAAAACAAAAGGCCAGAATAAGCGACGATGACTTTAATGCCACTGGTTCCTAAAATAGCCCGCGCGCGAGGATCAATCATTTGAGGAGCGCTGGTGCGTGAGATATACGATGTTTTTAAAACAAAGGAGTGCGTAGGATTTCGAAGAAGCTAATGCCTAACAGATCACGTTCGGTAATAAAGCCGAACTCTCGATTTTACGTTCTTTCGGAAGGGGATAGCGGATATTCGAACATTTACAGCGTATCTATTCAGTGGAGGTAAATATCTTAATCAAGCCAGGAACAGATGGCCCTTTTAGATTGACGTGAGAATTTAAATTTTAAGTTAAGTTCAAATATAAATTGTAAATACCTGTTTAGGTATCGTCATTTTGAATTTTTAGAATTAGTATTATCATATAAATAATTTAACCTTATTTACTAACAATCATCAAGGATTATGCAGCTTCGTTATCATAAAAAACACTAACACACACGGAAAAATAGCTTAAAAGTGTTTCGATATTACCTGACTACCGTTAAAACGATCCTGAAAGAAATATGGAGTTCTGAAACCAATTGGCGCTAAATTATTGAACTTGAGAAAACAATGTTCAGAGATATTAATTGTTTAAATGTTCAACAAAAATATTTAAACATTGCATATACCTAAAAAAAACTTTATAAAATTATTACATTATTTCTATCCAAATTCCTGCAATGTTCTTTAGTATGCAAATCGACTACAATATGCTACTCGTATGCATATTTTAGCCGATATGCATATTAGTAGGTACGAATATAATAGACAAAAACAATATTAATGTGCTGCGCGGTATCGCATAAATTTATTTTAAATTTCAATCTGTCCTTATAAATCACTTTTAAGTTCCAAGGTGTTCCTAAAAGCAGTCGCTAATATTCAACTTTGAACTTCTAATTTAGACTGTTGTTCATTGAGATAAATAATACAAAATTACTTCTTCAAATCACTTTGTGGCACTATTTTATAAATAAAATAATGAAAACTTTGTTTTAACCGCACTTGGGAGCGGGTTGGAAGGGAGTGGTTACAATTACGCAGGTACAAAGTGTCAAGGGAAAACGTTTAAGAGAGGGTTGTTTACAACGTTTATTTGGTTATTTATTATATTTATATTTCTATTAATACTTTTACTAATTTCTAATACTTCTAGATTATCTTAATGTAAACCCCTAGTAGGTATTGTATCATTTATATCAAAAGAGTGATTACATTCTATTAGGTGGTTTGAAAATTCCGTATAATTATTAAACCTTTTCCCATTATAATTGCTTTTCGTCTGCGTAATTGTAAACAAGCACCCTCCAATCCCCTTCCACCATAACCAAATTTCTCAATATGTTATCATTAATTTCAGTACATTCATTGTCCTGAAGAAGCTCCCGAAACATGTTGAAATTTTAAAACAAATTTTAAGTGTGATTTCAACAAAGTTTTCGTCATTTTATTTAATATAAAATTAATTTCGATTTCGTTCGCTAATTTGATCAATATTAGATTATAAATACCTAATACATGTATGAGAATATATTTACATTTTTATAAGCCAAATAAAATATATTTTAATTAATACATTTGTCGGATAATCGGGAGCCAGCGAAGCTGTCTTTCGTTATTTACGGTCCAGATCGGATGCTGGAGTCAAACACTCACAACAGATCTTGGGGAAAGTTAAATTTTAACTTTTACGATCGAGTGTATATCTCTATTTGACTTATACGGCTTAAATATTAGTGAAAGAACAAATAGCTTTGTTGAAGAAGTGAAATAAGACGGCAGTAATTTACGGAATTCACATAAAGATTAGAATATTCTACGACGTAATAAATGAAGAATTTTAGAGTTGATCACGTTTGAGATTAATTTTAGGCAAAGCTTCTGAATCATTAACTAAAGACAGTAAAAAGTAAAAATAATACTTGAAATAAAGCAGACCTGTTTTTTATTTATAAAATATTTTTAAATTGTGAAAAAAATATGTAATGTATGAGAGTTTTTTATTGCGATATCAATTTTGTACATTTCTTATGCATTGAATAGTATCAAAACTCGTGAAAAAATATTAAACTATACCAGAATGCCGCTAACATGTGAAGCTTTTATTAAATTAATTTTGTCTTGCAGTACCCAAATGTTTATACATATATTTATGGTATATTATTAGGATTATACATTTATTTTTTATGTAGGAAGAAGAAAATCGCCTTAGTAATATCTCGCTGCCACGTTTGATACCTTCAAGTGAATGTATTTCTTATTTCTTACATAAGCACTACCTACTTCTCTCATAAACTGTTTAATTCATCCATTTCGTTTACTACTTTATTTACTCCTATCGTAGCCTGTATTCGGTTCTCTTCTCATTGTTTTGCAATATCATAATAATGACGTGTTTACCGATCTTGTTATATTGTATACTTCGTCATTTATGACGTGGTAAATATTATATAAAATAAGTACTTTAAATTTTTTTATTCTTTCTTTCTATATAATTAATATGCCTTAGTATATCATAAATATTTATCATTACTGACATATTTCAGTTTGTTTATTTTTTTTTTCTTTCTTTCTATATAATTAATATGCCTTAGTATATCATAAATGTTTATCATTACTGACATATTTCTGTTTGTTTAAATTTTTTATTCTTTCTTTCTATATAATTAATATGCCTTAGTATATCATAAATATTTATCATTACTGACATATTTCTGTTTGTTTAAATGTTTTATTCTTTCTTTCTATATAATTAATATGCCTTAGTATATCATAAATATTTGTCATTACTGACATATTTCAGTTTGTTTAAATTTTTTTATTCTTTCTTTCTATATAATTAATATGCCTTAGTATATCATAAATGTTTATCATTACTGACATATTTGTGTTTGCTAAAATTTTTTATTCTTTCTTTCTATATAATTAATATATTTCTAAATGTGGAGACCTGTAATTGGCAATCTATATTGTATCAATGTTTTCTGCTTTTTTTTGTGCTGTTGGTCTTCCATAAACATTAAATAAATAAATAAATAAATAAATTATTTTTTAAATTACTTTTACGTAAAAATTAGACTATTTCAAAGGCATTCACTAATTTCTTCATTCAATGTCGAAATTAATGGCAATATCTGCGCTAAATTGATAGAATGGTTGGCATTTCATAGATGTCTTTCAAATGACATTTCTTATAGAAACTTTGCGCGTACACTAATAAATATGACTCTGTTATCCTGAGCATAGGAGGACGTAATTTATTTCGTGGATAATGTGACACCACATTAATTTTCATTATTTTGAAAAAAAAATCTGCTTTTAACTTCTACTCGACAAATAACCAGATTTGGGAGTTTTAGGTATCTCTTAAAATAGAACGCAAACAACCAAGGACATGATTTCACTGCTCCGTTTCCGGAGACAATGTTTTGAATGAGACGTACCTACCTACAAATAAGATAAAAAAATTAGCAGATTTCCTCCGAGAGACGACCGCTCATCCCAACATCCTTTATAGGTATCATATTCGCATCTCAACAAAGGGACGACTCACACAATTCAGTTTCTTCTTGTGAATGAAAAAACATCATTTACAAAGACAACCCAACTTAATGAGCACATGTGGTCCGTAAAATATAATATACGTTATATAGAATTTGCGTAATTGGAATGTGATTAAATGCCTTAAAATTCTTGGAATCCGTGGCTTGCGTGCATTTCATGCGATTAAAAAGCTTCAAAGGACAAAAACGTCACCGTGGTCATGTCAATATTTTATATAATACACATATTACATTTTCACAAAAAAACATGGCGGGATGCATGCACCTAATGAATGTAATAAATATTTAATTCTTCCTTACTTATCAGTAAACTGTACACGTTACACAAAGACACGTGCGCGATGTTTATACATAGCCTACTCAGTTTTTTTTTATTATTCATGTTGATGTATTTCAATATTAACTTTTTTCTCTTCCTGCGAAACGTACTTCAACAACTGTAATAACAACAAGTCGCAAAAACAAAATATATGAGGCGAATGTTTAAGGAGGCGGGGACAGAGATTGTCTGCAAAAGACCTGGCATGACCAAGTTAACCAAATAACTGGCCCTGTTAAAAGCTTCAACAATCAAAAAGCGTGCTTGGGAACATGTATGAATGTGGTTGAAGCAAAAGTGGTATGTCAGGATAGAAGAGTGTGGTATCTTATACAATTTGCCTGCCCCTGCGGAGAAACGGATGGTTAGTTAGTTACTTAAGTTACAAAAAATGAAGTGGACTTTTATGGCCATACTCCGTATTCATGTTTTTAAGATTCGTTCGTTGTTTGATAATGGTAACACGTCTTCTTCTTCTTCCTCTTTTAGTCTTGGTTTTGTGACGAGGACGTCCGGCTTTCTCTCTATCTCTTTGGTGATCCCTGCCTGTCGGCACTCCTCTGGAATCTCGCGCATCATGGCTCTGGGAAGTCTTGTCTGTTTCATTCTCTCGACATGATCCCTTCTCTGCCTGCTCCATCATGCAATGTCTTCTACATCTCAGATTCTGTGGATTTTCGCAGATTTCGAAGATCTTATAACGCGTATCACAATAAATAGGTACAGTTAAGTAAGACGAAAGTCTTACTACTCCGGAAAAACGGAATGATATTAAATTAGCATGTGCCATTTACCAATTAAATACTCGTTCGACCGACAGATTATACAGAATACTTTCAATGTAATTCGATAATTAATTGAAAATGTGATCGCTACACTTAGTGCGGTGAGTCAGCTGCTGTGTTTAAAAATACGCAGTTAATAAATGATGATATAAAAAAAATTTAAAAATTATTCCTTGACTCCTTCATGGAAGGCAAGGCCAATAATAATATTACAAGTGAAATGTATTTAAATTTCTTGGAATATAAATTTTCTTTTTGCTTTACAAACGTTGAAAATATTCAAAATCTTTCTGCGAAATGAAAATATGAAGTATTTAGGTATTCGCGAAATATCTTTCCAGGTTTATTTGGCCCCGAGATATGTACGTATTTATTTGTGTATTTTGTACGTAAAAAAAAACAGTTAGCGATAAACCAAAAATTCTGTTAATGACGCATTCAAATCAGAACAAATTGAAAGCGAATAGAAGGCTGAGCAAAGCATACTAATAAGTGTATCATTTTGATTTGCACATATTTCCCAATTGCAATAAACCAAACAAACCAGATACCACAAGCATTAGAGGATGGCGCTGTTAAAAGCCTTAACAACTGTAGAGCATGCATGAAAAGATGTATGAATGTAGCCAAAGCAAAAATGGTGTGCCAAGATAGAGGAATATGGCGTTCTTTCCTCTTTGCAGAAACGGCGTGATGGTTAAGTAGTGAGTTAGTTAGCAATACACTCTATTTTTGTTTCCTTTTTTATAGCTCTAAAATTCCGTACTGTACATCAAGGTTAATAATATTGGGACTTCTATATATCACTGTTTTTTTCTTGGCGCACATGTTTCCATCAAAATTGATAAATATTTTATGAAAAAAAAATTTAAAAAAAAACCACTTGTAGCTTGTAGTAAAGAATAAATTTTCGATCAGAAATTTTTTGCCTTACTCTCATAATAAAAGGTGGGCGCTTACGATATTTATAGAGGGAAAGCGTACAATGCCGTTCATGCTTATATATTAAAAAATATTTATATTTAAAAAAATACTTTTTATTAAGATATCTTTATTTTTTTTTTAATATTTTATTAAGATATTAAGATAATTTTATTAAGATAAGGTACCTTTCCTTGTAAGCGGCGTAAATTAAATCAGACTTTGTAAATTTTATTGACTATCCGCCACTGCATACGATGAAATCACTCATTTTCGCTCCTAAATGTATATACCTACTCCAGATCTATACACACACAAGCGAGTACAAGCTTTAATCACTAATAATAGAAAACCATGACGAAACTCATGGAATATAATGACATTGTCATATCCCACAATGCGGGATCTCGCCCACATGTGGTTTGTGTTTTAGCGCCATTAACAATGACAGGAAAAAATAAATAACTAAAAAGCTTTTTGTCTTTGAAGTGTGCGATTTTAGTGGCGCTTGGCTGGGCCATTCTACGTTTCCTCTCTGTGTGAATTATTTTGTTCTTTGCGGACTTTATTGTGTCTTCTGTTCGGTTTTATGGGTTGTTCTGCCGTGCGACTTAATAAATATTGATAATTTATATAATTCGTCACCTGCTTGATATCCTTTCACATCCCATTTAGATCTATCCGACTTCTTTTTCCTTCTAACCAACCACACCAATAATTGAAAATCTTCTCCCAAATACAAAGTTATTTGGAAAACATTAATATCTTCGCAGGGCTATATTCCTGCCTTGATTATGAGTCGAAAATGTTCAAGCAGCCATGACATATTATGAAGTTATGCAATATCAAGGCTTGCATTTTTTTCAACATTTCTCACATATTCTTTACAAAACGTTGAACTATCATTACGGTAACATGTATCGATTACAATTTTTTTTTTTCAATACAGTTTAAATAAAATGAAAACTTTTCAGTTCAATAGATATTTTTAATACCAAATATGAAGAGTATCGTCGTATGGTGAGGCATTATACACATTATACGTATTACTTATTATAACTGTCAACTTTTCTTCGATATTATTACTACTGAGAGTCTATTTTTTTAGGTTAAATATACTTTATTATCATTGTCTTATCTATGTCGTCGTAAACCCATATAATGACCTACGACCAAATAAATAAATAAAGCAAAATATTTGTATGAAATTCACCACAAGGGCGACTTGTAAAAAAATAGTATAGTCCTACAATGCTATTTAAAATTTATTTGTGAACTTGTGTAAATAATTTTACTAATGACGCGTTTTCACCTTTTTTTAATTACACAATGTTTCTGTTGCGTTGTTCCACATTGCGGGGTGTAGACAGTTCCACGCTTTTCACTAAACCTAGTCTTCTAGTAATTGGTCGTTTCTATAACCCTTTCTAGAGCTGAAGTAGAAGTTGACCTCAGAGTTTGGCGTCTTCCGTTCAAATTATCCGGATTGCAGAGCTTTTGAATATACAAAGGTGCCATGTTACGTTTTGTCTTGTGCATCAACCAACACAACTTAAATTCGACTATTTTAAGGAAATGGAGCCGATATACTTCACGCAAAAGATGTGTTCTGTGCGAGAATTTAATGTTCCATTTATCCTGCTGAAATTTCGGTAGTACAGCATAAATACTATTACAGCAAGTCTATACCTGATACCACAATGAGTAGACGAGCTGCCACAGGAGGAAGATTTCTCTGAAAATTTTGTTATTGCTTTTCAAAATAATGTTGCAAGCTGAAAAAAGTTACGTTGACCTAAAAATTTACATATAAATATTATAAATTGCGCAAATATTACGTAGACAGGACAATTGATATTTAGAAAACTTTAGCATTCCTTATCCATGTATGTGGTGGACGAATATTAACGCCAGAAGCTTACGTAGATATACGATATGATTTTGAAAAAAAATAGGATCTGCCGTTGCGTCTCTCGGAGCCAAGAGGTCGGAGAGATTTGGAGTATTCAGACATTCCAAAATGTAAAAAAAATGCACGTCAGAGAATGCACATGGAGATAATGGTGCGAAATGCACAAAATATCACTTTACACAAGGGTCGAGGGTCGATGTTTGGGTAAGAAATCCGGGATCGTGCACCACGTGATCCAAATATTTCGAAGAACTGTTCCCAATTTCACAATACGATTATAAAATGTTCACTTATTAGGGTTGGTATTATTTTATGTGACTTGTATCAAAGGGAATGAATTTTAAAAATTCGGTATAAATTACTTTCATCATTATTAAAAACTTTGTATTAACCACCTGGAGTAAGTTTACGTCTACTGGTTTCGATACTAATGTATCTTCGTTGTATAATCCATTATTTGATATATTCCCCGTTTCGGAGTCAATTACCCCCACCATAGCTGTAGTCACGCCGCCGTTCAAAAATTAATTTGTTTAATAAAATAAGTAATAGATTGTTAGTATGGGTCCGTCCTGACAATCGTATCTACAATGGTATCAAAACCGGTAGATATAAAGTTACTCCATGTAGTCAATACAAAGTTTTTAATTAATTAAATTAATATTTATGTCCATCCACAAAGTTGACGCTATAAACGTCAAAAATATGTACTTTGGGGTCATTCAAGTATTGGATAAGCACCAAAGAGGGGTGGGGTGGTCTGTGCTTATTTTTGATGACATGGGGTACGAGGGGGTCTGGATAGTAAGATAGGGTTTGCTATACAACACAAAGCGACATGATATCGATGCATTGTTTATAGGTACAAATGCTTATGATAGAAGTTCGTATAACCGAGTAGAGCGCAGAATGGCTTATCTTAGTCGGGAATTGGCTGATTTGATATTGCCCGTATCGTTTGGATGACCGTAGTGTTACAATTAATGAAAATTTAGAAAGATCCAATTTTGATTATGCCGGAAATGTATTAGCTAGGAAATGAATGGAGCTCAAAGGAAATTGATGATAATCATGTTTCTGCAAAGTGTGTTGGGTCCGGTAAACCAGGTCTTCATGATTTACCAGACATTAAATGGTATTCATAATACGTGAAAGCCAATATTTACTTCAAATTATAAAATTTTATTACGTAATACTGGAAAGGCCCCTGTTATGAGTATCGTTTCAAGAGATAAGTCAGAAAGATTGAAAAAAAACGAAAACTTTGTTGACGCTTTCCTCCTTAACTGTTGATATCCATAATGTAGAGAATAATTTATATTCAAAATTGAATGAAGAAGGCATCCCCGAAGTTACTAGCTAAGAGACACCCTGTATAAACGAAGGTAGACACAATTTTGTTTCTAATAGAAATTGATTTGTGCTCGCATAAATAGGGGAGAAATATCTACTACATGTATTTTACACATCACGTGTGTGTTTGTGTATGTAGCGTATTGCCGAGGTATGACCCAGTTCTATTATGAACAACTCGCAGACTATAGAAGCACGTGTTGTCGAGGTGATCGTCGAGTCGTATTGTTTCATTCAATACTCCATTCAAAGCTAAATCCTCGAATCTAAAGCCTCACTAACGTCGCATTATTTGATATGAATAATGCCTTTTCTTATGGTACGTAAACAAAGATTTGTTTATACGCTACGTGTAATTCGAAAATCAATCGATGTACCTTCCAGTCTATGAGTCCATATTTAGAGAAATCAAAACATTATTCGTATAAATTTACGTATGTATTAAGAGTCGTAAATTTTTACCTAATTATTATTACCGTGTGGTGATTGCGAGCCGCCACGGACTAGCTGTACGTGTGTGGCCTATTTCAGCCAATCACGACGGGATACGGCCGCGCGTTTGTCATTCTATCGACGATTGCCGTATCACAAACAAGTAGTATTCCTCTTCGCGACCACGACTTACTTACCATCTAACTTACTTCGCAGTGTGGATAGTCAGAGAGAATAGTTTGCCACATTCATCTGCCCTGACACACAATTCTCGCCTCATCCAAATTCATACATCTTCGCATGCAAGCCCAACTTGGTTGTTGAGGATTTAGCGGGATTATCTTCCAATATCTGGTTAATCTAGTCGTTCCACGTTTTCCGCGGTCGCCTCCTCTGTCTGGTGCCTTCAACACTTGCGTTATATATCTTTCTTACCACCTTTTCCTCCTTCAAGCACTCAATCTGCCAAACCATCTGAATGACACTTTTTTAATTCTATTGATTATGCCAAATTCGGCTTTACATTCCATTCCTAATATGTTTTTTATTTACTCTATTATAAATGGATTTGCCAAGGATATCACCTCCACTGCACTCAGTCTACTTTCGTTTGTCTTCTGCAGTTCCAGGCTTCACTTCCATACAGCAGTGATAGTATCAGAATTCCATTATGTATCGCTAGTCTTGTCTCGGTAGACATATTTCTATTAGAAATTATTTACCCTATTCCCTGCAATCACTCACACTTTCAACAGTGAGCATCATTCGCACCCTGTACAGCACAATTGTCAGTATGTTCTTTTCGTTAGAGAGTCAATACTTAGGTGATTTAAAGGTTAAGGTATGCCTTAAAAATATTTTGTTCTGAAAATTACGCTTTTAAGGCATACCTTAGCCTTTAAATCATCTAAGTATTGACTCTGAATTCGGCCCTATGTTTTCTTCGTTTGTTGCAACAAAATTAAATAGTTACCGCGTGTTGGAATTAACTTTAGGTGTGGAGAAACTGATGTTGCTGCTGTGTCAATATCGTCATCGCTCCTTGCCCTTCAGTGGCGGTAGCTTACTTAGTGAAGCTTTGCGACAAATTTCGCAATACGCA
Source organism: Agrypnia vestita (assembly GCA_016648135.1). NCBI lineage: Eukaryota > Metazoa > Arthropoda > Insecta > Trichoptera > Phryganeidae > Agrypnia > Agrypnia vestita. Next base: position 164,764 of record JADDOH010001232.1, read on the forward strand.
TTGTGTACCCGAACAAGTTTGATTGAACCTCTCCCTTTGCTATTCATATGGGCGTTCGTCCCCCAGATCCGCATTGTTCCCTTTGTTGGCCATTGTGTGAATGATTTATGGGGCATTCTTCAGGGTCTTCTACCAATACGGACTTCGAATTACTTCGATCCAGGGCTATCACGTCACGTAGCCTTCAAATAATTATACAACACAAAAGATATTTTTAGTTCAATTTAGATATACTATTTCGGCAATAGAAGGCCTATGCAAATGGATCTGAAACATCAGATAAGTAATACAAATGTAGGTATTTACGACTGTCGAATATCTTCTGAATTATTCTAAAATTAGTCTATCATAACTAACATTTTGAGTTATATTTAGCAACTCGAAACTCTGTAAAATAATTTGATGTTTGCTGAGATGTATCTCAAAATGTAAATTATAAATATTATGAAATTATTTGAAAAAAATATTTATCATTATTTATTTATATACAATATTTATACATGGTACAAAGCATTTTACAATAAAAACATAATATATATGTTTGTGATTCAAATTGATTATATCATAGCAAGAACATAAAAAGAATGAAAAAATAATAAAAACACCCATATTTATATAATTACAAAATCATAGTTATAATTATATCGAATTATGTGCAACAGCATTAATAACATAATATTATATGCGTACAAACATACTTACTATATATACTATTGAAGACTTACAAGTTCAAAATTTCTACACAACTGTACACCGCCAATCATCGCCAAGTTTCCGAATTCTACAGAGTTATATTTCGCATCGGTAATATTATTAATACAATGCAATATTAGGTTTATTTCGTCTTATTTTTTCATCACGAGATTTTTTAATGGCATATATTTTTATTTTGATTTTTTAACATAGTAAACATTACACTTCAAATATTACGAATTACAAACGATTTTGTATATTAACACGCACAGAATTTAGATGTGAAACCATTTCTCGTGTTAAAATTAGACAGCATTATCATTTTGATATTGTGTTGCAGAAGAGTGTTTACAAATACACTTGGTTCACTATGAAATATTTTTATTTAAAATAAAATAAGTCATTTGAGCACCCTGTCCCGTCTTAATTCCCTCCTCATTCTCATTCACCGTAACCCCATCAATGTATTCTTTATTCCGGCCTGCCCTTGTGACAATGCTCTCCGCTACTTGTTTTTATTGGGAAACCTGCGGCATAAAGCGCCATTGTTGTTCAACACAAACACCGCCGAGTCCGTTGAACGTCCGCCGGTTGACCATTCAGAACGAGGTCTTATAATATTCTCCTTACATTTCGTCCATTGTCGGGTCTCGTCAATACATTATGTCCATTGTCGTCGCGAATCAAAGTGATCTAGAACAACGTGTTTGTGAAATTCGGACAATGCCAGTTGTCAAATCAATCCTCCAAAGGTGCGCCACATTACGGATTCAAGAAAAACAGGATTCTCACAAGTAAAAGATTTGCATTTCAAACAAATTGGCAGGATGGGTTGTATATCTACATATATGGGAGCGTACCTACCTACACTTATAAAATTACAAGAAATATCACAAAACTATAAATCAATTAAGTATATACTAACAAATCATATTCAGGGATATCTTCGCCCTGAGGCAGCTCGCATAGTCAAAAATGGTTTTGTGGTATCACTTGAGGACTACTGTAAAAGTATTTATGCTGGCTTTAGATATTTCAACTGGATTGATTACAATGAGCTTCATTGGCTATTATCTGATAAAGTGGAATTTGAATCGTATTGCAAATACACTGTAAGCAAACTCCCTGTCCAATCACGAGCATTTCTGCTTTATTAGAGAGGTACCATGTAAAAGATTTATTTTTTCAACTATTAATAATTTTCACATATTTCAAATATCACACTCAAATTAACTAATCTAAAATATCTAATAAAAAAATATTGATATACAAGACGACTCGTAACATAGCCCCTTTGTATCTTCAAGAGCTCTGCAATCCGGATACTATGAATGACAGATGCTAAATTCTAAGACCATGATTATAGAACTAATCAACTTTGCCAGAAGACTGTTTAGTGAACAAGCATTTGCGGTGGCTGGCTCAAAGACAGAGAACGTTCCATCCTCTGTAATTTATTTATTTACTTATTTATTTTGAAATAAAACAGACACATGGTATGTGTGTATAAGAGCATTAATAATAAGAATCGGACATGTTAACTTAGAATATTTCATATTTCACATAGAAACAATGAAGACGATAGGACAAGAGAAGCTGATCTTATCATTGTTGATAAAATCAAAAAAGGGTCGCTCATATGATTTGGGCGCATTGAGAGTGTGAAAGAGGAAAGTGAAGGCAAGAAAAATATATAAAGTAAGTGTTGATGGCGCCAGAAAAAGAGGGCGACCACGGATGACGTTGCATGACCATACTAACTAGATACTGGAAGATTGTCCTGTTTTATGCGAAGTTGTATGAAGGTGGATGAGGCGAGAGTTGTGCGTCAGTACGGAAGAGTGTGGTGCTCTATCCTCTCTGCTACCCCCGCGGTGAAACCGTGTGATGGTAAATAAATAACAAGAACAAAATAAAAAATAAAAGAATAGAACAGCAACGGAAAAAAATTAATGTAATGATGTAATGAAATAATAAAAAGTAATAAGATAAGGAATTGTAATAATACAGAACGATTAATAATATAGAACAGTGCATCAGAAACAAAGAAAACACACGTTTATTAAAAATCCTTTCCATAATTTTTTAAATAGCAGTGTAAATGTATACAGTTCATTTTTTTACGAAAATGGAGCTATATAAATTATACACTTTTATTATTAAATATTATTAAATACCTACGTTAGGATGCGAGATGCGTTTCAGGATGGAAAAACGAAATGCAAATAAAAAAATGACGTCATAATAAATTAGTGTGAATAATGATTTCTTCATTCCTACCTTATTACTTTATTATTTATTTATCATCAATATAATATCATGTAGACACCAACTAAATCCTAATATTGAAATAATTCCCACTGCTGGCCTTGAAAATTCCGCCCAATCGAAGGTGATCTAGAACCCGCCATGTGTATTGTACGGATGACTTAAAAACCAGATGTCATTCTTATGAACGAAAGGTCTGTCTTTCTAGTTCTAAGGATGCAACACTCCATCACGCTCGCCACAACGCTTCGTGCTCCAATCATTTCTTATAGCTTATTTCTCATGACGAGGGCATTAACTTTACGTGCGAGCGAGTCTCTGTATTTCTGTCGTAGACGTTCATTGTCTAAATTTTAACATCTGGAAGACATTTATTTAAAATCCGGCCGGATGATGCAAGCTATTGTTCCAGCAGCCCGGCACAATGCAGAAAAGTATAAATTGTTTACTGTTCGATCTTGAAACGCGGTGAAGATGTTATGATACTTTTCAAAAATTTGATTGTGATTTCTTGATTTGGAAGGACAATGATTTTAAAGCTGTTTCTTGTTATCTTTATTTCACGTTCCTTTTCAAGTTTAATGTAAGCCACTTGCCACATTTGGTTAAATTATTAAATGTTAGTCCTGACACAGTTGACATGCAACCTTTATTTGTTATGCATTCGTACGTTCACACACATACACACTGGCTCTACTGCAACTTGAAAAATAATTATTTTATAATTTATGTTGTTTCATGTTTTAATTTATTAGTTGTAATGATGGCGTTCTAAGCATTCAATGAATAGCAACGATCAACCAAGTAACTAACTTATCATCTAAACAATATTTTTATATGTATGTATGTTCTTAGAGTATACTCACATATAAAAATATTATTGTTAAAATATATACTGGCATATGAAAGGAGTTAAAAAATCGAAAATAGTGATTTTCAGACGTATTCTAGTATATATGTTAAATAAATTAAATGATTAAGAATTTCATGTATATTGCTTATTACTCCACTTTGATATCATTACCAGCTGCGAAAATTTACGTTTACTACTCGTTCATTAGAAAATACTACAAATATCAAAATACTACAAGTATCTAGCATAGTCCATTCAAATAAAAGAAACGATTCTCAGATTTGAACATATATAGAACATGTATAAAAATTTGAATATGTTTGGTTGTTCTTACTATGGAATTGGTGAATGTTACGTTGTGTAGAATGATCACTCAAGCCAGCCAATGCAGGTTGTAATCACTGCGCCATCGTATAAAAATGCTTGGGGCCATCGTATAAAAATGCTTCCACATGCGTCTCTTATATTCAAAGCTTCGTCTCTGTGAGACTTCTATAATATATTATCTTCATTAACTTATCTATCTGTTTCCCCTCAGGAAAAATATACTAAATTGAGGAGACTTTTTTATTTATGTTCGCGTAAAATTTTTTTTGAGAAATGCAAAATCATTCGACAAAAGTCAATACTTTTGTCGTTATAGCGGAAATATTATAAGATGTAATTTAAAAACTGTTTAACACAATTTTTTACATTTTGTAATTTTTTAACTGGCATAGGCGATGTCTAGTTGAATATCTTTTATCCACAAAGATAACTGCACTGTAAAAATGTTTTTTAAAAAGGAGTTTCTAAATAAATAATAAATTGAACTTTTGGGAAATTCGGATAAATAATTTCATAAAATTTTATCATCTTTTAAAATAAATTAATATGTGCTTAACTAACTAACAGACAGAAAGGATAGAACGTCATACTCTTACGTCCTTGCACACAGGACAGCTAGAACTATATTCACTCTGAATTTGTGCATTCTTTACTCTAATTAGATTCATTCAACAATTTAATGTTTTAATTTTATATAATTTAACTTTTTTAATTTAATTTTTTAAATACTGCACATGACTCCCAGGCTTGATAAAATCACTTAGATACATTTTTATACAGGATACAGGAATCGAACCCGGAAATCCAAGTATGACTAGCCAGTGTCATGCTCACTGGATTACGGTGGCCTACAGTCAAAGCGTCATAAAAACCGAATAAAGCTATAAAAAGAAATAACTGTAATTAAATATTTTTTCGTGTACTAAATTCAAATGCCCTGACTTGAACCACTTTAAAACACCGTCCTTGGCGCGTATTTGGCCGCATTAACGTCCGAAAAGATGCAATTTGTATGCAAACGTGTCGAAATCGTACCCATAAACTGTGATCATCCAATATAGAAATAGCGGAACCGACGAAACTTTATATCAAATTAATTCAATAAAATTTTAGCAATCATTGTTATATAAATATTGTGACCACACTGAAGGAAATACTGACACTTCATAATTTCAAAATTCAATGTTAAGTTTGCACCAGTTAACGCAAACTGGTTGTTAGAATTGGAAAATTCTATCTGAACCATTTATTGCTAATTATTCATAATAAAATTGTGTATAAAGAAAGAGTACAAAATATTTTGGATCACTGCTTCTAAGAAAATCCTTTTGAAATCCTTTTCAAGGGGCTAAAATCAGGCTTCAGAGCCTTTGAGTTAAACGAAAATTTTGCTGTATAAATTATCCATTACTATTTCAATTTAACGTGGTTTACATAATAATAAGTAAAACTATGTTTAGCATATTGTGGTGAGGAGGGGGAGGAAATATTTTTTTCTGTTTTTCAGCGATTCTAGCAAAACGGCTGATAATTGTTTTAATCAAATGGATACAACTAACTAACCTACCATCACGCCGTTTCCCCGTGGGGATAGGCGGAGAGTATAGAGCGCCATACTCTTCTGTCCTGACATACAACACTCACCTCATCCACATTCATAGATCTTCGCATGCAAGCTCGACGGTTGTTGGGGCTTCTAACGGTATTATCTTCCAGTATCTGGTTATGCCACGTCTTCCGCGGTCGCCCTCTCTTTCTGGCACCTTCAACACTTGCATTATTTAACTTTTTTCCGTTCTGGATATAGCTGGATTTAAATCGTCAAATTTTAATCGGAAATCAGTTGCAAAGAAGAACAATATCCCAAAATTTTGGAGACTCAAAAAAACCTTTATCCAATTTACTAATTATAGACTACAGCGACCGCCAGAATTACGTTATAGTTTCAAACTTGAATATGTACACTATAGTAGGTAAGAATGTTTGTATATTATGATATTCGAGTTCGAGAGATAATACATGGTAATAATACAGGCACAAAAAATGAATAAGTTAAAAAAACAAACATGATATTTTAATATTCTGAACGGAATAATACTATGCATTTGTATTTGTATTGTATGTTGGATGGACCATCACAGAATTCATGAGAAAATATATGAATACGGATGAGATGAAACTTGTGTGACAGGGCAGGGCGGAAAGGTGTGACTCTCTATCCTCTCTGCCTGTCTATTGGTATATAGAAAAATTGACTTATCCGCTTGTGTCGCTTCGATACTAATCGCATGGTTACACTTCAAATTTAGCATAAGTGGTTTATTTCAGAAGTGAAATATTTTTATTGCTTCTCGTATGACATTTAAGCCGTGAAGTATTTCGTCTATTCTGTAATTCGTATGCTAAGTGGCTTTTGTGAATATAACAAAACATTCTGTCACTCCGTTGTCATCTTAATAGCGTGTGATCATCAAACCCTCCTTGTGGCAATAAACGACAACAATATTTTTTTTAAATATATAAATATATACCTATTCTATAACTTGCATCTTTGTCTTATTCTCAATGAGTAAAATTACTTTAGTAAGATTCAACGATCACTCGTGATTATGGAACTACAGTTTATTGCAGATTCTGCATCGAAGATTTAAGCAGATCGGTCCATCGTGTCACCTCCGACGAGGTCTTGTTCCTTTCAATCTGCCTTTGATAACAAATTTTTCATCTTCTCGTAGAAAATTATCTAGAAGCACCTCAATGATCAGATTTAAGATCGATATTATTTATTATATTTATGATGTTTGCATGTATTTAAATAATGTAAAGGCTGGCGTTTTGGCTACTATACATTAATATTAATTAACAGGGTAAAAAGTAGAGCAAGGTAGAGCGTCTATTATACTTTTCAGGTATATACTGCCTTAATTATTAAGTCCAATATTAATATTTTTGAAGATATGTTATAATATATATCAAAACTTGCATTTTTTTCAATATTTCTAACTCGTCATCTGTAAAACTTTAGGTTTTTATAAAAGTGACTTATATTAAATATTCAAAATCAATTCGTTTCTACTCAAGTCAAATTAAATGATAAAAACCTTGCAAAAAAAATATTTTTCAAATTTCTTAAAGGTTACATTTTTTTTAATTATTAAAATTTATTACCTATATAAATAGTGGAGAACTTTTATACACGCATAGTTAAAGCGCGAACATTTTCATCTCAGCAATCTACCACTACAGTTATATTGTGGACGCGTCTATTTCACCGCGCATTGGTTACATTGTGTATATATTGGAAGAATCCCGCGTTTTAAAATGTTTATTAAGTGTGTGATTTTATTTGTTCTCTGAGATAAACCAATGATGCGTGGTTTCTGGCATTCTGACCTGACTGACTACGGCTAGACGCTTTTTCGGTGGTTCTCAAACCTCCAACTGCGGTAGCCGGTACACCTGAACTTTCCTGAAAAGTAATGACAAAAAAATTATGATTTTTATGGCGATTTATTACGCCGCCGTCGGAATTCGTACAACGCCAATATTTTATTTTTAAATTATAAATAAATTATTATTATTGAAATATTTAAAATCCATACTTTTTATTAATTGTACATAACGTAAACGAGCGTGCGAAGAATAACATTTCAAAAACGACATAAATGTATATTTTATCATTCATTATTATTTTCATAAATATAAATTAAATATGTCTGTGAAGGTAACTGGAATCGAAGACGAATTCTGCGAAAGATTCGTTGGACCAGATATTGGAGGATGGTGCTGACACAAATCTCAACAATCGTTGAACATATGAAAGAGATAAGAGTAGTATATGTCTGAACAGAAAGGAGTGGACGTCTTTCTACAAAAAAACGGCATAAAGGTCGATTTTTCTCTCATGGCACTTTAAGCATGTATTGTACACTGATACAGGTCAATGTATGTTCGATTTCTTGCTTATGGCACTCCAAGAATATATTGTACATCGAAACATATAAATGTATGCATCAACGATATCTATGCGAGAAAGAGATAAAGTAATGTGACCGCTCAACGCTAGACAGTAATATAAAAATACACGTGATGTTAGTTGACGCATTCTTTCAATCACCACGCGCAGTGTGGGGTTGTTTTAAATCTGCTGCATTGATACTTATTCCATTAAACCTTTTTATTTAAATTTCCAAAAGTTCTGCATTATATTAATAATGTAAACGATAAAAATTTACAGTGTCGTGAGTAAAAAATTGATCGGCATTGGTAATTTGGTTAATTTGAAGAATAAGATTAAAGGCACTGTTGGAAGGGCTGTAAAGGATTTGACATTAATTTAATTATAAATAATGAAAGTGGATTGTTTTTATTGCCGTATCTAATTTTCGGCAATATTCACTGATATTGGCGCACACCTTGAGAACCGGTGCCAACGGGGGGTTTTGGTTAATGGCGAACTTTACGAGGCACCTGATTGGCGGAGACAGTGTCAAACATTCTGGAAACGTGACATGGAATTGCTAGCGTACAAATTTACTAAATGCTATAATAAATACGCTACCGGCTGGTGTTGTTTGCGAGGAATTTATATTTGCTAGGCGTCCACCGTGTACTGGGTTCTAAGTCGAAAATAATTCAGCTGAAACTCCATTTTCAGTTGTCACAACCTAAAATTAAAATGAGATGGCGTTTTTTTTTGTTGAATTATGTAGTGTATATTTTTTTGTAAGTCAATAAAACATCCACCGTATCAGTGTCAGCATTGAAAGTAAGATCAAGGTGTATAAAGACATGCTTGCGACCTATCATGACATATGCTGTAGAGACGCGGGCTGACACTACCTGTACCAAAGGACTCCTCGAAGCATCTGAAATGAAAGTGCTGAGATCCATTTCTGGAAAAACTCTCCGTGATCGTGTCCGAAATGTAGACATAGAGAAAACTTGGAAAATAGAGGACATAGCACGATGGACTAGACCCAGTAGGAGATTCTGGATACGTAGCCGGAATGGACAGTGACCGACTCGTGCATACAGCAGCAAATGAAATCTCAACCGAGAAGATAGCTGGACCTCGTCATCCAGGTGTACTTTTCTGTACCACAGATCGATAGATCTACTAAAAGAAAGAGAAGAAGAAGAATATATTTTTTGTTTATTTCATACGGTGTATGTATCACTGAAAAAAAATAATAGAAATAGAGGGAATCCTTATAGGTTGAACAGTTTTACAAATATACACAAAATGGCAATCGAAATGAGCAACTTAATGATACGAAAAAAGAAATGGTGAACAAACCTATGAGCAACTAAGTATATTAGACAGTAAACTATTAGCAGATACTTGAATCTTTTTTGATATTTTTTCGTTTTATGGGGCTATATCATGAAGGGCAATATTCTCAGCGTATTTTGAGTGTTCGAGTAATAATCGTATCCATAACACACAGCAAAATCAAATTATATAAAATTATTATTTGATGAAATTATAATGTCAGCATAGATTGTTTCACATTCCAATATACAGGACCAACCTGCCAATGGTTATGCCTGTTGGAAGAGCTACTGCTATGCTGAACAATATTACTCTGGATATTGATCTGCTCCATGTCTCTGAGAGGATATTCCGAACCAGGATTCTCTTACACCTGTGATTTTTGATAATTTTATATTATTTGCTTTTGTTTATATATGTTTATATATTTCTAAATTATTTATAACATTTACAAATTAAATTTGTGTTTGTAATGTAAATTTTATATAAAATCTAAATAAATTGAATTGAATAATGTTATTCGCATGAATTACAGTTATCGAGAGGATGATTTGGTCATTTGAATCACAGACACAAAGACGTAAAAAAGCAGCTTCTCTCGATTCGGGACGCCCAGCATCGGCAGTCGGTAAGCAACGAGAATACATCATCACAAACGAGTATTTGAAAAGAAGCATAGCTTGGCAACCTCGCATTGTATGGCCGATGAAAAATCACCCAGAATCGTTGTCCAACAGATATAATAAAGACAGGATCCCGTGTGATTCTTCTCGCGTTGATGTCGCCCATTGTCCGCGGCCGTGGTCATTGTGAATCGGGCTTTCTCATTCAAATTATTGTTTTTTTTGTGTTGTCAACAATTTGATGAGGCGCGCATTAAGGCGGGAATGGATGTTGGAAAATGCTTATTGAGCACATAAATAACGTGCGTTAAATATGATAATGACGTATGAAGAAATTTTCACGTATTTAAGTAATGATGTTATCATTATTTATTAATTAGCAATAGTTGAATTCTATTCATTTTAACTGTGGGGAGGTACTTAGATACTTAGGCACTAAACGTAGCTACTTTTCCTGATTTTAATGTTGACTTTCTTTTTTGATTCATTAGTTTATCAATAATTAATTAATTATTCAAATTATACAAAGTCACTTAACACGAATTTAACTTAACGCTGTTCTTTAATATACACTATTTCACAATATTTGATTCATATATGAACACTAAATTATCGCTGGGTAACACCTAGTGTAGAACATTCAACTATAACATGTAGTATTTATCGCTTATTTTCAAAGCCAATTAGGTATGTAATTACTTGATTTGTATAATTGATTTCCAATAGGTCATTCCAAATATTTTTTGTAACAGTATAAATTTGTAGATAGCCTTTTTTAGGGAAGTTATTTGAAACAAAGAAATATCGATTGAAACAAATAAAAACAATTAAATTTGTTCATATATACTTATGTGACGTATTTTGGTATAAGTAGATACATTCTTCCACACCCGTTAATCTTTGATAGATCCATTCTTGCCGAAATGAATTTTGCAGTATTTATTATCTACATTTACATCATACTTCTGTTTGAACACATTTTACTCGTGCTACCCTTGAAAAAATATTTTTAAATACTTTTACCGAATTTTAAATCCATGAGAATACATAAAATCGAAGTTTTCCGAATAATCTTGGAGATTTTAGAAACAAATATACTATGCGAAACAATACCAGAAGATTCAAGAGAAAAAAAAAACATATAATTCTGCGAAGCGGTAAGCGCAGCACGATTGTTTTATATTTGACGCGCATGGGCATCTACGATAGTATAAGGTTACGGTAGCTAGTGTCGATCTGCAACATGTATACAGTATTTATTACCGCCTGTTTTTTCTCTAATCAAATCCCGTATTCCGTAAAGTGAGAATACACCACATAAATATTACAAAAAAAAAATGTATGTAAATTTGAAAAGCTAAATTCTCCCTTATGATAAATGATCCCCATTTCATTACCAGTCCTCACCTTAATCTAATAGACACAACCCCTCTGCATTCTTCGCCTCCGCTGCCTCGGCAGGCGTTTATTCCCGATGACACGTGTACCGGGAGTTTTAAAAAATGATGGCCATCAGTCCCGTCATCATAGCTAAACTGACGTGGACTGATTGTGGAGAAATTTGTGGTGAACCTGATATTTCCGTGCATTAATCATGGGGCGGACAAAACCCGTTTTGTTTAATTTTAAAATAGTTTTTAAAGTGTAATATGGGAGCATTTTTATAAAAAAAAAACGATTATTAGACAACCAGTTAAAAAAATTTAATTTTTCATGTGTGCAACCCTTGAAAATATTTTTGAAAATACTTTAACCAAATTCTAAAGCGATGAAAACGCACATAGTCGAAGTTTTACGATAAATCTAGAAGATTTTAGAAAGAACTGTACTATGCGAAATAATACCAGAAGATTTGAGAGAGAAAATAACGCGTAATTACGCGGAGCAGTGAGCGTAGAGCGATTGTGGAGATATTTGTGGTGAACCAACTAATTCCGTGAGGCGGACAATACCCGTTTTGTTTAATTTTAAAATAGTTTTGAAGTGTAATGTGGAAGCATTTTTATAAAAAAAAAACGACCAGACCGAGGCAATTAGGTAAAAAAAACAGACTTTGCAAGTTATTTGGTTATCAAAATGCATAATTCTCTATGTAACAACATTTTAAGACACAAACAGCTTACCACAGTTCAAAAAACAACTAATGATGCAATTTAGACAATCATGTAAAAACCTATAGAATCAGATCGTTCCAATAGAACCTACTCAATGTTTTCTACTCCTAGTATGCACTCCGCGAAAATACTTAATTTTTACTGACACTCTCAAATAGTGTTTTAAAACCATAGTTATATTTATTTCTAATGTCATCTTGTGTATAAGTAATAAAAAATAAGTTTTTAGCCAGTAAGTTGTTTGGTACTTTAAATTTTCGTGTTAAGCGCCCTTGAAGTGAATAGTTACTCAAGCACGAACAGCGCTACATAAATCATCCAATTATTATTATTAGGTCTATTATTTTTCAAGAACACTTGGTATTTACCAAAAATATTGTCGTCATTAATCATTGAATAATAAAAATTTCCAAAATTTTATAGGAGACAATTTGGTATTTATTTTGATTTATGTACCGCTAGAACATTAAAACTACTAACTTACGTAAAACTTTAATTAAAACATGTAACAGAACGCCGTTTTTACGGGTTATGGCTTGTTTAAAAAGAGGTGTTTTCGGCGTTGGAAAATATAGCACCATTTTGACCCTTTTCTTTTTTATATTAACAGCATTAACAGATATACTCTGTATTTCCTGGTACTCTAAAATGCATGGTCTCAGAATTTCGATGTATTTATTTACTTTTACGGAAACCAGTATAATCAGATAAACCAATTATTGGAGGATGACATGAGAAGATGTATGAAAATGGATGAGGCAAAAACGTTTTTTTTTTTAAATAGAGATGCGAACACGGAATACATGTCACATCAATATTCTTACTATTTTCAAACTAAGCTAAACGCTTGTGCTATGAAAATAGGACTAACTTGTTGATCTGGAATGAGGTTCGAACCAGTGACGTTTGGATCACGAGGCGAGAGTCCTAACCACAAGACCAACAAGCTACAGGATATAAGCGTGTGGTACTCTATCTTCTCTCCCTGCGGCGTGATGGTTATATAGTTAATTAGAAGATTTTTATTTCGACAAAAGGACAAAATAAATCTTATTCGAAGTGAATTTTGATAATTTTCTCAGAATACCGCTTCGATCGTTATGTATAAAAATCAAAATTTAATCAAATTATACCCAATCAGAGGAGCTTAATTTATCAATCTTCCGGGAAATTAAAAATAAATATATACTCGTTGTTAAAAAAGTAATGATGAACCAAAGCAATATAATTAATTATATTACTTTAGTCGATGTAAATATTAATTGATATCATAATATTTTAAGTAAGATATATTACGAAGCGATTACAAAGATTTAAAAATAGATTTATTGGCGTTAAATATTATTTAATGCTTGATTGATTGGTTAATTCTTTTTCAATATTAGGTAGCATTATAATTGGTAAGGTGACTCTCATAAATTTATATCTTTATACCTATGAATATATTTTAACAAATTACTGAAGTATAATTTTCCTTAACGATATCAAAAAAATTGATATATCAGTTTAGTATTTTTTTTAATTCTTCAGCAATAACTAAATTTTTGCATTTTTAAATAAATTTAGAGGAAGATTTGAAAGGAAATGATGTGATTGTATGGGGAAGAATAATAAGTCATAATGATCTAATGTCATGTTATGCATTACTCAACATATGTCACATAGATTTTGATTTAAATATTGACTGTTACAGAAGGTATAAAATCTTAAAACAAACGAATATATTGTTTGAGCATCCAAGATTTGACGTACATAAAACTTAACTTAGTACTATCAATACTGGATCTAAAACAATAGTTTTATTTTAATTTATTTTAGTTGCATTAATTTTACACACGACAAAGCTTAATAATTTTGTTTATAACAAACATTTTAAATTTATTTATTGATTTATAACATTCATAGAGAATTATGGCCAATATTTACTAACTAATTATTTGCGTAATCGAAGTCATGCATTATTCCATGTCCTAAAATGAACAGATGTAACGAATAAGCACTTCTTGACTTTTTGAAGAACAACTTTTAAAGAACTGAGTTTTAATGTCGATTTATTTAATGACAAATAAATTAATGTATTTAATGAAAAGCATCCGGCAGAAAATCGCTTTCATACAAGGTACTTACTATTCTCCTCATAAATTTGAAGGTAAATAGAGCAATCTGTCATGAAATTACTAAAAAAAACTCTTAATTTTTAATTTCTAATTTCTTTGCCATAAAAGTATATTTGGTAACATGTCACCTTCTTAATTTTTAAAAAATAATTTAATATTGTACCTTAATTTAACCGAATAATAAATAAACAATTAAAATTTGAGTTGTCTTAAGCCTTTCGACTGTAAATCCAGATACGAGGATTTCAGCGAAAAGTACATTTTCGAGAGCAGAAACACAATTTAGGAAAATTTCAAGCTGAATTCCGGGACCTTAGTCCATTTCTCTTCCGGTCCAGCGACCCTCCCAGCATCGCACAAAGACGGAGCGGTTCGATACACCCACCCGCCCCGTGTTCGGGGGCGAACTATATTGGTTCGAGTCCCGCGGGACCGGCGAACAATATTAGAGACAAACTTTGTCTCTCGGCGCAGAAATGCTCGCTCATTCTTTTTGTCCGTTCCATTCTATTTGTTCGCTTCATCTGTAGCTCTGCTAGCTTACTGGACAACCTCAAAACTGAGTTATTCACTCTGGGTAAAAATATAAAAACACTTATTGAAAGAAGCAACCCGCAAGCTCTCTATATATAATATTTTCTATTATTTATTTTCCATTAACAGCATTGTGAAAATGCACAAGGAGTTTCATTCATTCAATACAAGAAGTGACAGTGAAAATAATAATTTAAGCTGTAACCCGTAAAAAATGACGGAACATTGGTTCGCGAATTTGCTAAGCTCTAGTATATATTTATAATACATTTTTAGCGGTTCATGGAGAGGCGGCCGTAGCAACATGCGTAGAACGGCCTGTTCTAGTTTACCGGCCCGAAGTTCAAGCCACATCTCGAGCCGTTTATTTTTTTTAGCCGTGAATTCGAACGAAATTATGGATGTAACATGAAGTTACGGACAGACAGACAGACAATGAAATTGTTTAGAAAAACTTTAAATCACTATTGTTATACAACTATTAGGAAAATTGAAAATCGAAGTATAGACATAAATAAAATTAAAAATCAATATATTTCAACCAACAATTTCAGCGAAACGTCATAAATCAATTTATAGGCTTTATAGTTATGTGGTCAAGACAAAAATGTAATATAACCATACACATGAGAAATCATATGGGAGATTTATAAACATTGTTAATGTCTATACTTTTATTTTAGTAGATTTTGTATCCTATCGATAGGACCATTGGCCCCGAAACATATTATTAATTTAAGAAAATAACGGTTTACATGGAGTGCTTTCTTAATAATTATATATATAATGTTACCACAAAGTATTTTTCAATTATTGAAAAAAAATAATAATAATCTAATTTTATACGTTATTTTATGTTAATAAAATTATTAAATCATGTATAAAATAAATAAATAAATCATTTCTACGCAAATTCTTGATAAATATCATAAGTATAGCGATGGACGAAATTTGTATTCTTGTATATATTAATTTCGTATTCTCTTGAAAAAAAATACTTGCAAGAACGTTAAAAGCCGAAACAAATCAAATCGTCATAAATTAGGTACTTATTCCGAGCGAGTCTTAATACATTCAAATAAAATTTCTCTTGTGTTCTTACGTTTTTAAATATTTTTCCTTGTTGAAAAATATGGAACAAAAAAATATTTCATCTTTTTTTTTAAATGTTAATATTTCAAAGCTTCATGTCATATTTTTATATGAAAAAAATCATTTTTTCATTTATTCACAATTTTAATTGTGATATATAATTTTATAAAATATTTTTTAACACATTTTATTATATATTTTTTAAATTTAGATGTAGGTTCTCTACTGGCCCTAGAATATTTGAATATTTTTATACTTTTGCATAAATATCGCATCATTATAAAGTTTAATAAAATTATTTATTCAAATCACATTGTAACATATTTTATGATGATCTAAGTAAAAACAGATAGTTTTATGGAAATTATATCAAATTTATTAAAATGATTTTAATTTCAAGGTTATTCGTGTACGTAAATATGCCTAATAAATCTTTTGTATTTTTTATTATAGTACTGCCTGTAACTCAATGTATAGCAATGATATATAGCTAACAAGACATATAGCAATTGACAATGCATAACAAGACATATAGCTAAGGAACAAATAAGCCAAATTCAAAATAAACTAATAAAGTGTAAGCCCCTTACCAAGCACATGAGCAAGTCTCATTCTTGGAGAAGCAAAGCAATAAAATAAAATGTATCTAAGTAGATTGTAATAGACAAATGTATTATGATTTAAATGTAGTTTTAATATTAAATAAATAAAAAAATAAAAATAAAATAAAAAAACACAAAAATGACGGCACTTTTACACGCCGGTTTCTAAAGAATAAGTATTTACTATTTACTTAGAGCCGACACCCACGAAATAGTAATACCGACTTTAATCAAAATATTTGAACTTTTTTTTATATTTCCTCTGCCGGCAGTTAACAGCTCTATTTTAAGCGCTGGCGATTGTGCTGAGCGAAACATGAAATGTTTCACGTCTTTGCTAAGCCCTAGTACATGTTAATAATATATTTTTGTCACGGAGAGGCGGCGGTAGCAACACGCGTTAAGCGGCTGGCTCAGGTTTGCTGGCCCGGGGTTCAAGCCTCATTTCCAGCCGTTTAATTTGTTTTTTTAGCCGTGAATTCGAAGGAAATTACGGACGTTGCATTAGGTTATGGACGGACGGAAAGACGGACAAACAACGAAATTATTATATTTGATGTACTCGTAAAACGGATTCAATGACGGATTCTTTTAGCATAAACATCCCTATGTGGAGCGAAAAAAATTGCAGTTGTTTTTCAATTAACCCTTCCTTGTCAAACAGTATTTCAATCAGACGATAAATCGATACATAAGTAATTGGGCAACCCTTTCTCCCCAGGCGCTAATAAGATTCACCCTTTTGCTTTTACGTCTGCTATTGGCTTAAGGGCCATAAAAGTTTAAAATTTGATTATTTTTGTCTGTCTTTCTTCTAACTGTCAATCTGTCACAGAACATGTTGAAGAAAATACATAAAATTAAATTTAGTGAAATATGTAAATTTTGTTACCTCTATGTGAGTTTAATTAAAATTTTATATTTTCCTACCAAGTTTCGAAAGGAACAGAATCTCTCATCGACAGGTGAAGTATAAAACTAAATGTTTTCGGTACTTAAGTAGGTACTGACAAAATGAACCGGAGTTAGACCTCTTTCTATTTAAGAAAGACAATCGAATCGGTATGTGTAAGCCATGCGTACGAGGCACGTTGTTTCTTTGTATTGGTGTTTATACCCATAAACGCCAATACAACGAGGCAATATGTGTTGTACACATGGCTTACACATACTAATTCGGTTGTCTTTTTTAAATAAAGGATTTTAAGAGACGAGGAGTAGAGTTAAAGGAATATTTTCAAGCAAATTTACACCCTAGTTCAATTTAATGTAATTTCTGTACTTTCAAAATTATTATTTGTATTAATTATATCTAAACACGCGACGGAATGGAAAATTTTAATGATAAATTAATGTAAATAATGATTATTAACCATGATGTGGTTTGAGAATTCAGAAAAATTATGGCTTAGTAGTTAATCATCATAAATAATCTCTACAACGTCAAAACTAAACCATTAATAATCTATACTAATATTATAAAGAGGAAAGATTTGATTGTGTGTTTGAATTGAATAGGCTCCGAAACTACTGGACCGATTTGAAAAATTCTTTCACATTCAGAATCCTACATTATCTCTGATGAACATAAGCTATAGAATATTTTCAAAAATGTTAGGGATCCGTATAAACACTTCGATAATGTAACCCAACGTGTGAAAAAATTACGAAAAAAAAACCTTATATTGCGGACGCTGCGGAAATTATTGCCAATAGAGCAAAGTAATGTACTACATTTTTATAGAGGACATTAATATCTACAAAAAAGTCTGCGATACCATATATCTAAGTATAAAAGTTATGTTACAATAACTTATGTTAACATTAGATGGAAACGTTGTTTTTTAGAGAACAGCGGACCCTTTGTTTTCCCTCACAAACTTATTTTTTACTTAATCCTTAACCCGTACAACGCCGGGTACGACCAGCTAGTATAAAATATAATAAAAATTATTATTGCATTGCTAGGCGCATGGCCTTCAATGCTAATGATATCAAAACACGCGACAATTCGTAACAGCCGTATAATTGCAGTAGTGACATTATTCCAAATGGATATACATATTATTATAAACATATCGATTAACCGTTTGGCACAGTTGAAGGCCCCCATTGTATTTACTTATCGCCGGGTTCGGCGAAAGTCATCCCCTGACGTTGTGGTCCAATAAATAAACAGCCCCGCTGCAAGTGCACCCTGTGCATTCACAGCGCGCACTGTGCGCAGCCCCGACAGAAAGTTCACCGCGGCGCCAACAAGGGAGGATATTCTTTACAAGGGAAAAACTTGTACGGTGGTCACATCAAAGGGAATAAATAGCTTTTACTTAAAATGGGGTAGCGCGTTTTGAACAACATAGATAAGTAAGTACCTACCTACCGCTGAGAAAATAATTTGTTTAAATTTATTGTGATCCATCTTTAGTCATGTTTTTGCAAGATGGTTTTAACGACTTAGTAGGTATCACAATCGCCTATCCCAATTATAATAATTACGTTGTCTTTCCGTCCGTCATAGTGTAACGTTTGTAACTTCTTTATAGTAAAAAAATCTTTCTTTTTTATTTATTTTTTTCTTTTTATAGTCAAACTTTTTTTCTTAGGAATGTTTTTTTTCTTTTTTTTATATAAATAAATATATACTTATTCCTTAGGAACCGACATATAAAAGTACCGTCATTTTTACGGGTTAGAGCTAGTATATCTATTAAAAAGGAGTACTTGAGTTAACTAGGGAGAATTTTCATGACTTAAATAAAAAATGAAATAAAAATTTAAAGAAAAAATGTTTCTATTCATAGCTTAAAGAAAAAATGAAATATGTAATCTAAAACGTATCTTAAGCTGATGCATATTTGTTTTATAGAGTCTATTATAGAGAATATTCTTTATTTATGTATAGGTAGGTAGGTATATCTGATAAAATTTGATTTGCTTATAATTTTTAGACAGTTAAAAATCATTATATCGATAGGTTCTCTGTTTCTAAGTCATCGATTTTATCCTAGATGAATATTATTTATTGATCTTTTTCAATATGTTATACCAAAAATAATCCATTTTCACATAATCTTTTGAATTATTATCATTAAATTATAATTAATTATTAAAACGTTAAACTAATAATTGTTCGTTTTGCGTTAATTCACTCACAATGTTTCCATTATTGTAAAGGATCAACATCGGTTGTAGTAAGTAAAAAAAACTATTAGTCTAAAATTGATAAAACGAATAAACTTGCGAGGGTGTGTTTTTAGTGTGCCGATTGTATGATTGCTTACCAAATTATAAATAATTACAGTTTAACACAAATCGTACGTCACAGTTTATCTAATCACTTAAAAAGGAGTGAGGAAAGAAAATCAAATAAATTTAAATATGTGTTAAAGGATTTTTGAAATACCTGCACACGATAACTAACCTAAAAGCACTATTATGAAATATGTATATAATTTTTTGAACTTGGACTCTGTCAATATTTTTTAATAGCAAGCGGGTAACAATTAACGAATAAGGAAAAAAGCTATTACCTATATGAAATAGTAGCACATCATTACATATTTTTCAGATCTTCAATTTAATAATCCTTTGTCAAAACAATTTTTTGTTTTAAAGATTATTTTTAACAATCAAATGTAAATTAAACAATAAAATATAGGACAAGGTTCAATCTCTTCTTTAAATGAACAATAAATGTCTTTTTTTTCATTAATTCGATGTTAAACGATTATTTATTATAGCTATTGTAAACCAAATGACAACAGCTTAAAATGCGACCATTGTCCATAATGTTTTTGTATTATTATTTTACATTACGTGACTATTGGAGAAAATTGTGTATTCAATATTTGCGATCGAACATGCGAAATATTTGAAAATAATGCTTAGGTATATTGCATTATCATTAAAAAATATAACAATTATGTATGACAGAAATGTTCATTAGTGATTTTTCAAGAAACGATGCATAAATAATTTAGAAATTTGGTTATACCAAAATAAAAATTTAATAATACTAGTAATAGGAATACATATACAAAAGAAATTCATTAATTTTCAGTTTATTAATTAAAAAATCTTTTAAATAATTATGTACTTAAGAATTTTGAAAATTTAATGTGGCTTTTGCACATGTTATTTCATATCGTAGATGAATCTAAATCTACTATAAAAACTAAGATTTAGTAATAAAACATTTTCTTGAAATAATCTATAATCCTCCGACCAAAAAATCGGCGCAAGATTTTTTACAGATACATAATGGCCTATATTGGCTAAATGGTTTTAAAAGTACAGACACCTTATAACTTATAGGTTTCGTCTTTCATAACTTTCCACTTTTTAATACACTGATACGATTGTGCATAATACGCAGGGTGTTTCAGTGTACCAGAAGGTATTGATCTTACATCGCGATCTTAAATCATGATCTTACATGACTATTTTGATGATTTTAATTTAATATTTATTAATTAATTTACTTAAATAATCTTCAGCTTCAATTACATATAGGTAAATACGCATGCTATTTCCTATAGAAGTACTTAGGAAAAAAAACTTTAATTCTTTAAAGATTTTTATATGTAGGTATGTTATATTTATTTTCCTTGTACGTATTTTTATAAAATCTAGGAAAATTTTATTTATTATACAAGATTCATACAATAAAACAAAAATACAATAAAAATTTATTTTTTCTGATTTCAGACGATACAATTGAGATTATTTTTATCTTTATCACACTTTTCAAAAATGTTCAAAATACATTATCTCTTTGTGTCGCCGCCGCCTCGTGCATTGTGGGGGAACCAGGCTGCCCACCCCTAGTCTTTAGGCATATTAGATGAGATGACACATTACAAACAAAACCTGCATATATTTGCTGCAACAAAAAGGGCGGCAGATTTAAATATGTTCCTTATTTGGAAACCTCTTAGTGAGGCCATAATGAAATTCAGCCCTTAGATATTGCGTTATAAAAATAAAATAATTATTATTTTGTAAAAATATATAAAATAATATAATACATTTTAATTACTCACACTATTTAAATTAGTAACATTAAATATACATACTTGAAGCTTTTTCTTGTGAAAACTATATAAAACAATTTTTTCTCAATATGTATTTGTATATTGTAATATTATATTTATTTATACCATTAAACAAAAAAATAAAATTTAATAACCAATCTGTGGGTGAAAGGAACAACTGAATGTGTAAAAAAAGCGTGTTTTAAACAAAATTTGGGAATTTTGTTTGTTTACGAAATATCTCTAAATGTTTTTGTTTTTTCATTCAATTTTTTCACCAGTAATTTTTTTTTCACAAGTTTTTGAACCAAGTTGACAAATGTCGTTGTTTTTTGCAAAATTTTTCAATTATTTAATCATGACATTTGTCTTTTTTCAAAAAAGAAATATTATATTAATAATATTAAAAATAAACAGTATTATTTAGCATGAAGTAATTACAATAACAATTCACGTATTGAACTAGGTGAAATGCCACTAAATGAATTAGCTGAAAAATTTCTGTGTATGTAACTAAGCAACTCATTATTATGCTGTTTACCGCTATATTTACACGCATATAGAGGATAGAATACATACAACTATCGCCTTGTCGACGTGCATAAAAATTCTCAAGTCAATTAAGTCCGTTAATTTTTAAGGTTTCGATCTTCTATAATAAACAGGTAGGTGTTCCTGTTCTCCCTAAAGACTTTCTATATTTCTGGTTCCACCAACACAAATATAACTTTCTTCTTATTCCCTTCTCGTTCATCCATTCCTCTTCTCGTAAAAAAGTTAACAAGTATAATTATTCCTTTTGTATGTAACTTACGTATGTTATTTTTCAGTTCACGAGTCCGAGTCCAATCTCGCAGAATTATAGTAAATGTACCTATTCCAGTAATTAGTATTCATTCATTTACATTTCTATTGACTGCCATAATTCATAATCAGCTTATTATTTAGCTGATCAATAATATATTAAAAATTTGCATTATATTATTATCTCAAGTACTACCCCGTGTTGTCGCGAAGATTAATAAATATACAAAAATATATTGCTGTTTCGGAGCTATTCCGTCAAGCTATATGGGTATAAAGAATTGCACGTCGCGATGCACTTCGCTCATAATATGCACCCAATTTGATCTAATGCTAATGTTATTATTTCCATTGCGCGTCCACTGTTGCTTCACAAGGGGTGTACAAATCTACAGAGCGTTTCGAGTGTCTCCACAAATTGAAAATATACAAAAAATTACCATTATAATGCAACTAAAACATTGATTATATAACGGTAACGTTAAATAAAAGGTAATAACGAAAGTACATTTACAAGGATAATTGTGAGTTTATATACCTCTTGAGACACTAAACATCACAATATTTAACTCCTCTCTGAATTTATAGTTAAAAATATCAAAGACTTTTTAAGGACACGTGACATGGATGTCACAATATTTGGATACATATTCTATTAATATAGAATATAATTTGTCGGAGGCTTCCTGTGTAAAATGTGTTATAAAATTGCTTTAAAATAAAAGTAGTGTATTTTTAGCGTGCGTTTCGCGGGTCGGTTGTAATATTAGTTTAAAAAGAACTTTGTTACAGATAGTATTTTTTTATATTCGTAGGACACCAACGTGTAAGAAATATGTAGAAATAAGACATATTCTTTGCATTGCGCTATGGTACACGTCTGTTAAATTTCAACACGTTTAATGCCATAACTGAATTCTTCTTCTTTTTCTTCCTTGCACTGTCCCAACTCGTTGCATAGGTCGGCTGTTGGGATCGGCTTTTCTCGTTCTTCGGCTGTATCTTTCATGAAGCTTTGGTTAATTTGATTTTATGTTTTTTTTTATCCGCCGATAGTCGTCAGACGTGGAACCAGAGTGACACAACTAGCTAGGGCTGCATCCACTATTTATTTAAAATATAAAGTTAACGTTCATCTTTATAATATTAAATTATATTTATACTCTACAGTTTGGGATGAAATGCTGTGATCACCCTGTTATTTCGATAGAGAGGGGAGAGTCCGCGACAAGTGTCTCCGACTGCGATTAATGGGTTATGATAATTACTACATACGTTTGATCCCCAGAAAATTGCATTTGTGATGGGTATTACTGCAACAATGCAATGAATTGCTTGGGTCGAAAAAATGTATCTTTAATCGTAATATCACAGACATTTTTAAACAATAAATAAAATACCAAAAAAAGATTAATAAAATTGTTGCTTTCAAGGGAGAAAAAAGCCGAAACAACTCAATTCATCACAAATTATTTATTCAAGGCAAGTCTCGACATATTCAAATAAATTTTCTTCGTGAGTTCTTTAAATTTCCACGTAAACATACGAACAATTTATTTTGTGTCTAAGTGGATTTCAACACTTTTTTTGAAAATTTTTAGATTTGTAACAAAAATATGGCGTATTTTTATTATTATTTGACAGTAGATTGGATTTTTCAAAACTTAATACTTCATGATTGATTGTGATTGTGATTGAAATCACTACAAACTGAAAATAGTCACGTCAACCTAAAAATGATGTGAAATACTAAATATCAGGGTGCCAGAGCGAACCGTTACAATATACAAGGATTTTATTTTTAAGTATAATTAATTAAAATCTCAGTAAAAGACAAAATATTTATAAAATAGTAACAAGATATGCCCCGGAGTTTAAAACAAGATATACTAAAAATGTCTCACAGAGATGAAACTATTTATATGGGGAAATAGTTATAGAGCTTACAACTTATCATATGGCTGGCTTAAATAATCACTTTACACAAAGTAACATTCACCGAATAAATGGAACAAAATAATAATACATTTAAAAAATAATATTGCTTCATTCTCTAGTCAAAAAATAGATATCTGACTATCAAAAACTTGATAGATGTAGTGGTTAATCATGGTTGACATCGGTGTATATTGTGTTAAGTGATCACTTAAGCTAACCATATGACAAGTCGTGAGCCCTATAAACACACAAACGCTTCCATACCTACTTTCCCATGCAAATAATATAATAAATCTTGATTAATGACAAAATATTTATTTATTTACATTGTAAAATGCATGTCTGCCTTTACCAGTTATTCATAAATAATGTTGCTTTATACTGTTCTTAATTCCGAAGGCTTCTCTGGGCAGCGCCATCTCGCCCCCGGGCGGGTATCGGGGGGATGAATTGGAAACATAATAGCGATAATAAAAACCTTGTTCCCGTCGCTGTTGAATTATTCACCCCCGCCCTTATTCCTCGGGGGCATGTTTACACAATAAGCGGGCGGGGTGGAGGCTCCACAGCTCCTGTCAAGGCACTTGGGTTAAACCACGCCACATTTTCTCAGGCTTTAACCCGGTGAAATTTTTTCAAATGCAAAACCATATTTGAAATACGATATCTCCCTTATTTTGAGTGTTTTGTCTGAAAGTATCAATCAAGATAGATTACCTAGCCAAATATCGAGAAGAAAACATGACTTCTATACAAAAACCTATTAATGAATTGTCTACAAAGAGAAGGCTACTAAGAAGAGGCAAATAAGTTTTTTTGAAGATCGGGGATTATTACTCCCTTTCTTTTGACTCGTAGCGTCTGCTTGCATGTCTGTCGAAAAAACTTTGGATCGATTTTTAACCCTTTTTCCGTGATCCAATCGAGCTGAAACTTTGCAGGCAGACTCGTGGTGACATTAAAAATAGTCTAACAATTTTTTGTTTTAAAAAAAAATTAATAATTATAGTGTAATTTTGGATTTTTCGAATCTTTTTATTTCTCCCTTTCGTAACGTTGCCCGACTCGTGGGGTAAGCGCCAAACCTGTTTCAACTAGTAAATGAGGAAGGTAGTATAATAAAAACTTCGTTTTTATGGGTTAATTTTTTTTTTACATATTACATATAATAAACTTGGTGGCAAGAGGTAAGGGCAAAAGGCTCCAATATGAAGCCTAACTACTTTTCGCTATAAATAAGGTACAGAATCGTAAAGATTGGAGGAAAGTAGTTTGCGCTTTAGAAGTAGAATAAATGAGAAAGAACTCGTCGACCAAGAAAAAAAGAAAAGTATTACCTAAATCAAATTTTAAAAGAGTCGACTCTAAGTATATTCCTAATAATCATCTGCTGCTAACATATTTCGAATAGGGAATGAAAGGTATATTGAATGATATGAAGTTAATAATTCAATATTTAGACTACAATCAGATAGTTGGTTCGTAAGAAATTTACAAAAATTCTGGTCTAACTACGTAATATCTAGCATGCCTAAGAGCTGGTCGTATTAAATAAATCTTACGTTAAAACCAAAAATTTATACTAAAACAGGTTATTTAATGGGTGGAAAACTCAAAAATTGATGGTGTTAACGAAAGATCACTCAATAAATCAAGTTAGTGCTACCGGTTTTATTTAGAAGCTTACGGACATAAATGTTTAAAAATGGAGATTATTAGGTATTACAAAAAATGTCACCAAATGCGTCCTTTGCAGAATACATAGGTATCAAAAAAAAAATCATAATTCTTAACAGTGATTACAATTTCTGGAAGAAATAATATGACAAAATTCTGTTTATTCGTATGCAATAATGATATGACGGTGTGAATTTTATAACAAAATACTTTTTTTTAACATCATGAATTAATGATTTAGTTTGTGTGATTTATTATTTATTTAGTTTCTAAGAATTCTGATTTGTGTTCAAGACGTATGTTTATATAAAGACGTCTAGCAATATATTATAAATCTATTAGTTTAAATTGTACTATGTATTTATTTTAATTCCAAATAAATACTAAGTCGTTCTTCATCCAATGACAGATGCATAAAAACGAACGATGAGAGAGAAAAATTCAATTAAATCTTCTCATTAAGGATTTTTAAAGTGTGATAAAAAATAAATCGTTAGTTTTGCATTATTAGCAACACGGTCGCAAAATTTTATTACTGACAATATTTTATGAAGACAATATTGATTAAGGATAAAATCATAAGAATAAATTGTCACATTTGATGACGTTTTCTTGGCATTCTTTAAAATCTGCTACTCACTCTTTTATTCGTTACGACCAGCAATAAAGAACTTAATAATTAACTCCTTATAATATAAAAATCTAAGAAATAATAATACTTTGCATGTAAATTCTGACTAATTTGTGAACAAATTCGCGGGAGGCGTGCGAAAATGAACAATGTTCGCAAAATTAATTTCGTGTATATTTCATAAAAAATTATTGGCAAATTGGTGATGAAAACAAATGTGCAATTTCGGAACAAATCGTCAATTAACACGTTAAATGTGTGGTTTTAACACTCTGAGCTGCTTCTGAATTTTTCTTTCATAGAAAATTGTGACGACATTATTATTTTACGTCATTTGTTTTATGCTAATTGCTAATACTACGATCGTGCAAACGCATTTTTGGGCACCAACACGACCTCTCAAGCCGTGGAATTAATTTTAATGCTCTTCATTTTTCTAAGAAGATTTTCAATGTTTTGACATAATTTTATTTAATTATAATTTTTTGTCGTCTTGTACATTCTTCTAGTTTTAATGACATATCATTAGATGAGCGCAATATTTATATAAAAAGTAGGAAACGTTATATTATGTTTCGTCTATCATTTTATTTTTATGCTTATCTCGGATTTTTTAGATGTAGGTACTAATCCTACTTAAAATAAATTCTTTACGTCCGTTCAGCCATTTTTTGCGTCACATATCAAAACCACATTATATCGCATAGCAAAATAATATGATTTAAAATTAACAAGCTCTCAAAATATAGAATTCGCAATAAACTATAAATAGAATATTACATTTTTCTATTTTCAAAAAATTTTATCAATCTTTTTTCAAAACAAAACAATCCAATCAAAAATATTACGTTTTTCTCTAATATTATCATATACTCAATCAAGTTTTAAATTAATATAATTTACAATATTACTTATGTGACTTAATTTTAAATAAGAAATACTATTAAGTATTAAGATTAATGATAATGGAAGACAAAAAATGTTAACGGTAACTTAAATTATTTTTCTGTCTACTACTAGTCTTGCATATAAAAATTCACAGCAATTGTACAAGTACATTCTGCAAAAATGATAATATTCGACCAATTAGACCGCAATTAAGCCGTCTTTAAATATAGTCCCCAATTTAAATTCTAACATTTGTATACATGCAATAAACATATATATTTGTATTCATGTTTTTAATACGAAAGTATTAATTAGAAAATATAGCGACAAGTACCTTCGAGACAAACAATTCACTTGTATTATTTACGAACGCAACAATATTTTTGTAGATGAATTCATTCTCTAATCCACGAGACATCTTTGTCCACCCTGTGACAATGGAGCACTCATCAGAGCGCTCTTGTTCTACCGAGGAAGTGATTTTGTCTACGGCCATCCCTCCACGTCGTAGCTTGCTACGGTCTACGCCGTAGCATAGTGGTCTCTATGGAATAGCATTCTTAAGCGTATAAATTTTAAGTGAATGCGTTATAATTAAAATATTAAATTAACATCACAAAAAACAGAAAAAAAATATTTTTAAAAATTCGCATATAAATTGTATGAAGCCCCATATTTATTTCTTTTATTTTTATAAAAAACCAAACAGCAAAAATGATATTTTTATTATTTTCTTTGAATACATTTATTTTATATTCCTTTATATTTCACTGAAAAACGGTACAACAGTAATTTTGCTATACAGAATATTTGAACTTTACTTTTTTTTAGAAATTAAACAAAAAATTTAAGTCTAATTTTTGACAGCTTCGTCTATAGCTCATGATGCTAATGAAGCTACTAACTGAAAACAGTAATCTAAAAATTAGAATAGCATATAACACTATGAGACTTGGCTGCTTTAGACATATAAATTCATTAATAAAGAGTATTACGATACGAGGGAAATTAAAAGTCAAAAAAAATGTATATAAACAAACACGGCAACTAGGAGCAGAAACATATTTCCACGAAATCTAAGAACAATTCCGTATACATCCATCAGTATTCACACTATTTCTATTTGGAAAACAAAATTATTTTTGTATATTTGATTTTCTTTCTAAAAATAGCCATTCTTTATCACACTTACTCTTAGATTTTAAATGAATAAATTCGTTTAGTTATTATTTATTGATCGAAATAAATCGAATTATTCCGAAGCACAAACGAATCGTAAAATTTAGTTGCGGCCAATTTAAAAAGCGTTTACATGCCAATTAATTCAGATACTCTAGATTCCTATGGCGTGACATGTACGAAGCCTGAAATGAAATTACAACCTTCGCATAGGAAATCACGTCTGAAGGCGTTACTACTACCCCTGCCGGCAGCACCCCCCTTCCCCCTCCCACTCCGGCGATCACCGCTTTGCTCTCCTCGAACCAATATCACGTCTCAGCCTCCCTTTATTCGCTTTTTACGTGTGTGTATTTAGGGTAGTTATTGAAATTATGATTGCTAATTATCCATTGAAACAAGACTAGTTTAAACAAAAGAAAATCATTTTGTCGACATTAATATGATTTCAAATACCTAAATCAGACATACTCTAAGTTATTTAAGAAGTTCATTAATATACTTAGCAATTAGATCATTTAAAAAATTCTTCCATTTTGAAAGCCTGCACATTGGTACACTTATCTCTTCTTATATATACAGCTATCTTTATGCACGCCATTTTACTGATCGTTAATAAAGTCTTTAAATCTTAAATTTATTTTTTACTTCAGCTTTATTTCGTCCAGACACATAGACCTTTCTTTTAACTCGTAACGTTTGCTTGCTTGTCTGTCGAAAAATCTTTGGATCGATTTTAACCCTTTTCCCGTGATTCAATCGAGCTGAAACTTTCAGGCAGTCTCGGGGCGACGGTAAAAATTATTTAACAAATTTTCGTTTAAAAAATAATAATTATAGTACAATTTTGGAGTTTTCGAATTTTTTTTATAACTCTCTTTCGTAGCGTCGCCCGACTCAAGCCCAACGCGTGGGATAAGTGCCAGACCTGTTTCAACTAGTAAATGAGAAAAGGAGTATAATAAAAACTTGGTTTTTATAGGATAGTTATTTAAATATACAAGTCTTTTTCTTAAATTTAAATGATTAGCGTGAAGGTTTGCCACGGAAAAGTTCCGGCGGTTGGTTAATATTTATGTATATCGCTATTTCTGTATATTTATCTAATTTATTCATCTAATTTATTCATAGATTTAAGACAATGTTAGGAATGAAGGAATTAGGAAGGAATGTAAAGCTTGAATGAGGAAAGAATGGTAAGAAATATATATGTCGCAAGTGTTGACGGAGCCAGAAAGGGAGGGCGACCTCGAAAGATGTGGCATGACCTGATATAGGAAGATGGTCCTATTAGGAGCTTCAGAAATCGTCGATTTTGTATGTGAAGATGTATGAATCTGGATGAGGCGAGAGTTGTGTGTCAGGATAGAAGAGTGTGACTTGCGTGGAAACGGCATAATTAAATAATTTATCATTAATAATTAAAAAGCACTATTGTTTTTTCACTATCTGACTACGAATAAATATACATACGTACATTGGCAGTATGCTACATACAACACACTACATAAATCAATGCTAAACTTTCAAATGGTACTCAAATCCAAGAAGTAGTATAGCTCACCTAATTTATTGCTTTGCAACTGTAAATTGGAAGCTGTTTCAAACTTTGTTAGAGTAAATAATTCTGAATGATAAAAGCTTAATGTAACCTTAGCTTCTTAGGGCGTTTGGTACATCGTTGATTAAATATGCCCCAAACCGAAGTAATCCGTAACAACAACTCTCCCGCAAAACCTCATCTTATGTCTGGGTAGCTTTTGAGAAAATACATTCATATTTCATGCATATATTTTCCGTCGAGTTTGAAGCTACCATTAGTCGAGAATTTTTAATCATGTTCTATATTGTCTTTTGTCGCACCATACATTATCATAAATAAATTATAAAATGGCACATCAACAAAAGCCTTCTTTGGCATGATTGAATTAAAATGAAATATATCGTAAAACGCCATTTTGAAATAAGTAGAAAGAGTTAAATTTCATCATTAATTAAATACTTTCAAGATCATCTTACAAATATAAAATGTTAATTTTCTTCAAAGTCTTCTTAATATCCCTGTATTAAAAATTAATTATCATTAATGATTTGCTTAATAGGTACGTATTTTTAATTACGAATGTATTAAAACACTGCATTTCTGTAGCATAAAACTATTTTTTTAATTTGGAAAAATAGTAGCAATTATTTTAACATTCTATATAAATCTGTTAACACTTTTCACACAAGCCAAGCCTTCAATATATTTTATATTCAATAATTATTTATTCTGTACAACATTAAAAATAATTAATATATTTTCCAATTCTTTCTCTTTTATACAAGTAAGTTTATATTTATGTAGCTGATTCTTCAGTAACTAAATTGTTTTAATAAATTTTGGTTTGGTTAGATTATTACGGAAATTTGTTCTTCAAAATTTTATTTTAATACGTGCTAACGAAATGACATGGAAAAATTTAATGCAATAATTAAATAGTTATTAAATTATAATGTTTTTCTTTGTTTGATATTATACAACATGTATTCAATGCTTTCACTTCTTTGAAAATCGATATAATTTTAATAGAGATCCGATATTATACAACATTAGATGTAGTCAGAATCTATCAAGAACCATCCCTTTTTCTTACATAATTCACATTTTCAGTGACTTCAATCGTAATTTCTTTTCATTTAAATTCTTTTTACGTTTAAAAGAAAAATGATAGTAAATGATTAACAAATTTATTATATTTCTTCATAATTATTTAAAAGACATACAACTATGTATGCGACGGATAATTAATTTAATTTCTTTTTAAAAAACAGCAAAATAATTTTGTGGTGACATTATTAATATAATTAATAAAAATAATCTTAGTTTTTACCACTTTTGTATTGAAAAATATCAACATGTTTGATAAATTAGAAATTTTGGAAATAAGAAAAAGTGTTAATACTAAATTGAATATAGCAAATAACCAGGTCTTTTTTACAAATGGTTATCTTTTAATTTTATTTTCATGTTAAGTAGGAACTTTATTGTTATTCATTTTCCATATATATATATATATTTTTTTTTAATATTTTGGTTGTCTATACTTCGATTTTTTAATTATATTTTGTTAGTATACAATTGCATCCTGACAGAGGGGCCATGGGTTCTGAAACATGTTTTTTATTTTTCAGTGCAAGTGGTGTAAACTAAGTTTATTTTTATTAATTAATTATTAAATTAATTTAATGATTCCCTTTCTTTGTAAGCTGATCTACAGAAACATTTTAATATTAAATCTCGTATAATAATAATTTATAAGGCGAGTATTTACGTATACATTCGTCATCATTCTTCTTTGGGTCCATTCGTCTTGAAATATATTTCTAATAATCTCGTTATTTCTTTCCATTTTCTTTCTAAAGCAAAGCATTATTAGGTATAACAGCACGACGCTCCTTCTTAATTTTATTCTTGCCAGCCATTTGAATACGTGTGTATATTTTTATTTGTGAAAACATTTCCCTCGCCTTAATCAGAAGCTTCTAAGGAAAAGAAAATCTGATTACCTGTTAAGAAATTGTATAAAAATATCTGTACTCAATTGAATGCTCGCATTCTGTTTTTTTACAGACTTTATTTATTCATTTATTCTTTTAATAATTTAAATTATGCATTTTATATAACACGTACCGTTAATTTAAAAATAAAACTGCAATTTAATTTAGTTTTTGAGCAGCAAATATGTGCAGCAAAATAGTCGCTGAATTAAATATTCTTTACAAATTGAAACTTTGCACTCAAGGTTTATATTTTATTTATTTACATTTCATACATGTTTATAGAATTTCAATTAACAATTAACAATATTTTTCGTGAAAATTTAGTAACAATATAATTGTGTATTCCCTACTAACTAACTAACTAACCATCACGCCGTTTTCCACAGGGGTAGGCAGAGAGGATTGAAAGCCATACTCTTCTATCCTGGCACACCACTTTTGCTTCGGCCACATTCATACATCTTCTCATACAATGTATTCCTTACTATGTAGATATATATTTGAATGTAGGAGTAAGACGATACAAATTTGTTAAACGGTTTTTTGTATATTTATATGATTAAAAAGAAAAAAAATTAAAGGTTTTTGAATTTTAGAGGAATTTTATTGGATTGCACAGACATACGTTAGGATAGATTTGTTTACAAAAGTTATGCTTAACTTTATCAACAAGATATTTTTTTAATTTGTCCATATGGTGCTCAAGTAAGTAAATATATATTTTATGACAAAGTATTTAACGAGTCTTCTGTGTATAGTTTTCTGGGATATTCTGCCGTGTATATGTGACCTCTCTGGCCGACGTTTCGGATCCCATTGCAAGGTCCATCATCAGGGCTTATGTGATGGGTGTGTTTTGAAGTGTACGTTAAGTATTGCTTTGCAATACCATACCGAAGTTTCGGATCCCATTGCAGGGTCCATCATCAGGGCTGATGTGATGGGTATGTGTGGTTGAAGGTTAAGTATTGCCTTGCAATACCGTACCGAAGTCAGAATGAGTCAAGTCAAGTCAAGTCAAGATTTTAATGCAACCTAATCTTACTAGGCAGAACATTCTGATTTCTTTGGACAGTAGATACACAACACACGAACTCTTCGAATAGTTTTAGCAACACGATTAGTCAGAGTACTGGTTAAATTTGTGATCATATTCAAGTACCTTGTATAAATTATTTTAAGAAAGCATATTTGTTGGTAGATACGTGCAACTGTACAGCGTCTGGTCAGCTAATAAATATTAATTTGTATGAAAATAACTATTTTTATATTATTAAAAAGAAAAATATTTGTATAAAACTACTATTCATTGAATTATAACATGTTTCAGGGGCAATGGTCCCTTCATTAAGATACGAGATACGATGTATAATAAAAATTCAAATTCACAGTATAAACATTTAAAAAAATTAAATATATATAGACACCTATTGAATGTTCTTAGGTTTTCTTGTGTACAGTTTTCTGAAATATTCTGCCGTGTACCTCTGACCTCTCTGGCCAACATTTTGGATCCCACTACTGGGTCCATTATCACATCAGCCCTAATGATGGATCAGGGTAGTCTCACATGTAAATTGTATTCTTCCTAACTATCAGTTGGCTATTTGTATTGGCTGTCGTAACACTAAAAAATCAATGAAACACTGCTTTTAGAATTCTTTAAATAAATATCACATGAGAATTCCTTGATATACTATTGGCTCAAGCCAGACTAAGCCTCAGCTTTCTACTGCATAAATTGGATTTTCCGTAAACAATCAAATCCTGTTTCCGTCGTTCCGGAAACGCAGCTAGCGTCTCTAGCGATGGACTGATAAACTATTTTATTCCCCGTAAAGACTTCCTACGTCTTTTATTCTATTTCAATAAATTATTGTATTTATAAAATCACAAGACCGTTTTTACCCGCCCCCTTTCAATAACAAATAGTTTCTAACCTACTCATTTAACATATTAAAAAAATATTTAAATGATTGAAATACAATTAAAAATATTTCTGAATTAAGGTACAGTGTGATAGTATAATTTACGAAAAGTATGCTTCCCTAAGAACTTTAAATAACTTTTAACGAGTCTTCGGAGTACATATAATAAGTTTTGAAATATACGGTAAGGAATTTTGCGTATATAAACATAATAGTCATAATCAGTCAGTCACAAACTTTATACTCTTTAATATTATATAAATATTGATTGTATTATTTGTATTTATATATTTATATTTTTTTATTAATTACACCTGCATGTTTCGGAACAACCTTTCCATCGTCGGGGTATTTTACAAATGTCTAAATGAATAAAGTCTTTTAACATTTGTAAAACACTCTGACGATGGAAAGGTTTTTCCGAAACATATTGGTGTAATTAATAAAAAATAAAAGTAGATACATACAATAATACAATCAATATTTAAAAATGTCAATCGACAATGTTGCTGAATCAATTGAAAAAATAGTATTAGGTGTATAGGTACATCAAAGTGTGTATTATATAAGGATTGTACATGGACATTACATAATATCTGTATTGTGTTAATTATTTTTGTAGACCAGTAACAAGGAGTAAACTAGAATCCTTTCACATACTATACATAGAGGCAATACTTTTCTAGTCATTTTCGCTAATAATTTTTTCATAATAACTTTTCCGATTGAAATGTTCCGACGCGGCTTCCTCGCTGAATGCGATTGTTCCGCAATTCAATCGAGAACACTTGTTGTTTATTGTGATTCAATTTGGAGGTCCTCCCCCGCCCCCCGCTGCGCCCTCTGCCGGGGCGAGGGGTGAACAATAAACGGAAATGAGTCAAGAAGGGGTGATAATGGAAGTCAAATCTTCGGGGATTATTTGGTTAGGGGATGATTTCAGAGTGAAATTGTTTCAATTCCAAGGTCGTTTCCTCGGCCAATGTTTATTTAATACACTCAAAACTTAGAATGCGCTGTTTTGAGATGCAAAATACTATTTTAAGATTATGTAAAAATGATGTACCTACTTATATCTATAGATTTATTATTTATACACATATACGGCTAATGCCCTCCATGACAACGCGATTAAGACATAATATATTCTACTAATAAAAGGTAAACACAAATTACCATAACCACTCGCCGTTGCCTAGACTATATGGACTTGACAATGAAGACAGTGAATATGTCGAAATTTTTCATGAAAGTTTGACCACATGTACGAGTAAGATGTTTTTATATTATTTTTGAGATGATTTGTATTCTTTTGTGTATATATACAATCCATTATCTTACTTATCAAAAATGATATGTTTTATATTATAATTTAAGTTATAAGCATAAGAGTTGGTCTCTTTTTCCAATATTTTGTCGGCCATAAAGCCTTGAAGAAAGAAGAAGTAATCAATATTAGATTTATCTAAATGTTGAAATTGGAGCATGTTTATTTAAATGTATAAATTATCAAAATTATTAAGTGCAAATTAAATTCTACCCAAGACACGAAGATCTTATAAATGCCAATCAATTATTTATACGAACCTCGAATAAATTGGACATCTTTCTAAACTCAGCCGGTATGTAGTCTTCCTTAGAAGGACGGAGGGAAATGAACAATTTCCGCAACCAAATAACTATTCACCTTAAAGCTTCGTATAACTTCAAGCAAACTACTTTACATGTAATAAGTTGCCTCTATGAAATTGAATTAATTTTCTGATTCAAGATTTGATATTTGATTTGGTTCTCTCTCAGGACATCCCTAGTTATTTTAGTAGGTGATCATGTGGATACTTTACGAGCTTTTTTTTTTAAATTATAGAATGTTGAATTATATACTGAAAATTTATTTATTTAGTAAAATATTATCATTATTTGGAGTATGAAATATTTTTTTCTATTTTTAATACATTTTAAGAAAAAAAAATACAAAATGAATTTTTTTTAAACAATTGTGTTATACGCGATGAATTCAACTTGTATGAGATCTGTCGAAACCAATTTAATTGTCCACCCCTGTTATCACTTATAAACATTCACGTCTCAGCAAGGGCTACTAGAACACACCACCTTTTCCACATTCCTGCTCCAACTTCGATTTACGCTCACCCATAGTGGGAATGTGCCGAGCTTACTAACATTGAATTAGTATTTAATTAATATTATTCTGCGATGCAAGATACAAATAAAGTTTCATTTATCTAAATATTATATGTTATATTTAATATTGTTACTGATTGTATTAAGTTTTATTTACTATTGTTACTATTCTTGTTTTTTATTTTTTATTCACTTTTATTATTATTATATATATTTCAAAATTATTGTCTATGTGCTATGATATAAGTTAACATGTCATACTGCATCACTAACTTATGTCTGTAATATTTCCAAACAAATAAATAAAAAATAAATTATTCATAAAAAAATTGAGATTTGTACAGGGAATAGGTACGTGTCAAATTTTACGGTGTATTTACAAACTAAGTTAAACGCCTGTGAGCCTCAAATGAAAAATAGAACTAACTAGCTGGTCTGGAATAAAGCTTGAACCCGCGACTATTGGATCCCTAGGCAAGAGTCTTAGATACAAGATCAACAAACACGTAAAAAAAGTTTACACTGTATTTTTGACTAACGTTTTCATCCAAGAACTTGCCACATCATACATATTATCTTTTAGTGTATTCTTGTTTAATCCTTTCTAGATACTTGAATAAATCAATTTCATTTCGAATCTCTTCAATGATTACTATGTCGAAGTAGCATTAAACTTAGTTACATAATATATCATATATTTATAATTAGGTAATCAGTTAGCAAACTGTGGTTTTATCCTTAAACTTAGCAAAAGGATAAATCAACGCTTTCCTAGTTTAAATTCTTCAATTTATCGGGAAATCAAGTCTCATCACACGGCAAATAATCTGATTAGTCTTCTCGGGGGAGGGGCGCTGGATCTACTCCCGACTAATTCCTCTGCTCTGATTAGAGACGGGGTACTTTCCAGAAGAGAAATTTATCTTGCATCTTGGATCCTTACGTCCCTCGCACCCAGCATCCAATCATGGACCGAAACCGCACGGAGGAAGAGTTCTGATGGAATAAATCAACAACCAATCAATATAGTATTAGAGATACCTACACCAAAAATCGGATTTGTTATAAAACATTATAAAAATATATTTCACACAAATTGATTTCTCTCATAATCAATTTGATAATTAACTTAAACATATTAATTCACTTCGTTTAAACTATTATATTTTTAGTAACTTTATGTGGTTTCGGAACTTTTATCTTAATTGGTGTTTTTTTTATATATATATTTATTAGAGACACTAACAGGATAATAGGTACATGATACTAATAATAAAACACTATAAATGAAGACTATGCCCATTATCCCAATTACAAGTGTCTTCGGCACGCTCTAGTAACATGTATTATTGCATTTAAGTATATTTTGCATGTAAATTTATGTGTATGGTATATTAAGTGTTTGAACGTAGTGCGATTAGTATTTAATAAATAATTGATTTAATGGATCTGTAGGTTCAGGTCATCGTTTAGAAAATGGATGTTGTGTATGAGTGAGGTTTTGAACGATGATAAGGTATCTGCAAGAATATCAGCATCAATGTTAGGGTCAGCACAATACATATTATATGTGCGACACAACCTTGTGATGGTAGAAAAGTAACCAACATTATTAGTCTGTTCTAAAAAATACTGAATGGATTCAAATGCGGATGATTTATTTTATGAATAGCAGTTTACTTTCGTTGATTTGGTTCAGTTGCGTTTCCAACCATGATTCACTTCTCATTAGTTTTCGAATATAATACGTATTGCACCCTTAGCCTTAGTTTATGACAAGTCAGAAAATATCACAACTCTAAACGAATTGTACAAAATTTGAAGACAGGAAATAATCTTGATTTTTCAAAATTTATAATGTTAATGTTAATGTTATTATTATGTGATATTGTGAGACAATGCTATATTTGCTAATATATTCTCGAATTTTAATAAATAATGTAGTGGCAATGTATTTATTCTCGAATGTACATATTAGTAACAGGGGACAAAGTCTATCACGTAAAAATATTTGATCATAGATCAAATACAAAATGAATTTATGAGTCGTTCATTAATCCCGTTCGAAGAGAAAATACTTGGATTTTTATATTTTAGAAAAAAATATTTGAAAAATAATATATTTTTTTTATTTTCTATGCTCTCTTAAAGAAATGTATATTGTTGTGCGTTTATGTATGTATAATAATAAAGTTGATATGTTATAAATATTTTAGTTATAGTTTTCTGATATATTCTGCCTTGTATACGACATGTTACTTCTTTGGTCGATGTTTCGGATCCCATTGCAGGGCTCATCATCATTGCTGGTGAGCTCTGCAGTGCGATAACGTAGTATAAATATAGATAGTATATATATCTCAAAATTTCTTGATGAAAATATTTGTTTGTCTAGTCTTAGAGTATAATATATATAGAAAATATATAATTAAGTATAATTTCCTTCCCATATTTCACTTTATAAAATATTCCATTAAAAATACAAATTAAGGTTTAAATACCATAAAAAAAAAATTGATTTCTTTCTGTGAATTGAAACATTGAATCCAATTACTTTAGAATGCCATTTCATTACATGTCATAGTCTAAGACTAGGGGTGTGTAATATACGAAGTAGTTGTGTATATACTGGGCGATCTTTTTATAACTATCTGCGTTCACATACTTAAATGTGTCAAACTAAACGTCCTGTCATAACACTCACCGCGGCGGAAGTTCACACATTCAAAAAACGATAATCATTAATCACGTCACATCAGCGCGTCAATTAACTCATCGCGCTCCACCAAACATTCCTCCAATAAATAACCCTCAAAGTACTAAAGCTT
Organism: Agrypnia vestita; assembly: GCA_016648135.1. Lineage (NCBI taxonomy): Eukaryota > Metazoa > Arthropoda > Insecta > Trichoptera > Phryganeidae > Agrypnia > Agrypnia vestita. Next base: position 203,856 of record JADDOH010001232.1, read on the forward strand.
TCGTTTCCTTTTTGTTACAGAAACATGTCATCTAAAAGAAAATCACCGCCCACAAAACTTCACGAAGGTGTCACAGGATCGACAGTCGCCGCCTTGTCAGAAGCCGCCCCGCATATATCCGTGTCCGACTTCGACCGGGCGGACTACTCCATCGAGGAAAACAGCCACTCGAAGTCCCTGATAAGGAACAACTCTTCGGACCTCCAAGTGGCCTTCACGGACGCGGAAGAATCGAGCAACAACTTCGAGAGCGACCCGGAAGACACCCGAGAACGCAGGAACTCGAGCACGTTTTACAAAATCACGTCTTCCAGCTCCAACGCCAGCTCCGTGGTGCACAGCGACGAGGAGATAGACCAGACTGTAGAGGAGGACGTGCCTCCCAAGAAGCAGAGATTCGAATCGGAGCAAGACACGAAGATGACCAACAACCTGCTGGTTCCCGCGACGCTGTCAGCTATCAACCTCCACCATGAGCAGCTGGCCAGGCACCAGGCTGCCCTGCACGAGGCGGCCGAGAGGCGGAGGAGTTCTTCCGAGTGCAGCTCGCCCAGTTCCGAGTTCAAGTCGAACATGAGCATATGCAACAACAACAATTCCACGCTGCTGAACCACAACAGCTCTCCGCTGGGCTTGGGATCCGGATCGCAGAAGAGAACCATGGATGACGTGCTCAAGAGGCTGACTTCCAAAATGAATCACAGTACAATCAAGGAAGAGAAACGACCCACGCCATCGACCACTCCGATCAAACATGGGTAAGTGCTTTTCTTTCGCACACATTTATTATATACATCTTGTGAAGAAAAATCATCATACATCCATTCCGCTTACCTTAAACCTACCTAATTATCTATCAAAGTCGTGATACGTATAGCGTCGTGAAATTTGCACAGCTTTTTCGATGTCAATATCGTGAACCATTTTCAACTCAAAACGTCACTTCTGCAATCAGCTATGGGGCTTTCGAAAATCCATTTTACTGCAAAAAAAATATTTTTGAAAATATTGTTTTTAAAGAGCACACGATAAAAAATTATTTTTTCATGTTTTTCTCGCTCGCAAACTCGCTTTGAATAAGTAAGTTGTAAGAATTTGATTTGTTGCTGGTTTTTTATTCTCAATTTTTTATAATATTTTTCAGTAATATTTTAGAGATAATAAAAAAATTGTATTAATTTATATAAAATTAAAATCTCGGATAGTACACCTTGTAAGGAGGGTAGTAAAACTAAATAAAGTACTTCTTTGGTGTTTTCAATATATTTCGAATAATTTGTGTACACTGGAAAAATTGTGCCGAAATGACGCGCCAATGGGTCCGCCATTACATTGCCTACGCATTCATTTTCATTTTATGTACTTCTATTGAAATTGTTCCTTTGCTATTATTATAAATTATTTTTTATTATAATTGCAACTTTGCGATCATTTAAATTTATCGTCACCCATAATAAATACTATTTTTCTATATATTTTGTAAGAGAGTTACAAAGCGAATATGTCGCGCAATGGAAGTTACATAAAGATCTTTAACAAAACGTTTGTTTAAAAGGGTATTAGTTTCGCTTGTTTCAAAAAATAGTACACTAATGTGTGACTTTGACAAATGATTATATAACAAAAAACAGTACGGTGTTGTGCGATTTCTCAATGCCGTCTTTGAAGTGACATTCCGATAATTATCTTTGTATTAATAATAATTGCCTTGTCTACGATACGAGATACGACCCAATTGTTTACGGATTTATAAAGAAAATAAGCATTTAACAAATAATAGCTGTGTGCGCGCAAATCGTAAGAACATATGGGTCAACGGATCAAGGTGCTGGAAAAATAATTGTTTGTGACCTCTATGTGTACTAAAAAAATACTCAACGTTTTTTTGGTACTTGATTCATTGTGTTTCAATTCATTCATATATAATACGATAATTCAACACGAAAATTGTGACGCGCTGGAACTATTTTTAAATATTAGGTACCACTAATTTAAAATTTTAAAATAATATCTTATCTGTGTTAATATTTTATAAATATATCACGTATCTACTCTTAATTATTCAAAGTAATGTTTTGACAAGAGAATACAAGAATTACGTATTATTTTTAGATTATATTAAACAACATTTTGATTCATACCAGCATAATTTAACACTTTTTTTTTTATGCTCTAGAAAATCCTTGCTTTATTAATTTATTTATTTTTTTTATGAAAAGTTAACAGCAAATCAAATTAACATACATAGGATAAAAAATAGTATGTCAGTTATGAACTTTTTATGAATGTTTTAAAATATGTTGAGAAGGGGCGAAAAGGGCGGAGTGGGACGTAGGATTAGGATAAAGAAACAAAGAATCAGAGTACGAGATATGGGAACATAAATTGAGTGAACTAGTTCGGGTGCGGTTGTGAAATTAATTTTCGTTTTATGTTCCGAGTTAGTCGAGTTCAAAATATGAATATGATTTTAATTTAAATTAAATGAATTTGTAAATCTGTAGATGAATAAGTTTTGTTTAGAATTGGTTTTGCAAATATGATTATATTAGTAGCATTAAATTTTTACTGTAGTTTATTTGAAATAGTGCATAATCACATTAAGAATTATTTTAAGCTTCTTGAACGTCATATAAATATTCTTTTTTTTTTTCTAATAATAAGCATGTATTTTTATAAAGGTATTATATATTTTTAATATTATAGGAAGTTCTGAAAATATATACAAGAAAAGAAATTATATGATCTTAAATTTTTTATGTATGAATTTTTCTAAAACAATTTTCTAAAATCATCTGAAATATAAGATATTTTAAAGTATAGGTAAGCATAATAATCTTAATGTTATGATTAGCTTACCTTGTACGCCATCAAGTGGCAAACTTAAAAACTTGTCAATATGTATAAGAAATCTTTCATTCATCTCTATCTTCTACGCGAATCTTATTTTTAGATTAGATTTGGGCACTACTTACAGACTCCAATTCCCCAATATTTTTTTCTCAAATAATTTTAAATGTGGTAAATTTGAAAGACAGTATGTAACAGGCCTAAAGCAAATATTTAGTCCTAGCCAAAACTGTGAGCTCCCATTCTAATATAGAATAAGGGAACCAAATTGATGACGAAACATGTAAACAAAACAATTAATATTATAATGAAAACTATTTGTTTAAAATATGATCTGTAATTTGTCGTAAGTTGTATGATTGAAATAATTTTTAGACGGATAAAAGTTGCAGAAATTTTGATATTAGAATTTTAGGATGTTTAAATAGCAGTAACTATTCTGAATTTTCCAATCAACTTTTGGAAACAAACCGTTCTTTTGATATTGATATTTTACATACAAATACAATAGCATAGAATTAAAGTTATATAACACAGTTCTAAATGAAATAAAAATAGAAAAAGTATCAGCAGCAAATTTAATATTATAAACAACTAAATTCTTTTACCAAATAGTTATCTTTTAAATTTACGTTTACATTAGTTAATTAATTACTCAACTCCCTTATACTTATTTTTTTGTTTTTGGTTGTGTTTATGTACTTAAAATTTAAATTTAAAAATGTTATATAACACAGTTCTAAATGAAATAAAAATAGAAAAAGTATCAGCAGCAAATTTAATATTATAAACAACTAAATTCTTTTACCAAATAGTTATCTTTTAAATTTACGTTTACATTAGTTAATTAATTACTCAACTCCCTTATACTTATTTTTTTGTTTTTGGTTGTGTTTATGTACTTAAAATTTAAATTTAAAAATGTTATATTCGGACGAAAGGACTATTTGTCCCGAAACATGTTGATAATTTAGGAAATAGTAGTTTTAAAAATAGTGTTTCTTCTATATAATAATAATGTTAACACAATTTTTTGCAATCATTAAAAACAAATTAATTGCCTTAGTTACGAGAAATGTTATTGTTACTTCTGCATTGCGTCATTGTTATGCTATTTCCTAATAACAAATAACAATTATTATTTAAGAACGCAGATAGCGCGACCGCCGCATCACCGGGCGCATTATTATCGTTGCACAATGGTTGTGTCTCAATTACAGCACTAGTGGAGTATCGCAAAAATTGGCGCGATAGCCGACCTTATCTCTCGAACAATTCTCAAACCCAGTGCCCCACTGACCTGGGCCAGGCGTCTTGACTCTAAAAATGATAAAGCAGAATGAATTACGAGTTTCATTACACGTATTGTGACCAAAACTGTCACAAATAATGAAAGATAACGTACAACGTGCCCCGGTTATCGCTGGTTAATTTTGGGCAGAGGAAACTGGGCCAATGTGTATAAATGGACATAGCAACAATGCTATGTTTTGCCAAAGGTAAATGCTACCTATCTGAAATTTTATTAGTCTCTATATTCCTTAAGTCTGATCATCTTGAAGGAAAGAAAGGTATTCTTTTACTCGACATTCTCAGTGATCACGACCTTCTGAAAACTGTCGTAGACCAATATTATTTTTCGTTCCTCTATAATGAACCTATTCTAATGTATAAAGAGGTTAAGTTTGTAAGTTTGGATGTATGAGGTAATCTCCGAAAATCATCCGATTTAAAAAATTCTTTCACCAATATTTAGAATGGACTTACAGGATGAACAGAGGTTATATATTATCCCGTTACTATAAAAGGGCTTTTCGTGGTACCTATTTTAGAACTAAAGTCGACGAAAAAATGATCGGGCGATGCGTTTTTTACAAACGCTGCCTCAACAGTAAGAGATACTTAAATACTTTCTATAAAGAAGTTGTAGAACTCAAAAAGTTCTATAAAAATTTTGTAACGAAATATATCTGTATGTTAAGGTTAATACACAAATAGATAAAATATTATTAAAAGTTATTAAAAATCTACGCGCGCAAAGTCGCGCGGGCACAGCTAGGTTTATTGATAATGTTCATTATTAAATATACTTTAAAAGTATGTAATTGAATGAAAAAAAATCCAAGACCATTTTTAAATCTACAACCATCGATTCTTAGTAAATTTAGTGGATAGCGATTGACAACTATGTAAATTCAGCGGTCAAATATTTTTTTTGGAAATTCAACAAGGGGATGGCAAACTTCATATTGCCTAGCATTTTATCAACCATTGAACTTTCTTGAAAATGTCTTGCGTAACTGAGGTGGACAATATTACGATTAGAATATGAATTTTTGACCCAGCAATGGCGGTCGATATATCGACTGCTGCAGTTTTTTGCCTAATTTTTATAACGTAATTAAATGGTCTTATCTATGAATATTTTCTTAACACAATTTTTTATCGGATGGACTTAGCTTACTTAGTTAGTTAGTTAGAATGGTAAAAAAAGCTTAAAAACTTACTATAAAGCAAAGCACCGCCTCACTTGCCTTTGAGTCAACAAAGTTCTATCCATTCCTTATTCCCCTTTTACCTCTAATTCTTTGATTCTCATAGTTTGTCCATAACCTAAAACATTCACTTTTTTTGTTTTTTATTATATAACTCAAGTTATTGTTGCTTTATGTTAATACACAACATGTTAATTCTGTGGAAACTTGTAAGATGGTCTCTATACTGTTCAATAATCATGTATGTATTCTTTACATGTACTGTTAGTTTCCCATAAATAAATAAATAAAAAGTACGGGTGCCACAGTGAAATCATCAAAGATCTCTGATTCATCTTGAAGCAGCAAGCATGTATGCATTCACACTAAGTGTGGGCAAGAACAATTATTCATATGAATCCATCATTGTTAAGAAAACAAAACGGACTTCTTTTAATTATCTAGAGAACAATCGACAAACACAAGCGAGCGTACATTAATAAGGGGATTTGTACTCAGTCCATTAAGTATTGTTTTTAACAAAAAGCCATTTAACAAAAACGATTTATCTTTATGTTTTAATATGGCGGATGCGAGGCACAATGGCTGGCTATTGTTTGGCGCTGAGGAATCTCTGCCTCTTTTTATAATGAAGATGTTCAACAGAGATGGGAAGTAAGTGGTTCTTGATCGCGGTAAAATGAATCAAGGAATGCCGACCAACCAATTGGCCCTTTCTTCAAAATTTTTTTGCATATGTTAAAACATCTCGTCAACTGATGCTTGCCGAGCATGAATATCATCTGAAAATATTTAAAGACAATTGTTGATTATAATTGTAAGACACAAAAAATTAAATCGATTTTGAACAGCTATCATGCTGTTGAAAGCTCATTATTCATATTTTTGAATAACTTAACGTTTGTTTACGTTTTAGAGCTTTCTGATTGATTGAATTCATTAATTTCAAATCTGTCAAACTTAAAACGTCTAGATTGGCAACATTACAATGCTATGAAACAGCGATATTGCTTATTTTAAAATAATGCCGATTACGTTTTATTTTATTGTTAATAATAAGTCATAATTTTGAGTTTTAACCTTAAATGTTTGGAAAATAAAACAAAGTGAATGAAGAGAAATGATAATGAAATCCATGAACGGTTATTAAACCTCAAGTTTTCACGGGGGCCGATCAAAATCTTCTGGGGTATTCTGCCGTGTTTCAAGATCTTTCTGCCCAATGTTTCGGATCCCATTGCAAGTATTCATAATCAAGGGCTGATGTGTGGAGGGCTTACGAGTCGAAAATATTCAAGCAACAATTTCCTGATATCAATATTTAAACAATAACTATCATGATGCAGAAATAGTAATATTGCTTATTTCAGAATAGGGTCGATTATCCGTGTAAAAGGTTGGCGTTTCAGTTTCTGAATCTCCGTCTTCGGGTGGGGTCAAACGTCCAAAAGACAAAAGAGAGATTGCGCCATATTTGAGTTAACGAGTTAATTTAACCGGCATGGGAAGATATCATCTGATAGATACTTATGATACCCTTCATGCTACAAAGACGGCCATTTTTCATCGGGGCCGTCTGAGACAATACGCTTTGTGTTGCATGTTACATGTTACACACACACACACACGCAGCATATCCAGATGACTGGGGAATTCTCGTGTTACAGTAAAATGAGGATAAATCAACTGCAAGTATAAATCTTAATGAAACATGGCGCCAGTAAAGCTTCCAAAAAAGATTCTTATTAAATTATTGAAAATATCCAATACTATCTGTGCCCGCGCGGCTTCGCACGCGTAAATTTTTAGTACACTGTTTGGATTGTCGTAGAACTTTCGCGAACCTTCTAGAACATTCTCCTTCCAGAACTTTCAAGAAATTTATCGAATGTACAGGAATCTTCTAGACATACCGACACATTTCGCCACTCAGTTTAGAACCTTATAGAACTTTCGGGAATTTTCTAGAACCTTCTCCTTCCAGAACTTTATAGAGAACGTTTTTCCGGAACCTTCTAGACTCACCGACACAGTCGGCGCGCCTATTCTGAAACAATCTGAAGCATTTGCGGCCTTCCCATAATAAAACAATGCGCTAAAAAGCACATTTTCGTCACCCACTTCCACCCACGGACATCCACCCCCACCAAACTCGCATATTTTCGATGTGACACTAAGGGCTATCCACCACCATAACCACCGGTGGGTGGTTGTGGCTGGTTGTGGAGAAAACTTGGCGGGTAGGGAAACACGGGTTTCTTTTTATATATATATATATATATATATATATATATTGATATACCTATTTAGCCACTCATCATGATAGTAGATAAAATCTTATTTTCCCATCAAAATTTTTTGAATAAAATTCACTGGTGTCCCAACAATCAGATATATCGTCATAATTGACGTCATAATAGTAGAATAACGACGCATGTGATTTTTCTCAAATTTGCAGAGAGCAGTTTGAGGTTTTATTTACGTAAAGACACTTTTTGTCGTAGCTCGATAACTACAAAAGATTTTCCTTTGTATCTTGGGTTAGTTATTTAAAGTTGATACCTTTCAAATTTCAATTCAAATATAGTCAGCGCAATACAACGACGTGTTTACACGTGCTGCATTGTTCTATGATCGCAAATCAGAACCATCGCTATACCGACTTTGTAATATAGACGGTTAAATTAATGAGAAAAAATACACTTTTTATACACCATTAGATGGCTTCTTTTTTTCAATTTTTAGTAATCCAAGTGCAAATATGGAATTTTTTGCACAATCGTCATTGTTCTACGTTCATGAAGATATTATTGCACCATTTTAAATTAAATTAATATTTTTACAAGACGTGCTACTTCTCTATAGAAAACACAATCTCGTGCTACGATAAGGAAATCTAATACAGTATAAAACATAATTATGGTAAAAACGGTTAAATAACCATGCAGTATTGGCGGGTCTCGCAGCCCAGTGGACTTGACACTGGCTTCTCACACCAAGAGTTCCGGGTTCAATTCCCGGTGAGGTTCGATTTCCAAACTATTCATACTCCACTCGCTTCCTCATAGAGGATGGATAGTGAATTGTTTAGAAACCATTGACATCCTAAAAAATTTAAATTCTAAAGACAAACTTATAAATAATATAACATTTCAGTCCACTTCACCGACCTTAGAGCTTTTTGCCAAAAAATACCCCTCCCCACCGCGCGTTCTCTGGCTTACCCGATTAGATTGATAAATTTTGTATTTAAGTTAGTTATTATCTATACCTGATGATAAGAGACTGCTCCTCTCGAAACTTTAGTAGTAACTAGCTGTGCCCGCGCGGTTTCGCACGCGTAGATTTTTAGTACACTGTTTGGATCGTCATATAACTTTCGCGAACCTTCTAGAACATCCTCCTTCCAGAACTTTATCGAATGTACAGGGACCTTGTAGACACACCGACACATTCCGCCAATTTTTTTATTTTATTTTTTTATATATAGAACTTTCGGGAATTTTCTAGAACCTTCTCCTTCCAGAACTTACTAGAGCAGGTTTTTCCGAAACATTTTAGACTCACCGACACAGTCGGCGCGCCTATTTTGAAACAATCTGAAGCATTTGCGGCCTTACCATAACAAAACAATGTCCTAGAATGCACATTTTCGTCACCCACTCCCACCCACGCTCAGCCACCCCCACCAAACTCACACATTTTCAATGGGACACCAAGGGCTATCCAACACCATAACCACCAGGGGGTGGTAGTATCTGGTTGTGAAGAAAACTTGGCGGATAGGGAAACACGGGTTTCTTTTTATGAATATATATATATATATATATACTGATTAATAACTCATATTGCGTGTATTACAAAATTAAAATAAAACATATTTTAAAATAACGACATTTTCTTTCATAATCGAAGTGGACGGTCTTTCACGACGGTTCTCGTCTTCGGCGTACAATTATGAATTAGTTTGAGTGCAGAAATAACCCTAGGAAATCCTTTGATAAAAATGCACACTGTTCAATCGGATTCGATCTGAAATGCATAATGGCCAAGCGCGGTTATTGCGACCCGGGGTGCACGCTGCACTTGATGTCGTGATCTAATATTTATCGAAACTGTATCGGTCAGCGATTGGAGGGGGGAAATCAAAAATTCCATCAGAGAAAAGTAGTAAAATATAATAATGCCAACCGGACAAACCATATACGACCTTTTGGGGTGAAATGTAATATGAAAATATCACGCGTTAAATTTTGTAAACAGCTGGACCTTTGTATGTTGGTAATTTTATGTACGTATTTTTTACGCGTTATTTTTCCCTGTAAAACACGTATCCGTTGTAGTAATGTCTTGTATTATAAAAGCATTTGTTTATTTAATAAGCTATGTAATGTCAGATGTTTCAAATCAAAAAATATTTTATATATTTAAAATATATTATAGATGTCTCATAGAGACGAAGCTATATTCATATATGGGAAAGATGGAATGGATTTTTAGAAGTTTTATATACGACATAGACATATGATGATAGATAAAAATATATCTTCGTCTCTATGAGACATCTAAAATATATCTTGATTAATGATGTCCCCCTGGGGATCAAATACAGTATTGTGTTCTTTAAAAATTTGAACATACTCAAAATATTCTTAATTATATTTCATTATGATTTTGATAAAATACTGCTAAAATATTCAAACACATTTTCATCTAACAGTTATCAATCTAATTAACAAGGTCCCATTTTCAAACACCTAGTGGCGGTTTTGTTAGTGTAGGTACCTACCCTACCTGAAATGTTATATTCGGAGGCTTGCTGGGTAAAACACGTCATGAAACTACATTTAAAAGTACGTTTAAAAGTTCGTACCATTTTAGGAGGTTTGCAAATTATAATGTGTAAGTATTTTATATCTTTTTAGACACCATTGAGGAAGAAATATTTCCACATAATTAAAGAACACCATCTTACTTTGAAATAACTTTCAGGTGATGTTTGAAGATATCAAAGCAAAATAAATCAAATGATTCGCGTCCGAGGTGGTATTAAACATGTGTCTGAGAAATGTATCGCGTTATTTATAAATATAGTTTATATAGTTTATATAAAAATCTAGTGCATTCATGTACTTAACGTACTATAAAATATTTATGGAATTATACAGAATTTTTAATGTCATATAAGAAATCATTCTCATGCCTGTGGACTAAAGTTTTCACTATCTAAAACATATGTATCGTAATTACTCACCCTTAAACTCTAGCTTCATAAATTTAATTAATAATTAATTATGTTTATTTTCAAAATAATATAAAAATCTAAATGAATTAAATTTTCAATGAATACAAAAGTTACAATCGACGACATCGAAAGCGGTTTTTATATTTTATGTCCATTGAGACATCAAGATTATTTTAAATAGTTTATCAGTGATCAACTGGAAAAAATAAGACGACATTAGCCAGAAAGCACGAGGCTCCGATATCAATATATATTTGGCATTGCACGTTGACAAACAAAGAATTGTGTTTTGTTTTCATTTCCTCAATTTTAATCTCCATCGTCATAAACATTTGAATGAAACGATAATGTACAAATGAAAGCCTGGAGCAGAAACGATCAAGGACCAATTAAAATTATTTATATTTGAGCGTTAAAAATATTATTATTACTGTGTATATGTAATATCATCTTAAATAAAATACTAATATTTTATACGTGACTACACAATTTAAATATAATAAATAAGTTAATATTCAATAAAATTATTTGCTATTGAAATATCACATCGAAATATGTAAATTACTTAAACTCTGGAGGTATTCTTGGTATCTTATTTAATACTTTACTCTGCAATATATCACGTCAATACTATTACTATTTTGAACTAAACTGTTTTCGTAGCGGATACATGTCATATTTATATTTTTAAAATTTTCTAAGGAAACTAAACCCGACCCTATTAGGACAAGAGTATGAAGACGATGATGATGATTAACTAAACCCTAGTGTAAAATAGGAGTAACATGATCTCCAGTGACGAGATCCATCAAATATTAACGAACAAGTCAATTTGTTTACCTTTATCCAATTCAATGTGCTTATTGTTTTTAATCTTTTCATCCATTGTATGACTAAATAAATATAAATCGTATTCCAAAAATTTGTCAAAAAATCTATATTCATATGAAGCGTGGAACAGAGCTAGTCTAGATACAGGTAAATTCTAGCCTAAATTATGAATCGAAAATGTTCAAACAACGGAGCGACTTCAAAATTTACCTTATGTTTCAATATTTCTTACTTATCTTCTATAAAACGTTGAACTACCGTGAAAATAACTTATATAAATTATCAAAAATTCAGTCGCTTAAATATAAGTCAAATAAAATTAAGATAACCTTGCAATAAAATTGTTATTCAATTTTCTGCAAGGTTGTAATCATTTTGTTTGATGTGTATTTGAAAGGAGTTATTTGATGATATTCCAATGCTTAAAACATCAATTAGAAATATGGAAAAAAAATTCAAACTTTGAAGACTCTTATCTCCGTAAGTATTGATATTTAAATTTTTTTAATTTCTAATTTTTTTAATGAATTAATATCATTAATACATTATGCCCTTGTCGTCATTTTCAGTTTATAATTTAGGCAAAAATCTAACTCAATTGTATCCTGTGTATTGCAGACTAGCTCTGTTACATCCTGTATAAATAAATATTAAAAAAAAAATTTTTTTTTAGATTGACCAAATATGCCTTCGCATTGCTTTCCCCCGAATCTTTTGCATACAATGACCAAATACGAAAAAAACTTTCTTGAATAATATACTAAGAAAGTGAAACGCTTCCTACTTGGAAGATAACCCCTGGACCGAGAATATCTCATATTGTTCCGTTATCTCGGGACGCGAGACAAATGTTTGGGTATTTTTTGGACACTCGTCTCGCGCTACAATGGGGTCATGGACCAGTGATAAGGGGACTAGGATGATTACTGTCATATTCATTGTTTATTGCTGAAAATGACGACATTCAGGTCGACCACAATATTAGATTATATCGCAACACTATTGTAACGGAAATTATTAGAACAAGCGATAATTGAAACAGTATGGAAATCAATAAAATTAAATGCTTTTAAGTATACTAATATTCTGAATATAGGCAATTTTGATAGAAATACTATATTTTGCAGATGATCTTATAACGCAACTTCCAAGAAAAACCCAAATCTTTTTTCTATGAAAACCAAATCTTGAAACCATACATTGTTAAGAAGTTTATCTATATACCCAATACACCCTTGACAATACCTAATATACCCTTGTAAAACCCTTGAAGTCACCAAGTTTGTACTATTTTCAACTTGGCATAACTTGACCGTATTCAGAAAATAGCAATAACCCTTTTTCTGTATCTTGACAGTTATTGTATGACATTGTAATGCCGTCCATGACAGGTTCAATTAATCAACAGAAATAGCAATATTGCTATTTTCAGTATATTTCTATTTTCAATATATTTATTAGGATTACTAAGCTAACTTTGAAATAGTAAACATTTTGATGTAAAATGAAATCCGTGTATAAATCAAATTAAAAAAAGACCTACTATTTACATCTCTACTAGGTGTAATGAATTTTTCGAACGCAATAACTACCATTTTTACCAATAACTACCATCCAAAATTTCAAAAAATTAACCAGGTATTTTTTAAAGGGGCGGCGGTCCAATAAAAGTAAAAAAAAAACAATATAATATTAAATATTATATTATATTTACTCTGTCATACATAGTAAAAATGAAGTGAGAATTAAAAATTAATAATAATAATAATAATAATAATTGATAATTTACATAGCGCCATTTTAGTTAAATTTTACCTCAAGAACGCTTTACACAAAAACTGCGTAGCCCTACACTAGTACCTATAGAAAATTAAAATTTGCGAACTTTTGAAAATGATTTTTCGAAAAGGTGTCTCGTAATATCGTATCGGTCAAATAATTTATCATGATAAAATACCATGACCAAATATCCAGAAAAATATCGTGAAAGTGTGGAGCCATCTATAGATATTTAGTCACATAAACAAAAACAATGGACATTTTCGAATACTTGCTAATTAGCACGCGTGCAAAAAATAAATCTTATGATTAATCAATATTCCATGGGTAGGTACTTGCAGGTATGCTGTGTATTGTAAATTATAAATTCCATTATAAGGCGAAACAGTGGCGCCCCACCCCGCGGGGCGACACAGTAAAACACTGTGGGTGTTACTCGATTCATGAGCTCCTCCCGTATGCAGATGGGGACGACTTCAGAATAAAGACACAATTCATACTGCAGACTCGGAAAAAAGCCACTTAACTTGGATACCGTGATATTTACAAAAAATTAAAAAATCATCTTCGCAATAAAATCAAATGACATGTCAACATTTTTCACATTTAGCTATCGATTGAACTTCTCTGAACTAAAAATGTTATTAAATGTAAATTAATATTTTCAAAATAATTTTTAGTTGAGTTTTGAGTTAGATGTCCAGTGGATGAGGTAAACCTATATATTTGTGTTGTAGGACCTCAGTAATCATTTGATGTTTCTAAAAAATTCCAGCCCATTTGCATATCATTAGTCTTTTTACTCATTTAAAACGTGCCACAAAAAATTGTAATACTTTTAAATTATAGTTAGAATTATATAACTTTTATAATATATTGTATTTATTGGTACGGAAAGAAAAGGAAATACTCTTAAAAAACTATTTTTTTTCAAAAAAATATTATTTTATTTTATTATTTCTGTCATTAAATGGTATGTTTAAAAAATGCGATAAAATGTACACGAAAATATTTTATGATAAAAGAATACCATTTCAAATTGACGTTAAAATTTCTAAAAATATATATAAAAATACGAAACACAGTAGACAAACAAATGTGGGAGAACCACATTCGTTTGTTTGAACCACGTTATTAGGTAGTTTATTACGAGCACCAAACAAATACGATTGCTGCCGAGAAAATTTATAACGCTATACAAAGTAATATGATTTTTTTTAGTTAAATTGTTATTCCTCTGGAACCGTGCGCCTGTGTGAAACATGATGTATTCGACACATTGGGGAGACATAGACTGAATTATTTAAAGTACCTTCCAACCCTTCCGACCATAGTGTTTGTATATTGTACAGGACAGAGGCTTCGTTCTATTCTCACGTTCATGTTTTGTTGTTGACATTTGTGCAGAAAATTTATTATATTTTTTATAATATACATAGGTACACTAAAATTGCATTGATTAATCACAATTCAATGATACTAAAGTAATAGAAGATACAAATAGCGAAAAATTAGGATAAAGACAGGTCAATCTATAGGTAAGTTATTAATTTCCAAGAGCGTTTTTCATCATTACATATTACTTTTACTGCACTATGTATACGAGAATAATAATACAGTTACATGACGTATAAAGTGATTCTATTTTATATAATGGTGAATTTTATAATACCAGAATGGACTTGAAAATTCTGACAAATAAAATGACAATTTTGTCAACCAATCAGCTTGACTAATAAATTATAATGAGCGTAATTTGATAATTTTGAGTTGACGAAAAAATCGAAATTACTTATTTCTGAATAACGCCACGCTTATTACATATAATTATTAATATTTCCTTTGAGATATGCACTATATTATATTTATCACGTGTCAAAAATCTTAGTTTTATATGTAGTTAATAATTCGTATCGTATAAAAAATATATTTTACAGAATATTATGTAATTATTTTAATGCATTACAAAATAAGTAAATTAGCTATAAGAAGAAGAAGGTGGCTATAAGACGATCTATTAAAGGCCTTATTTAGTTAGACAATCATTTCTTATTACGGAAATTATAATAATAGTTGCAATATGACAAATGTACTCAAAAAATATACTCAAAATTTTATGAATACAACTTTTTCAATGAGATTATCCCAAAAGAAACACAATTACAGAACAGAACTCAGCGAAGGAGCAAAACTCCCCTTACAATGGGGGCTAATTGAAAAGAATGAGTACCCAAATCTGTGACGTAGCAACTCGTTGTAGCGAATGCCATTGTCGTTGTAGACGGGGAATTCACGCATAAAGGGCTGCTACATTGGCCATTTTCAATCAGCTATAAAAATATTAATTAAGACATAAATTAATAATTTAATTTATTAATAATATCAAACATATTGTGTATAATCATCAGGCGATAGTTAGTTAGAAACCACGAATAGAAAATCACGGAATTCTATTATATTTACTTAAATATATAGTACATAAAAAATATTTCATTCACAAAATAATATTAAAAATTATGTAAATTGGCAGAGAGAGTAAAGAATTAATGAAGTACTTGGAAAGATTATTGAAAAACGGTCACTTATACATAACAAACATGGCCTCACTATATTTTTTAATCTTTCTCTAAATTTCAGTGTGACTAATTCTTTTCACGTGTGCGTATGTGGAATATAATCACACAAATATTGTCAAACCAAGTTGAGCATTTGTGTTATAAAACATTTGTGTTATAAACACTAATTTTGTGATCGTCCAACAGAAGCAACAAAATTATTAAATAAACGCATAAATATGTTATACCCTTAGACAACTCTACTGGTATCTACGTGTACGCATATCTTTCGAAACAGTAAATAAATAAATTACATTCGGTATTTAATGCCACCGCAAGACTCATTACCGGTGTTTCAAAGTTTGCGCATATCTCACATAAACTTCAAAACCTTCACTGGTTTAAACTTCCAAAGAGGATAGAATGTAAGTTGTGCCTCAAAATATTCAAGGCTATTCACTACATGGCTCCTAAATATATAACCGACTTTTGGATTCCATTTTCAGCAAATAAGAAAGCACTTGGCTCAGCATCAACATCCAATACAAGTAGGTTAGTTGAAAAAATCAAGTCCACAATACAATTCGCGGTGGCTGGTCCAAAGTTATGCAAGAAACTACCAAACATACTGAGACAAACAGCCACCTTACCACCGTTTAAAAACAACAAAAGATCCACTAATTTAGACAAAAACCTCTAAAATTAGAACCGTCACTATAGTACCTCATGTTTCCACTCCAGGTATGCCCCCATCAATACAGTTTTAACTGGTCCATTTTTTAAGTAATATTAAATTAAGTTTTTTAGCCAGTGGTTTGTTTTGTCAAATAATTTTAATGTGCAAATCGCCCTTGAGGTGATTTCTCTCGAAAACGGCGCTGCATAACTTATGCAAATATTATTATTATTATTATTATCTAGCTCTCTGTCTCAATTCGAATATCATTCCAAACATGCTTTTAAACCTTTTATTTTTTAAGTTTCTTAACCATCTTATAGAAGTTGATTGTTGATATTAACGTATTTAGGCATAATTCTGGCTGAGGCGACAGCCTGATTTCCTCCCCCGAGTGACGAGTATGACGTCCCAGCGTGACTCCTGTCGCATTACTGTAGCTGACAAGTTTATTGCCGGTTTTCATCCCCCACCCTCCGCTCAGTCGCGCTCCATTGTTTCTCCACCCCTCGCCTCCTTGGCCCGCTCCCCGCTGGGGACAATCATTTTCTTATTTCCGAGGAAAAAGGGCGCGACCTAACAGGGGTAGCTAATTCGCTACACTTCTTTCTTGTAATAAAAAGAAAACACTTTGTATAAAACCAATATTTTTTGAGTTATCAATATGTTTCGGGGCCAACGGTCCCTTTATCAGGTTACAACGTATATTTAAAATTAAAAATCGAAGTAAAGGCATTAACAATTAATTAATTGTTAATGCATAATTATGATTATAATTTCAAAAATGTATAATTATGATTATAAACTCACAGCTATCCCAAAGTTAATACTTGCGAGGGGAACAAAAAAAAAACATATCAAAAACTCTCTGAATACGAACCTTCAAATGACTAACCCTAAGAAAGATTGCTGTATGATAACTGCAAGATATAGTGATGATACACAGTAGTTCCCGATATTTTGAAATAAATAAGCTTTCAATTATGAGAAAAAAGCAGAAAATGAGTACAAAGCGCAAACAGGGCGTCAACCCATAGCCGCTACTTTCCAATGCGTTAATATTCTAAAACTTGAGAATCCATAATAATAATAATAATAATATTGGATTATTTATATAGCGCCATTTTTGTGAAAATTTCACCTCAAGGGCGCTTTACACACAAAAAATAATTAGATTTTGATGATTTTCAAATTCCCAAGCTTCTCCAGTAAAAAAAACAGTAGGTATATATTTAATTCGGTTTGTGCGTTTGCAACTACACTAACTTGTTAATGATTGGCCGAATATCGCACGTATGTATTTTCGCGATACGAAAAGTTCGATAGTGATCGAATAATTTAATTTGAAGTTATCAGGTACATTAACAATTACCCGTGCACGTACGAAGATAATTACAGATTTTTCTGTACAAACATCATTGATGAGGGGTAATATCGATATTACAGACATAAAAACGAGCGATATTATCTTATTATAAACACACATTTAATATTGTCAATTATTTTACGCTAATGATTTTAATATTCATATACACAAATTAAATACTCCTGCCCAACCAGTTTGAAGTTATTTTTGTGAAAATATTGAACGGTTTCAACGTAATGTCAATTAAGAGAAAAAATTATTATTCGAAATAAACAATTCAATTTCAGTGCACTTAACATTTCTACTGCAACAAATTCAGTGATAATCTACTTGTACAACCCCTTTATTTCTCCTTTGATAATGGAACACCCCGTACACGGGTAGGTACCGGGTGCACCGTAAGCAGACCGCATACAGAATGCACTAGCTACTGCATTCTTTTTACCGTTCCAGCCAAAACCATGAATAATTTAGTGGCACACACGGTACCCGAGTACGGAGCCGGTGGATGCATTCTAGATACGGGGTGCACCCAAGTTCTGACATTAAACTAAAGTGTACTACTTAAATAAAGCAATACATAATTAATTCGCTTCCTAATGAGAATAAAATTTACTTTCTTTTAAATATAATCAATAAAATATTATCGAGTTAATTAAAAAAAACATTTAATCAACGCCAAAATATAAAGTAACTAACTATCTAACTTATCATCATGCCGTTTCAGCAAAGGAATAGTCAGAAAAGATCCTGGTACACCTCGTTTGTCTCATCCACTTTCATGCAAGAAAATTTTAACAGTACCTATTATAATATATTTTGGTTTATCTAATTATAGCAGGTCTTTCACTGACGCCCTCTGTTTCTGTTATTTTTGACACTCGCCTAATATATTTTCATATAAATACGTATGTGGGGTATAAAAGCAAAGGCAACAATATACAAAAAAAAAATCTGGCTTAAAAATTATCGAAGATTAAAAATTTGTTATGTACTGAATTCGAGATTTATGAAGACTACATAAAATTTAGAATTCAATGCATTTTAAATTAGTAACCCTCAGTGATCGCATTCAAAACATTTTTTTTATTTTTTGTATATTGCTGCCTTTGCCTTAATACCGCACATATTTCAAATGTTTTTTTTGGTAATTATAGATTAAAAAGTACCCTGAAACTGCGAAATTTTTGGCAAATATTTTAGTTTTACAATCTTTTTAAAGGAAAAATATTTCCAATTTATCCATAACAGTTGTCTATGTTTAACATTAATTTTTATTATACTTCAATAAACGTTAATTATAATATAACGAAATTAATTTATTAATTTTAATCGTATTTGTAATATTTTATACAAATCATAATTATTAGGTATATATTATTTAGTAAAATAATTAATTGATTTTTCTTGATAATTTAGTGTATTTTAAGAATCTTATGCATTAAAATTGTATTAACCATTACACTAAAATATTTTATAATCTTGAAATTTTTAGGATATCAATCGCTATTAGCATTAATATAATCATATCTCATCTTTTCTTATTCTACATGAACACTAAAAAAAATTTGTTGAAATTTATTAATCAAGATAATCAAGTTGTCTCATAGAGACGAAATCATATTTTTTATGGGAAAGTAGGTATGCAAGTCTATGAGTGTTCATAGGGCTTACGACCTATCGTACGGCTAGCTTAAGTGATCACTTTACACAATGTAACGTTCACCATTTCCACCCTTGATAGAATACCACATCTATCAAATTTTTGGATGTTTGTTATATTTTAAGTTTTTACAACCCATTTCACGTGTGTGTTGTAATTATCATTAATAGCACCATCGGCGTCCAAAGCTTTTTAATTCCCTTAATCAAAGACAGATGCCACTAATGAGGTATCCATATTTTTTTATCGATATTTTCAAAGCAATATCCAATATAAAGGATATTGCTTTAAAAATTAAAAATAATGTATATGACTGACGGGGAATTTGTTTCTGATAATAGGTTAACTTTTACTGTGATCATTCACTTCTCTTTTTCTGATACCTAATTATATTTTCAGTATTGAAAAACAGGCATTTTTCTCAAACATTTTTCATCAACAATGTGGTTTACTATGATTTAAGGTTTATATTATGGTCGTTTAATACAGCTAGCGTCATCAGGAACCCGAAGACATCATCAGTTCATATTGCATCAATAGCACACCAACAACCTTTAGTGAAGAATTAAGTAATACAACCCATATTGTACCTATATAATAAGGTGCAATAAAGAAAGAAAAACGGACATCTTGGAGATTTTAGAAATTTATAATAATAAAATAAATAATAAAAATATAATTAACATTCAGATACCACCCATAACCTCTCCACTCCTATCCATTCTAACCCCGCCCCCGACCCCCACCACCATTATACCCACCCAATCCCTATAAATTCTGTCTCGAATATTGTTAATTTAGTTGTAAACGTGTTGTTATTGACAATAGGAGAAATCCCGAAAACGTTCTAACAATTCAAAATAAATATAGTGGAATAAAACAGTGTTGTTTACCCTCATTTTTTTAAATATTAAAAATGAATTTCCACAATGTTACAAACAAAAAACTTGAACATTTTAATAATTATGTCTAACCACAAAATTAATGTTAAGTATGCATATAAAAATATACCGATAAACAGGTTTTACGGTAATTCTATCATACTGTACAGCGGTCAGCATTGGTTGCGAAGCGGTCACTGTGTGATACGTGACAAATCAGTCCTGGGTAGTTTACATATATTGGCTTGTGACCTCTGGTAGATTTCACCTCCGTCATTCATTTATTTAAGTAGGTTAATTTATCATCATTTGACCATAGAACTATTTACAATTTTATTGTTACACTACTTTCATGTTGGCAGAAAGGTAAAACTATTTGGCCAAAAGGGGTTGTCTCACGAGAGAGGAGCCGTGGTCACCGGACGCCTCGTGACCCCGTTATGTGCACTTGTGTTTAATCTCGCGTATCCCGGGTTTCTTTACTGCTGTAGAATGGATAAAGTTAGCTAGACCTGCCAGAGAAAATACGGGAATAGCTGGAAATACAGGAGTAAGGATGTCTGATGGAAGACGACCTCAAAGAGGGGACGCGAGCGATGATCTCAAAGTAGGAATAAAATCTTGTATGAAGTGTTAGCCCCACAGAGTATAAAAATTTACAGAGATGAACTGAACCAGTCTATTAGGAAAATTTTTTGGGTCACAACGGAAGAATGTCCCCCTCGCATATGTTTGAGATACTTTATTCCGTATTTTAAATATTTATTCCTGCATACTTAAATCCCCTAATAAACAGAAAGCACTTTTACATAAGATTTTTTTTTAATTTTAAAATTTCGTTGGTTCGTTCCAAACCAAGTCTCTTAAGTAAAAACGTCTTCTTGTAATAAATCGCTACTTATTTACCAAAACATTATATTTTTGAAGAATATTTGGTTTGACCTTTTCAGAATTGTTTTAAAATTTGCAACCTAGTGATAATTTTATCAAACAAGTTCAAATTAAGTTATTGGAACAATCACCATGTTGTATACCAAAAAATTTTCTTAAGTTCATGTCTATATTTTTTCTGGTCTTTAGTTAGCCAGAATAGTTCTGATGGATTATAGTAGATTCTTGACATCTGAAAACAATAGTAAAAACCCTAGTTTAATAATAGTAATTTTTATTCATATTTAATCTTATTGGTTTAATCCAGAGATAGCTGAAAATTGTAAAATATCAATCTTCACCATGCTGGCGTGTCATCCATAAGTGTACTCTTGAGCTCCTTATTTGACACTGCGGAGTTCGTGTTTATACTTGTATACGGCCGTTTGGCATTTGTCGGGGTTGAGCCGGTATTTGCTAGAGTTCTTAAATATTGATTCATCGGCCGCCATCACGTTTCTTTGGCAATTCGAGTGTTATTGAAAGCTGGCGTGTCACCCGAAACATTGTTGCTTGTCACTTTTGACAAGCGTGTCATAGGTTCCATCTACCGGCCTATCCTGAATCAATATTTTAAGGTTCAATGCTGCGATTTGTCACTGGGAAGATATGAATAATAACCTTTTTTTTATATCATTAAATCATTTAATATAAATACCATTCAGTTTAAGCATTTAGTTAATATCTTGATCAAATTTGTGTGTGGGCTATATTTTTTTCGTGTGCACTTGAAGTTTGTATAGCTTTTCGTCTAACGAGATAGCCAGGAGCGATTTTATTCTAGTCAGTCTTGCGGGCTCTGCGGGCGATGCGTCCGAAAAAATCAGGATGCGCCTCAGACAGATTGTGGACAATCCATGTCATTTCACAGTTCATCTAAATTCTACATACAGGGGGGTAAATATCATGTCACAGTCTTCTTCCAATCCTTTTTAATAGATCTGTATGGCCTGTTCTCCTGAGGATAACGCCTCCTGCGAGGTGGTTTCCCAGCTATCTTTTCATCTTTTGGTAGGTCTTCCGAGAGGGCGGGTTCCGTGATACTGCTAATGTAGTGCGATATTCTCTGAACACTACCATACCAGTCCCTCCTTCACTTTATACTCCATCGTACAATATCTTCAACCTCGCATATCTCTCTTAGTATTCCTTCATATTGTTCAGATTCTTATGTCACGTTCCTCTTGTTCCAGTGACCTAACCTCGATGGAGTCCCAGGCGGCGCTGGAGGCCGCAGCGCTGCAGCAGGCCCTGGCCGGGGGCGCTCACCTCTCCGGACAGACCCTGCTGGAGAGGGAGCGCCGCCTGTCCGAGATGATCCTCCAGCTCCAGCTCTTCAGGGAGCAGCTCTTGGCGCAACAAGACCACACCAAGGTAAGTGAACACTCTTGTAGCTAATATCAATTTTAGAGAATATAGCGTTTTATTTTTATATCAATGCATCTATACTATCATATGCCACATGACATAGGTGTTCCTATCTTATAATTTTGAATAAAAATACTGCTGTGATATATAGTTAAAATCAGGAAAATGAATAAAACGTAGCCATCATATTATATTCTACATTCTTAAATTATCAAATTATTTGCACATTATTGAATTATAGTCCAGGTTTCTGACGCATAGTTAAACATTAGTCTTGTCAAGTTTTTGTATAGTGATCGATACCTTTGTTTTTCTGGATTTGTGTTTCATTTCAGTTATTTTTGTTAGCCGAAGTAGCTGCGATAAGCACTCACTACACGAGATTTTCTATTCATCATTGTTTACGTCAATTTATTTATATTTACTTTATGTTTTATATGAAACTATCTATAAGGAGTAATTTCTCATACCTAACCTAGAATTATAATTCAAAATTTCGTGTTTTTTTTTTATTTTAGACTATTATACATTCATACAATAAAAATATTTTACTAGCCATAGAAAAGCTGACGCTAGTGCTTATGTGAGGAATAATAAAATGGTATCTTGTTGCAAGATACCATTTTTTAATAGAATACAGTTTCTGCGTACTTTTACTTTCATTATAGACTCTTCCCATTCTCTCACGTAATCTCTGAGACAACGCAATCAATCACGTCAGATCGCCTGCATCATCTATAAAATAAAACGAAATGATGAAACCTTTTGCGTAAATAAAGAGACACTGCATCTATCATTCGATGTATCTAATTTACTCGGTGATGTTTGATTTCCTCTATTTTCTAGACATTTCCCGTAGATTTTATATTATGCGCTTGTTGTATTGTGTCATTGTGTTGGAATTTTTCTATTTGGAAGCACTATCAGGACGTGGCATCCGCATTATCTGATTGATCATTATGCAAAGCATCCCGACAAACAGAACCATTACCAAAGTAGCCAACCACCCCTTCTGTACATCCTACAAACAAATTGTTAAACAGCAACAAAGGCTCTCGTCCGGGCGTTTCCTTTCAAAAGCTCCACGAGGAAAACGGACGCTTTGTAGTACGCCCAGCTTTTGTTGGACGTTCTTGGCTATTCAGCGGGTCTGTTCCCGAATCACAATGGGCCCCGGTTGAAAAGGTCATGCATTCATTTGGGTATATTAATAAGGCTTTGAAGGAAGGCAGATTAGGGTCAGGTGGATCAAAGGAAGACAGTGTTTTGGGGTGGTTATTGTTCGGTGAGTGATGGCCATTTATGAATTGTTGTCATCGGCGTGGGATGCTGTCATAATGATCATCTGTCTTGTGGAAGGTGCTGAGGATCTGATACGCCATGAAAAATAGATCCAGTGCGCTATCAACGTCAGATTCATTTTCAAAAATAATACAAACTTTTACATTTTTAAGACATTTCCTTACAAAATGTATGGCGTAAATGTAATTTTTCTTTAAGAGGTATACGTAGAAAAGATGTTTCCACGGCCCTAAAGCAAGATTCTTCTAGTACCTAATTGTATTATATTTTATAATATGATGGGCGTCCAAATCTAAATATCACATTCTCTTCTTCTGTCTCCGTTTTATAAAACGATTAGGATATTTGTTTGAAAAAACATTATTGATTTAAGATTATTTTCACTAAGTTAAGATGCCTTAGTGAAAATAATTTTTCAGTATTCCGTGACCATCTTTTGTCAATCAATGTGTAAAATTATCAGTATTTTTAAATTAATGTTGAATTCATCTAAAATATCATTAAATTGTTAAATAATGTACTTTCGTGGTTGTCTGGGATAATTTGGAAATTATGAATTTCTATTTTCATTCTCATTCACACTAGAAATATGTCAAATAAAATAAGGTTTTTCTGAAACATGTTGGTGTAATTAATCAAATAAAAGAAGTAGATACCTTTATACAAATAATACAACCAATTTATTTTTTTTAAATGTCAATCCACAATGTTGCTGAATCAATTGAAAAAAACAAATAAAATCACTTCAGTATCAGACAGTGGAACGTCTTATGCACGTTTTGATACGGTACCATTTCAAATAGGCACAATTTTTCTACTCTATTTTGCTTGTTGGAAGAGACTACTAAGCACCACTAACTGAATTAGTAGTATATCAGACGTCACATTTAAGTACATACAAAGCACAATGAAACAAGGTGTATTATTCAGAATCATTGAGTTTCTTCAATAATGAGCTGCGAATGGACCAAGACCGGCATAAATCATCGCGCCTAAAATGTACACCTCACTTTCCACAGTCATAAAACGTTTTAATAAAACGCTGTTCAAATTGAATACGTCACGGATGCACAAAGAGGACGCTGCACCTAAATGCATAATGCACGCAAATTTTCTCTCTCGGCAATCTTCATTTTCATCCAATCTAAGAGTAACGTCTTCATCAATTCTCCGGAGACATCTAAATCATCAGCACTTCATCAGAGACCAACGCCAACTAACGCGTAATAAATTACACATTTTTTGCATTGTCCGCCGACCACAAAGGGAAAGTGAACACAATCCTGAATATCTGACGATGTTCTCTCGTGGATTATTATTCAGACAACATCATCGGAACACACACTAATGTGCAAAAGTTTGGAGACCTTAAAAATAATCTCACCGTGAACAAAATATCTTTTATGTTGTTCGATTTCTCCAAATCAGTCATCTTTAATGATAAATTGTTTAACTTTAATTCTAATAAACAACAGAATATAAAATTACACTGAATTGAACTAAACATGTTATTTAGGCGAATTGATTGGGTTACAGCGGAATAATCTTCCCCATCGTATATATTTAAAACACATTTATACTGTTGTTAAAGTAGTTATTCTTAAATAATTAAATACCGTAGTAAACAAAACGTATTTTTTATAATTGACTTGTGTTGTTTTTCAATTATTTCAAAATTTTGTTCCAAACCGAGTCTCTTCAAGAAAAAATTTATTTTTGTAATAAAAAGTGACTTATTTACTAAGAAAATATGCTTTTAAAGAGTATTTCGTTTGACCTATTCATAATTGTTTCAAAATTTATAATATCGTGGTTATTTCTTTAAACAAGTAATACATATTTTTAAATAATTCTGGTTAAACAAAAGCAAATAAGAGATTTTCAAAAATAATTTGAATTTATAATCCTCTGAATACATACGATTCCGGATTTTCTGACCATTCTAGTAGAAAACACATAAAATTAATAAATGTGTTGTAAATAATAATATATATTGCATATTGAAAATATTTATATTTTGTGATTTTTTTTATCATAAATCATAAAGACATTGCCACACGATATTTCAAATCAATTTTTAATAAGAAAAACAAAATGTGTATGAAATTTACTAATTAGTACTATATTTGACATACTTACATATAGTGAGCGAAAACATGTGAAATGCCGTAAGTGTAAAAAAAACTCTTACATAATTACATAACATAAACTTACTAGGTATATCACATCAATCTCTATACAATGCTCTTTTCAGTTCTAGAGGTGCAGTCCTTGCTATAAAGACCTGCAAAATATTGCTGGAAAAATTGCACCTATTGGTAGGTACTATACCTAGTGTTAAAAAAATTATTATTTACAAAATCAAATAATAATGTTGCAACACAAAACAATTGCCATTTGATTTAAGGACATAATTTTATAAGATTTTTAATGTTACGTTAGGAATATTTTCTACATAGAATCTATAGGTACATAAAACGAATGAAAGAAAAAAACAGTAATCATTGGTACCTAAATATTAATATCCAACATTGTTTCGCTTGATAATGATTTGCGTAAGAATAACAGAATTAGTATATTAATGTAACTCGCCTCCCTAAATTTGCACCCGAGTGTAATTCGCAAGACACAACGCGGTGCAGGTAGCTACCCCTAGCAATGTTTTTAGATGCAGAGAGACACGAACGAGATACTGCAGAGTGAGTCGCTAGCGCCCGGTATGCCGGGACACGCCCAGCTCGTCTGTATATTCAAAAGATTCTCAAATTAGGGGCTGCTGCATCCCTTAAGGCGATATTAACATATCAAAATGACGTATCTAAGTAAGGAATAGGGATGAGAAATTTATGACAATTTACACTTTAATAAATTACTTTTGTTATGTTTTTTTTTGTTCCTTGTGCTCTTCGTAATTCCAATGCTTACAAATGCGTGTGAACCATGGCTATTGACTAATAAGAATATAGAAAATTTTAAGGTTTAGGCCTTAGAAATTAAATTTCGCCATTATTATATAGGTCACAACAATGAGCTATACCTACATATATTTTGTTTGAAAGACCACAACGCATAAAGTTTTGAAAGTCAGAAGCTTAGATGCAGTAACAATGCCTTCAAATATATATTTGTTTTAGAAATGCAGAACTTAACAGAAAATGCAAGTGAAATGGAGAAAAATTCTTGAAAACCCAAGGCCTTCCAGAGTTTTTATTGTCAATAGTAATAATGATGATGGGTTTTCATAATTGTATTGTAAGAATCTATTTAACAAATTTATAAATATTCATTCATATGTACATACTTTCTATGCATGTGGACGACAAATCACTAATGCAAATTTTATATAGATTACGAATAAGTATGCATGTGACATTTATGCGTAATTGGCTACTATGTAAATCATCAAAATAAATGTGACAGGTCAATCGAAAGTCTATATTATTTTCCCGGAATAATACATAGTGTATAGGTACAGGTAAATATTATTTTTTTCCAGTATTTCTTTATATATATATATATATAAACGGCCTTACGCAAGTCTGTTAAAAGTAACTAACTGATTAAACCTTACTAAACAGAGTTATTTTGTATTTTCCATTTATAATTGTTATGATATCTAAATTTTCAATAAATAAACATTTTTCACTAGATCAAAGGTGTTTTTATTGCCACAAATATGATCGATTTGACGAAATATCCAACATTTTTTCATAATGTTTATAATAATTCTATAGGAGATGTTTTAAGAGATATAAAAATCTCCTGAAATTTTCAGTTTTAGTTGTGTGGTGGTGAGTGGCGACTTGCGGTTGTTTAGTTTGTAATATTAATTATTAATATTAATATTATTTTTTGACAATGCGACCCACCGATGAGCAATACCTGGAGGCCCACTATTATCTGCCGGTTGTATCAGCGGAGCTTTTCGTGCTTTTGTTCCAGATGGCTCGGCACAAAAAGTTCTCTTATTTTTTCATAAAGCTGTGTCCTCTGAAAGGGCGCTTCATTCATTGTGTGCGCAGTGAGCCGCGGATGTTTCCAAATGAATTTTGTTGTGGGAAATGTGAATAATACAAAATAGTTTTATCTAAATCAAATTTTTTGTGTACTGTACCTAATTATAGTTTTTTCTTATACATTTTTGCTTGCGTTAGTTTTTTTTTTAAATAGTATTATCTCTTAATAGAATATACGATGTTTGGAAATTTTTATAATATGTAATTTATAAAATGTCACGATCAACAATATTTGCTTGGTCAAAAAACTAGCGAGGTTAATTTCAATGAATTTCATATTGCGTATTTTTCAATAATAATGTGTATACCTAGTACCTATGTTTATTTTCGTCGTACATAGAAATATTACACAATAAAATTTTGTTAGAAAATTTGCGAAATAATTATATCGATAATTTAATGCACGAAAATCCGCGAAAAAATATGTTGTCTGATTGCTTAAGTTTACGACTGCTTTTGAGAATTTTTATTTATCATTCAAAAAATTATGAAATTTTAATACATACAGTGATATTTTAAAATTCTATATGATAATAATTAGCATACCATTTCTCGGCGAAAATAGGCAGAGAGACCAGAGCGCAACAATTTTCTGTCCTGACACAACTCTTAAATCTTTCACATTCATACATCTTATCATAATCACAGCTCAGCTATCATCATCATCATCACTCTTGGAACTTCAACCCCTGGTGGGTCTTGGTCTTTGGATTTTTCATAATTCTACTGACATGATTCACTGGGTTTTTTTTAGATTCATCAAAATACATGATTCGATACGTAACAATCTGTTACTAATGCTATCAGATGCTACGCTTCGTTAGATGACGTATTCACAGCCTTAACGAAACTAACGCCACCAGATGACGCTGTTCACTCGCTAACACAAACTATGATTTTTGTGTTGTTTAAGTTAAATTTTAATTATAATTGATATAAATTTTTAATTGACATTTTGTGCAAAACTGAAGCAAATTTAGTAGAATTTCAGAAATTTGAGATCATAGGTTATTTGGATTAACAGAAACGGTAAGTTCATTCATTTTGTTATCTGTGTTATAATTGAATTGATTTCGCAAAAAAAAAATGTGTCATATCAATGTATAAATATGCAATAACTATGCCGAATGCCAAAGTAATGCCGAAATTCAAACAAAAAACTCATTTTTGATGGGTTATGGCTAGTATTTTAAAATCATTTATCATTCTATATTCGTCAAATAACATACAGAACTGTGGGACATACAAAGTTTCTCTACTAAGGCGTACAATTTATTCAGAAGTCCAAATATATAAATAGAAAATTATTCGTACATTTAAATCGTTACAATAAATCTATTCTTACAACCATAATTCCAAGAACTACCAACCGCCTTAATTAACCAACATAAATAGTTATTTTTTTATTGCTATTTCCACTGAACTTTCGGATATGAAATCTTTATCATAATAAGTTATTTTAACAAATATCAAAGTCAGGATATAAAAATGAATCAAACAAACAACGTCAAATCTCTCCCATCTATTTTCATTATCCACAATCTGGACCCAGCCTAAAACCGTATCCAGCAATATTTAAACTAGGTTACAAGGAACGTTTCTTGTGCTTGTTGGAGTATTTTCACGCGTAACGGTTCCATCGCTTTTTACTACATGTCTTGACATTAATTAACACTGTCGTCTTAATTGGTCCATACACAGCGCAACATCCGCAAAAATCTGCGCAGCACATGTGACTACCTGAAAAGGGACCGCGTATAAAGAGCGGAAAATGTCAACTCTGATCATGGCTAATTAATTTTTTACTCGGCCCGACCGACAGGGTTCACAGTCATATTTGCGGGATATTTTTTTTTGCAGTTTTGTATAATACTCTCTATACTATTCTGACTGTGTTGTGCTATCTGTCTTTCCCGCTTAGGGAGTGAGTCCTTATACCTTCTTTCTCTCACTGTCCCCTTTTCCGCCCTAACTCTGTGTCATTTATTTTGGTTTTCTTGTTTTTTTTCCTTCGATTGGCTCTTAGGCACATATACACGCCATAATTTTGCTTTAATCATTTTGTTTTACTATGTTACCTCAAGCTTTTCTTTTCTTATATCTTCATTTTGGTCTACTATTTTTTTCTCTATTATTACCGTACATATATGTCTCCGTTAATTAGTAATATTTGATACTACTTTAATAAATAAAAATTTCTGTGAGGGAGAGATACAGTGAGTGGACTCGTGTTGCCCTTTACACGACGTGACACGGAGACGGCCTTTTAGAGTAAAAAAATGTCAACCTGGCGACGTATGAGTAGGGTCGATGAGTCAGTTTTCTCTCATAAAACTACCCTGAGTATGCGGTGGGCGTTCATTCATTATACCATTATAAGGATCCTTTAGAGGTATCGACTAGGTATATTAATAGATAGTCTAATGAAGAAATAATGTAGAAGAAATTACAGTGCCATCTATTAGTCTGCTAAGCTCTGTAGGCAAACTGTTAATGAGGATTTTAATAGAAAGTGTGAGGATTATGACGAAAAAAAAAGTATGATGAGCAAGGCTAGACAAACAAATTTCATGACGTCAGAGCGCACCGTTTTTTCTGATTCAGATTTTCCACTTTGTAATTAAAATTAAAAGCATCACTCGCTTCCCTTCCAAAATTGATATTTTTTAAATGAATTTACTTGCTTACAAGGGGCGCTTGGGTGAACTTCTATCACAAAGATAAAAACTATATTTTTCTTCTTCTTCTTCAAGAGCTTAACCGCTAAATGAACGTTAGTGATCATGTTGGCAATCATTATTTTATTTGGAGCAGCTTGAAATAATTTTCTGTAGATTTCCCGAATAATTGCCATAGATTTTTTAGTAAAGACGTTTTCTCTCGTTTGTTGATTTAGTGGTGTTTAAGTAAATAAATGCAAATAATATAAAATAATGTAAACGCCCTATCCCTGCACAAAAGTGCATACATTAAGATATATGTACGTTTATTTTGTAATTCTTATATCAGACTACTCAAATTTAAAAAAAAATTCTGGCTTTGATGTTACCTCCAGCTAAAAATCCGGGTTTTGTTATGACATTAATAATCCGACAGTAATTTTTCAAAAGCCAGAATGTTGCGTTCTAAGTTGGTAACGAATATACATTTTTTTACATAAGAAATATTTACTAATGATATTAACGTTATCTTTTAAATTTCATAGAATGTTTCGAATCTTTACAATACTTTGAAAAATATGTAAAAATGAAATACTACAACAATTGTTGTTACGTAATGTCCCGTTAAAAATGTCCACTAAGACCCATGTTTTTCATCTCAGGAATGATTTAAACTTTAACTTACAAGTATGCAGGTAATTTGTAGGTATTATATAACCGCCCGTGAGTTTTTTCTTTATATTTAAAAATACATGTTATTTAAGTAAATGATTAAGTATTTAACATAATTGTTGGCATAACCCTGAATATCCACAATACATCCGTTAGACAAAAACTGAAGCACCGACTAACACAATTCAAAATACAAACGATTTCCAAACATTAATCTATTTAACGAAGATTATTTTTTGTGAATAATTAATGTTAAGTAATTATTTATTAATTTGGCTAGTATCTTTTGATTCCATGCGCGGTTTTATGTGTCTTTGGCAACAGTCGTCCGTCTAGATAACTTTTGAGTTTCTCTAGGTAGCTTTGAGAGGCAATGAAACTAATGTAAGTCATACAAATCCTCTACATTGCCAAACGCTTAATTTTTTTTATAATATTCATACTATAATTTTAATATTTTTTATCATTAGAAAAAAGTACGTACTCGTACTTGCGTGTACGGAAAGTTATATATTTTCCTAATTTAGTGTATTATTTTATTTTTGCTCTTTCTTAAATACGTCCTTGTTATAAAAAAAAATTAAAATATGTTGAGCGTTTATATAAAGAGAGATTTTTTTTATATTACTAACACTTCAATACGCTCTGTGACAAATTACAAATACAGATGAAAATATATGAAATAGATTCATAAATATTAATTATATTCTGTGAATCAGTACAGATAATGTTTTAATTCATAATCTTTATTAAAAAATCTTTAAAAATACGACTATAAAACGCATACGATTGGTCGTGACGTATCAACTCGTGTTGTTTGGTTTAGTGCCATAGTATTTGTATATCTGGGTACCATACAATTGTGACGCACGTACTCGTGCTAGTGAAATGACGCGTTTTGGTTGGTATCTCAAATGATTTTCAAAATCATTTCTATACTCTTAATATATTTTAAAAAATCCTAGACGTACTTTCTAGACCAAAGTAAAGATTATTCTATCAAAAAAAGTGAAATTTCCCTATTAGGGAAAAAGTTACGGAATATATTTTTCAAGATTGAAAAAATATTAACCTTTTTTTACAACAGAGTGTTAGTTAAATTAGTATAAACCACTACAGGTCTTTTGGGTCTACCGGTTTCGAGACGTACCCATCTCTTCGTCAGGACAAATACTACACTACTAGTGTATGCTTGTCCTTGACAAGATTAACACGCATGTAATAAATATTGGTGAAAAGTTAACAATACTATGGTTGTGGTGTATAGTGTTGTGAACATAGTAGTGTAGTGTTGGTCCTGACGAAGGGACGGGTACGTCTCGAAACCGGTAGACCTAAAATCTGGTAGTGGTTTATACTAATTTAACTAACACTCTGTTATAATGTCTGACCACAAAGTTAATGCTTTAAATATTAAAAATATTAATAATTAATAATATTTTTTACAACTTTTGAAAGCTCTGTTTCTTTCTGAACAAACACACGCGCATACAATATGTACACATCGTCGCACATGGTGGTGTCTTACTTTGTTCCAAATATCGTCCATATTCCCTCGAGAGTTGCGAGCCGAGAAGTCGACAGTCGCCGGCAGAGAGCGCAGACTCCCTGTCTACAGAGCTATGGCCGATATTATTATGACGCGTCTGTTTTTCGTCAAATCGTTTTTGTATTATCAATCTGAATATAGGAGCGGATGTTTTCTTTCTATTTTATTGCTCAAACAATAAATAGGGAATGTACAGATGGTGCAGTAAAATTATAAATAACATATTTCATTCTGATTCCTCTTCGATTGACTGCGACCCCCTACGCAATTACAAATCTAAAACTATTTCAATGATAAAGACGTATTTTTCCCGAAACCACCGGTATATATTAGGTCCTTACATATGAAATTGATGTTTTGCCGTACTGGCAAATTTGATCTCAAATATCTTCTCTTTGGTTAGGAATTCCAAATCCAAATTTATACAACTATTTACTCATGTATTTGTGTTTTGAAAATTATAATTCATTTGTTTTTTCCTCAATTGTTTTTTTCTTTGCGTCACTCAGTTTACAAAATGAAAAACTTGAAATATCGCGTTATTTACGAGTACGAGTTCCACCGTGGCACCAGTACTGCAGAAAAGGCTCGAAGGATTAATGATGTGTATGGCGACGGTGCCGCAAAAGAAAACACAGTGCGTTTTTAGTTCCAACGTTTTCGTTCTGGAAATTTCGACCTGCAGAACAAGCCCCGTGGACGGCCGGAGACCAAAGTTGATAATGAAGAATTGAAGGCTATTGTGGAAGCGGATCCATCGCAAACCACATCCGAGTTAGCTGCAGGCTGCGGTGTTAGTGATAAAACTGTTTTAATCCACTTGAAGCAAATTGGTAAGGTGAAAAAGCTTGAAAGGTGGGTACCTCACGAATTGAGTGAAGCAAATCAACAAACGCGCGTTGACTGCTGCGTTGCATTACTCAACCGGCACAATAATGAAGGGATTTTAAATCGAATCATTACCTGTGATGAAAAGTGGATCCTGTACGATAATCAGAAGCGCTCATCGCAATGGCTGAACCCTGCCAAACCAGCCAAACCATGCCCCAAGCGAAAATTGACTCCAAAAAAGTTACTTGTGAGCGTTTGGTGGAATAGTGCTGGTGTCGTTCACTACAGCTTTCTTAAATCTGGCCAGACGATTACGGCAGATGTCTATTGTCAGCAACTGCAAACCATGATGGAAAAGCTAGCTGCTAAACAACCGAGGCTGGTTAATCGCTCTAGGCCACTGCTGCTTCATGATAACGCTATACCACACACTGCACAACAGACGGCTACCAAATTAGAGGAGCTTCAATTGGAATGTCTAAGACATCCACCGTACTCTCCGGACCTTGCCCCAACAGATTACCATTTTTTCGAAATTTGGATAACTTCTTGCAAAGGAAAAAATTCAACTCCGATGGGGCAGTCCAAACCGCCTTCAAAGATTTTATTGATTCCCGTCCGAATGGTTTTTTTAGTAAAGGGATCGATGAACTACCTATGAGATAGCAAAAGTGCATAGATTTCAATGGTACATACTTTGATTAATTAAATATATTATAATAAAAAAAAATCGGCTTTATGTTCCTCCCATACTAAACGTCAATTTCATATGTAAGGACCTAATAATAAACTCGTGTATTTTCCACTGCCGGTATTTTTTTCTAATTAAATTTATTTTGGTCAGCCTATTTTATTTTAACCTTCTTCAATGACACATAGTTTAAAAAATATATGCACATTCACAAATAGTCGTACAAATATTTCACGCAGATTGTGAATATCTTTTTTTTCTAACATGTATGTCCATAGATATTTATCTTATAGGTATAGTTTTTTTATTTATACATTACAAGCAGTCCGTGTCTGGAATTAATAATCTTACATATTTTAGGTATTAGTATAGGTAATTTAAAATTAATTTAATGGCAAGTGGAAAAAAAATATTGTCGTAGACACTTTTTATGGTTCAAAAATACAAAAATATACCCTTTAGAAACAATGTAAAAAATTTAAAGTAAGGGTTATGTTATAAATTAACTGGTTGTATATGAGATATAAAATCACTGCGTATTTTAAGTGCTTGGATTCCAAGGTCCATGAGGTCTGAGACATCTTTGGCATTTCACCTCTATTTGGTATGAAAAATAGTTGGATAAGATGGCATTCAAAATAATGCACACTGATATTGATGGGTGAATGGGGTGGCGGGGAGAGAGCAGAAGTTCTCTTGAAGATTTTGCTTGAGATCCTAAATCATGCAAAATTTAAATTTATCAACCAAAAATTAATTAAATCTTCATAGGTTTACATACTGCATACGCTGTTTGTTCAAAATTCAAAATAGTCATAACATTTTCCTTCTGATCATTTCTTAAGTTTACACGGTGCAGCAGTGGAAACATATCCCAAGAAAATCAATTAAGTTTTTTAAAGACGTATTTTATTACCTTTGATTCTCTTAGTTCCCACGAATACACTCCATTCTTCCTATGAATCAAAGAAAAATCACTTTCACCACACTCAAAAGAGAGAAAGCAATTTTTTTCCAAAAAAAAAAAAAAAGATACAAAATTGTGTGTGGACTATTCACGAGTAATTTATACAAAAAAAAAATCATTTACCTGTGAGCTAAATCGAACTAAGCAGTAAAAAGTTAATAGTAACAAATTTTTTTTTGGTAGAGTACAGTTGGTTTTTGTATGCACATCGACGTTCTCTCGCCTTATCTACGTTTATGCATCTTCATGAGAAGATGCAAGATTGTTACTGTAACAGTATTTATGCTGGACTGATGAAATTTCAGCTGAATAGATTACTCTATTTTGAATGCGGCAGCACCTATGTATGGAATATTAAAAATTCTCGCACATAACATAGAATCAGACCGTTACAACGCTACCTAATGTTTTCCACTCCTAGTATGCGCTCCGCGAAAATACCTAACTTTTTCTGGCACTGGTTTTAACCGTAAGATCCATTTTTTGCATGTCATTTAGTGTATAAGTGACATAGTAAAATAGTTTTTTTGCCTTTTTTTAATTTTTTTGTAAAATAATTTTAATGCGTGAAGCACCCTTGAGGCGAGTACCTACTCACAAAAAGCGCTATACAAATTTTCCATTTTTATTATTATCATTATTCTATTTTCCACGTCTATTTCTTGTGTCTTCAAAATTTGGTCTTTCTTATACCACTCGCTCCCTTCATTATTTTATTCTACTACATAAAAATCGAGGGTATATTCCATTCTTCTGTTCTTTCTTTACTCTATTTATTAATTATTAATTTTTTTGCCACACATCCGCATCTCGTTTCATTTTCTCTGTATTTCGTCTCTTTTGCCAGCTCCAGGCTTCACTTCATCGGTGTCGGTACCAGGACCGACTGTATATCACTATTTTTACCTAGTCTGACGTCTGACATTAGATAGGACCAAACATAATAATTTTGTTAGCTGTCTATCTGTGTCTGTCCATAACTTCCTGTAACGTTCGTAATTTCGTTCAAATTTAGGCAAAAAAAAACGAAATTATACAGCTGGAAGTAGGGCGCGAACCTCAGGGTGCCCTAGCGACATTGCTACCACCGCCATTCCGTAGACTATAAAAAATATATTCGGGCTTAGCAAAGACGCGAACCATTTCGTGTTCCATGATTTTTTACGGCTAGTGCCTACTATGAATACAAGTATGCAACACACAATATTACACAGGCGAAGCTTATGTCGCCTGTGTAATGTTTCCAATAAAATATTCATCAATATTTAATAAAATACAACAATAATAATAAAACAAATAATAATAGTAATAATATATTCATAGAACATTCTAATAGATACGTAAAAATTCATGTCCTAACCACACCTGCTATTATTTTGTCAAAGGTACTTTTATTGTCCTCAACATTTCCATAACATCTTACCTCAATTCTCGATAATTTCGTCGAGTATAGACACTATACGAAAAAAACGTTTAGTCGAGAACATGTTACAATCAAATAAATAAATAGATAAAAAGCTCTTTTTACTAATGTACTTCATATTGTCCTCCGATTAAGTAGTTGTATAAAGATTTTTACGACCAGTCATAACCTTGATCAGGTGTAATGATAATATGGTCATTTGAATAAATTATCGTTTATTGTGAGTTGTGAAATAAAAAACGGAAATTAATTTTAAGGTTCTGTAGAATCTTTATTAATTAATGTAAACTTTTCAAATGTTCAAGCACTGTGATATTTTTTTATTAATTATTGTGTTTAAATATTTCAATAAATTATTTATTTAATACCTACACAAAAAATCGAGTGAATACAATTAGTACCTACTCTAAGGTTATGTGTAAGAATCGCACGTATTTATATGTCTAGGTATGTTTTTATTTGCAGTTCAGTGACAAGTCAAAAAGAAATTAATGTAACTTTGTTACATTTTAAAATTTCATAATGTTAGAAGTCGATTGCTTATTATTATTTTTTATATTCGTAGGAAAGTATTATTTTTTTTAAGTAGGTACATGTGTATTGTGTCGGTATTGAATTTACAAAGGCGTTATTTACGAATTTACAAGAAACGTGTTAGCACCCATGTCTTTTGATATTCAAATTTGTGTAGATTTCTACTTATTTACTTACCTACCTTCATGCCGTTTTTCCGCAGGAGTAGGTAGGTAGGCAGAATCTTAGATCTCGCCTCATCCACACTCTCATACATTCTCGCACGCAAGTTCGCAGATTTTTAAGGCTCCTAACAGGATAGTCTTCCAGTACCTGATTAACCTGGTCATGCCAAATGTTTTCCGGCCGCCCTCTTTTTCTGCAATCGTCAACACTTGCGACAGAGATCTTTCTTACCTTTCTTTCCTATTTTATTCGCTCAATATGCACAAATCATCTGAGTGGCCTATTTTTAATTAAACTCACTATTGTATTGCTTAATTTGATTTCTAAAAAGTGTGAAAATGTAGTAACCATGGTAATGAGTATGTCATTTATGTGCCATATTTTTTTAAAGATTATTCGTGTATAAAATTTTGGAACGAGGGGGCGGTGTGAGTAAAGACGTTTATATGGTAAGGAGATAATAAGAGATTACTATGTACAGAATCCCTCGTAATATGTCAATGAAAACAATAAGATCGGATACATAGAAAATACAATAATCTTCTCGAGCGTTCGAAAGACTAACGTATTGCGTATATATAGCGGGACCGACAGCTGCGCAGATTGAGTTTGTTTTGACATTTCTATCGGCAGCCAGGGTGGTCAGTCGTGAGATAATCGGAGCGACAGATACTAAGAAATATGCGAAATAATCGAGCGAAATACCTAAATGGCAATTTAAAAAAGTGCGACTACTAACGTGCCATATTCAAATGGAATGTTCTAGCAAATGATAAATAAAATGTTTCCTAACAATAATAAAGTCTTCATAGACGAGTGTGAATTCAAAATTAGTGTATTGATTTAATTCGTGTTAAGTTAAGTGTCAGTTTAATAAAATAATTAATCACTAATTAATAAATCTATTGAAAACATGACCCGTGACAGTATTAAAGAATACTAAATAAAACATTATTAAATAAATTAACTTATTATTCTACATTAGGTGAGGGATTTTATATATGTATTTGGAATAGAATTGATAGTAAGTAATTATGCTAGAATGTTTTTTAATACTAGTGTGATGAATGGACACAAATGTTACATTCAGCAGAAACAATGGGTCACATTGTGCGCTTTTATTTCATGTGGCAACAAAATAGCCGGACGCCATATTAAACTGCTTTGGTTAATGATAACCTTTCATCACAAAGCGTATTGTATTTCAGTGATGTTAGCAGATAAATGTTTCATCAATGGGCGTAAGTTGGCGGTACTTTGTGCACAAGGGGTGAGATGAAAATGCATAAATTAAAAAAAATTATATTGCATAAAGTAAGCCAACAATAAGCATGCATACGTAAATTAGAATATTTTTTGTCGATTAATTACTCATTTACATTTTTTTAAGTTTTATTCAAATTAATATTACTGTAAACAATAAAAATATTCATGAAAATTGTCATATTTTTTTTATATAGCAAAAAATAAAAGAAAAAATAATAGTTATAAATAATACTTTAAACATATTAATTGAATTTCGTCTTTTGTGAATTTTTAGGGCATCAACTATGTAATAATTAATTACATAGAGAGCGAGGAAAGGATGGTTAAGAAAATAATAATTTTGGGCGAGTGTTGAAGGCAAAAGGAATAGAGGGGGTCCGCAAAAGACCTGGCATGATCAGATACTACAGATACCTCAGCAATCGTAGAGCATACATGAGAAAATATATTAATGTAGCCGAAGGAAAAGTGGTGTGCCCGGATAGAGGAATATGGCGTTTTATCCTCTCTGCCTACCCCTTCGGAGAAACGGCGTGATGGTTAGTTAATTAGCTCTTCAAATAAAATGTAAAACGTATCGCGTATTTGCAGGACTAGTTATGAGTGCATGCATGACTGTTAGCTTTAAAAGTACAAATTTTATTTAAAAAGATTTAAATTTATGATCAAAAACAATCTTTGTCTACTTTCCTTAAAATCCTTAATTTCAATTTCAGTTTTTAATTTTAAAATTAGTCACATTTTAACATAATTACACATAACTTTTTGAGTTTAACATTATAAAAAATGGCGTACCTACTGAAATTATTTAAATATATATTCACTTTCGATCGTTATATATGTGTGATGAATATTCTAATTCTAATTTTTATATATCACTCAAATATGTACTGCTTGGTGCTTTATGTCTAAATTATGATACAAAACTAAAACAACTTTATTGCAGGTTATTTGGACACACTATAAAGACTTAATTAATCTTCTTGGTGTTATTAAAGTGGTTAGTATTTTGCCCCAAATTGTTAAATAAACCAAATTAATTAATTTATGAAAACAAATCACGATGGACAAAAACTTTAATATCTAGTACGAATTTCATATTTAATAATATTTAATTATTATTTCAATGATTTCCTTGATCAAAGTTACCCCTGCAACACAGTAGTTGAACGTATTACTTAATGCGATCGTATTCTTGTGTCCAACAATGGCCGTTTGTTTGTCCGACCATGGAGTGTGTGTTTGCCTGGCGGTGTGTGTGTGCCTCACTGTCCGCCTGTCTGTAAGTCTGTAATGTTCACTGGAACAAGATTCCTCCCCCGACAATGGATTAACGCCACAAGGAACAAATACAAGAACCACGAAGAAGCGGTGAGAACACTTGACTTGGTCGCGGACTCGCCAGATGTGGCCAATGTTTGATGCGCACAAAAATAATGCACTCATTTAAAAAAATGTTTTGAAGTCTTGTTTAATTTAGATGATTTTAATGAATTAAGTAAAGCGTTCAAGTTCCTTCATATGAAATGTATGTATCATCGATTTATCGGCACTTATTGATAATGTGAGATTTCAATAGCTAGCCAAAACATTCGTTTGTTTTGTTACAGGAATATACGTATAGCAAATCTATCGGCCACTACCTACCTCGCTGGGTATTTATATAAATGTACCTTGTTATCAAACATAACAATTTCGTTATCTGTCCGTCCGTCCATCCGTTCGTCAGTCTTTATGTCACGGCTAAAAATTAAACGGCTGGAGATGAGGCACGAACCCCGGGGCAGCAAACCCGAAGGCGGAAACGATAGCAACATCGCTGTATGCTCAGACTGCGTTACCCGTCAAAAATACATATAGAACTTAGCAAAAACGCGAACCATTTCATGTTCTTCCCAATCGCCAGTGTTTAGAATAGTACATTTAACTGCCGGCAGGAGAAATATAATAAAAAATTAATATTTTGATAAAAGTCGTTATTACTATTTAATGGTTGTCGACTATAAATAAGTAAATACTTATTCTTTAGGAAACGGCACGTAAAGTACCGTCATTTTTGATGGGTTACTGCTAGTTAATGTATAACTAGGCAAAAACACTAAAAACGACAGGGAAAAACTTTCCACAAAATGATTAGTAGACGTCTCTCTACCTTTTGGTATTGAATTAAATTATAATACCTAGTCAAGTAATTTATTTTTTTATATTTTATATAAAAATATAGTCATAATACGTATCATCTAATAAAAAATAAAAATAGGAAAAAATAACATAACATTAAAGAAGTACATAGAACAATATCAAGTATGAACAGTAAAATATAAAAATATTAAGTAGGTACATGTACAAGTAGTAAAAGCTTTAAGCAGTAAAAGTATCAGGCATTAAAATATGAGTATAGAAATATAAAGTAGGTACAAAGCAAGGTAAGTTATCGAAATATTATTAAAGCAATAATGCGTATATAAAAAAAAATATTACATATCTTAACATGTATTTAGAAATAATGAAAATAAGTAATGAAATAATATCGCCTCTTTAGGTGTTAACTTTTTTTTCACTAGATTGAAAATGTCAACCATATTACGTACATTATTTAAAGGGAACTGTTGTATTGTTTTGTTATCATGAGATCCACAGTACAAGTCACCACATCAAATCCTCACATGTTAAAATTCTTAAGTGCAAAAATTCAATTACAGCATGATGAAATTAACCAACAACAATGACAGTCAGAAACTGAACGTCAAAAGGACAGAAATTTTCGAAAGTTGCTTTTAAAGCACGTTTGTAGTGCTAGAATAGCTCCGGTTGAGCATCAAAACTTTTCAAACCACCCTCATACGTCAATATAATACACGTACTAATTACGTATTTATGTATATTTTTTTATAAACATTTTATCAATATTGTTTCACCGCCTCTGCCCTATCCGCGCAGGCGCAGACACAGGCGCGCACATCTTCCATTGTGAGGGATTGAATAATCGAAATAATGAAATAAAATAAATAAAAAAAGCCTTGCACAGATGAACGTCAGTTAAGGCTTGATTTATTGTACGAGATGAAAAGAGTACTGCCTCGCCTCGGCAAGTGTTTGGAGGCTTTTGTCAGCGGGCGGGGAGGTACCTCGCGCACATTCAGGGCGTTTGTTAACAAGATTGATTCTCGCTCAACTTGTGAGAACTCTGTACTGTGGGATCAGCTCAACCCGTTTGGTGCCAATATTTCGAATCGCCTTAACCATTTTAGTGCCGATCTCATTTTTCAACCCCCCCCCCCAGGTAAAAATTATTAGGAACCATACTTCGCGTCATTAACTGATACATCTATGCATGTAGTCCAAAAACTTCACCATCATCAGTGAGTCCATAATAGATGTATGTGATTTTTTCAAGCTGTGTATTTTTTTTATGTGTTTCTTAACAGAAATGGCCTGTTGTTAAAAATTACGTCAATTCCCCGTTAGGGTTAGGCGTAGTTGATAAAAAAATACACTTGTCTATACCTTTCTTAGTTCGTTCTCCGTCACACAACTTCTCTTGTACGGCCATCCTCCCATATTTGATCTATCATGTCAGATCTTTTGCATACATCCACTGTTCCATTTCCCATTAACAATGGCTTCATATATAATACTATCTTTATCATCCTCATCTCTTTATTCGTATGCTCCAATTATCACAGCGATACTTTTTTTATTTCATTTTTCATTTTACATTTCAGTGCTCATAAATCGATGTAGGTGTATTGGACACACGACATTTAAAAACTTACTTAAAATGTACTCATACATATAAATATAAAATACTATGTAGCAACTTTGATGTTCATTTTATCACCTTCAGATCTGTGGACTATTCTTAATGTTAATTTACAGTAAAAATCATGAGAAAATAATTGTATAACTACAAACAAATTTACATTCGCCCCTAATTAACTTAATCTTCACTACATCTTATACAGATCTTTTACTTGCGCCGGAACGACCAAATTCAATCTTTTCCCGTCATTCTTTTCGACAGTTTCAGCAAATTTCAGTGCCAGAACTCCATTATCAATTGTATTTCTCTATTTCTCACATATCTACAGTTTTAGATTAAAAATACCATTTCAAAAGAAATTATGTTTTTTGTATTTTTCCGTAACATGACACTAGTTTAAAACTATTTATGTATATTATTTTGTCTATTAAATACAGTTTTACGTGTTGCCTTCCAAATAAAAAAATATATATATTGTAAATTTTTAACACTTTTTATACAAATAAAGTCTTGTGACAAATTGTGTGTCATTAGCTAAATCCTAATTGAAACATCATTTGAATACATTAACGATTTTATCGGTTTTCGTAAACATTCGTATTAAAATAATAAAATTAAATGTCGTCAAGCGGTTATCAACGTAAAAATCACGTTAGTGGTTTTAAAAACTGTCACATCGAAAAAACAAACAATAACGTACATAAAAAATAAGGCTTGTATTTATTTGTATATTTTTGGATTTTTTAGTGCTTTCATAGTCAGGAAAAATTATATAATAAATATAGGTTTATTTTCATAATACTTTTTATCTTGTAACTAATATTTCCAGTATTAATACTGTCAATAATTATATATGACAGTGGCAACAATGCAAATATTAGGTCCTTACATATGAAATTGACGTTTTACCGTACTGGCAAATTTGATCTCAAATATCTTCTCTTTGGTTAGGAATTCCAAATCCAAATTTTTACAGCTATTTACTCATGTATTTGTGTTTTGAAAATTATAATTCATTTGTTTTTTCCTCAATTGTTTTTTTCTTTGCGAGACTCAGTTTACAAAATGAAAAACTTGAAATATCGCGTTATTTACGAGTACGAGTTCCACCGTGGCACCAGTGCTGCAGAAACGGCTCGAAGGATTAATGATGTGTATGGCGACGGTGCCGCAAAAGAAAACACAGTGCGTTTTTGGTTCCAACGTTTTCGTTCTGGAAATTTCGACCTGCAGAACAAGCCCCGTGGACGGCCGGAGACCAAAGTTGATAATGAAGAATTGAAGGCTATTGTGGAAGCGGAATCCATCGCAAACCACATCCGAGTTAGCTACAGGCTGCGGTGTTAGTGATAAAACTGTTTTAATCCACTTGAAGCAAATTGGTAAGGTGAAAAAGCTTGAAAGGTGGGTACCTCACGAATTGAGTGAAGCAAATCAACAAACGCGAGTTACTTGTGAGCGTTTGGTGGACTAGTGCTGGTGTCGTTCACTACAGCTTTCTTAAATCTGGCCAGACGATTACGGCAGATGTCTATTGTCAGCAACTGCAAACCATGATGGAAAAGCTAGCTGCTAAACAACCGAGGCTGGTTAATCGCTCTAGGCCACTGCTGCTTCATGACAACGCTAGACCACACACTGCACAACAGACGGCTACCAAATTAGAGGAGCTTCAATTGGAATGTCTAAGACATCCACCGTACTCTCCGGACCTTGCCCCAACAGATTACCATTTTTTTCGAAATTTGGATAACTTCTTGCAAAGGAAAAAATTCAACTCCGATGGGGCAGTCCAAACCGCCTTCAAAGATTTTATTGATTCCCTTCCGAATGGTTTTTTTAGTAAAGGGATCGATGAACTACCTATGAGATGGCAAAAGTGCATAGATAGCAATGGTACATACTTTGATTAAATAAATATATTATAATAAAAAAAAATCGACTTTATGTTCCTCCCATACTAAACGTCAATTTCATATGTAAGGACCTAATATAAAGACAATAAATATTGAACACTATTGAAGAAACAAAAACAGATGTCTATTGCATAGTCCCTTCAAATATGTGGAAGGTTTACATTTGGAACATTTATACAACTTTCAAAAATTTGATAATGTGTGGATAGAATACGATGGTCCTTTTCATGAAATAGTCTACATATATTTCGCAGCTGATGATGATACCTCCATATTTTCAATGTGGAGTATTAAGCAATATCCTTTTTTATGTGTATATGACATTCTTTTTTTTTTAAAAAAAATTTATTTGTATGTCGAGAAATTTATTATTAACAATTAACCATCCAACAACAACAAAAGTCATTACGTTCTGCCGTTTTTTAAGAAATTGGAAACATCTGAGTGTCGCAATTTTACCAACATACTAACGTAAAAAAGTCTTGAATACCGTTGA
The DNA here is from genome assembly GCA_016648135.1 of Agrypnia vestita. Taxonomy (NCBI): domain Eukaryota; kingdom Metazoa; phylum Arthropoda; class Insecta; order Trichoptera; family Phryganeidae; genus Agrypnia; species Agrypnia vestita. The sequence goes on from JADDOH010001232.1 coordinate 248,746, forward strand.
TTGACACGTTATAAAAAAACATGTTGGTGACTATATAGGTATATATATACGAGGTACCTACGTATTAGTCATTCTCATTTTCATGTTGAATACACATTATTTACACCTTCGTAAGGCACAACGTTATTATGTAGATTCAAAATATTTATCACAAATATAACAATTCCCTAGAAATCTCAGACTAATACGCTATTTATTACGTTCTTATTATTTTAAAGCTTCCCGCGCGTATTTTGTCATTCAAATTTACGACATTGTATTTTGGTAACACTGTGGGATTTTTAATATACGATTTTATAGTAATGATATTTTCGTGATAGTAATCGAATGCTAATCGAAAAAAAATAATTAAGAAGGTATTACCTTAACTGTTGTCATTAGCATAAATTTCCAATCGAGAAATCTAATGATTATTGATCAAAGCTTTGGTCGTATTTTGTACTTCGAAAAACTTTCGACAAAAAACATAATATTGACTAATTAAATAATACCGTCCGTTACAGCCATCTAATGTGTGCTCTCTCAAAACATATTAATATACCTGCATGAAGTACTGTAATCCAGCATAATTGGGAGATTAAAGAAAATGTATTGTACAAGATGGAATGTACGAGAACTAGCTAATATGAAATCAAACAAAAAAAAAATTTAAAAAACGCGAATGCGTTAGAAACATTGCTAAAAATATTGAAAGTGCACCTTATTGAAAAATCGTTTCCGTAAGTTTGCTGTTTATATTTTAATTACTAGTGTAGAACTAAACATTTTTTGTGTAAAGCGTCCTTAAAGTGATTTTTTTACAAAAATGTGCGCTGTATGAACGATCAATATTTATTATTTATTTATTATTAGTTGAGTTAACAGAAAAGCAAATAAAACACACAACAGAACCAGAATTTTTTTACAAAAATTTTTCTTGTTCTTCTGGTTTGTGTCTTCTGAGATATTATGCCGTGTTTTACTACCTTTCTGGCTGAAATTTCGGATCCCTTGCAGGGTCCATCATCAGGATTGATGTGTTTTTGTGAGTGTTGGTGGTGTGGCTAAGTATTGGCTTGCAATACAATGTCGAAAGCAATAAGTCAATCTCGTCGCAGATTCCTCAGAGTTAGTGATCAGACAATAGATGAAACATACACACAACTCGTGACAACACATGACTCCGACACGGTATTGCCACGTAACACATAAACACAGAGACACCAAGCTTTCGACGCGGTATTGCTGGCCAGTACTTAACACAACACTGACAACTTTTTCATCCTGCTTTCGACACGGTATTTCTAGCCAAAAGTGGTTAACCACAATAACACATCAGCTCTGATGATGGACCCTGCAATGGAATCCGAAACTTCATCTAGAAAGGTCGTAAAAACACGGCATAATACCCCAGACCATTCTGAGTGGCCATGAAAACTTAAGAACATTCTTATTATTCTAGGTAGTTCTTTATTCTTTTGTATTAAATAATGTCATTATTGTTTAACATACCTAAGTACATAATTAATTTAATATCGTATTTTGTCCTTATTTTTGTTGTAAAGCTCCTCGTCTCGGAACAGGTTCATCCTAGTGAGATGAGTGGCTCATTTCCTTATACGTATTATGTATGTATTTAAGTTCGTGATAAATAAATAAACACTCTTCAATCACCAATCGTGAAAGAAAATATTTTTCTGCCACGATGGGCAACCAATAAATTGAATTTTCAATCAGCAGTAAAATATTCATATAATTCAAAAATAAAATATAAAAATCAAAATAAAAAATCCCTCCAATAAACAAAGACAAATTAATGAAAGAGTTTCGAAATAATTCACACTGAGGAATTGCGTCACACGAGCGTCAGCGCCCGGAAATCTTGGCTCTAACGTTTTATTTAATGCTTAATAAATGTTTCAGTGTATTGTTATTAAGCTTTGAAAAATGTGTGTCTTTCAGAGTCTAAATTAATTTGGCTTGTAGCTGTTTTTAGTGGCTAGATCCGCCGAGTAGCGCCGCGAGCCGCCGCTAGCACCTTTGTCGGTATCACAGGTGAAATATTTCCGCCGGCGATATTAATTATTGTCGTCGGGCTATCGGAACGACATGAATCCCGGCCACTGTGGGCCATACGTCTTGCCACCGTGTACCTAGATATATATATTTACAATCGGGGATTCCTCAACGTTTTATTGGGCCATCTTCATCGTAGAACTAGCTGTGACCCGTCAAAAATGACGGTACTTTGACGTGCCGATTCGTAAGGAATAATTATTTAGTTATTTTATTTTTTTTAAATTCTTAAAAAAAATTGAAAAAAAAAATTCGCGAAAAATTTTTGAAAAAAAAATACTATAAAAAAGTTGCAGACGTTAGACGAAGTTACACGGACGAATGGACAGACGGACAGACAGACAACGAAATTATTATAATTAAGATGTATCGTTTCATTTTTTGGAGACTTCTCAGGTAAAACCCCCTATCCTCACATTAACAACACCTTTATAATATTATGACATATTCAAATCTGAATTATAATGTTAATTATTGTGAGGGGAATATAACGAGATATACCTATGTCTTGTTTCGGTTTCTTTTCAAAATATATGCTTAGGAAAAAGTCATGCTTCTTGTTCTCACTGCACGCACCTGTTGATTAGGTACCTACCAACAATTCACTGTTCTCGCAGTCAAACGCAAAAGTGAGAGAGTTGGCATACCTGTATAATCTGGATTTTGAATATTCCTTGATGATTTTTTGCGGCGTCCGTCATAGGTAGTTTATTATCTTTGTGATCGCTCTTATTAAATATAAGCTTTGAGAACCTGTGGCCTTGTAAACAAACAACAGGTGACAAATAGCCGAAGTGGTTTCACTTTTATCCAACCCGACCGACCGGACAACGAGTAAAAAGGACAGCAGTGACACATACCTCAATAAATTACGGAAGAATTCAACATCAACTACTATTTTTGTCGCCGAGTAAAAAGGGGACCACGCTATTTTTACGCTTTCAATTCAAAAATCTGAAATATATGGCACTTACAAAAAAATGTAGGTTATTTATTACCCAACATGTAATTTCACACCTTTTTTTTGGGTATTTGTATTATAGTTTTTAAAATATATTACATAATTGGTAGTGACGTGTTGAACAGGGGCAACTTGTAGGTAGTTATTAAAATTTGTATCACTTTGAAATCTCTTCTAGTGGTGGTATTGTGCTTAAATCGCGCCAAATTTACTGTCAAATTTATCATCGTCATTCGAACACGAATTTAAAAATTATATAGGTTAGTCTTGTTAATGTTAGTTCATTCTCTGGCGGTTCAGTGTCACACAATCTGTTAAATATGTTACCTAATGTATTGCACTCAAAAAGGTAGGTGGTGTGTCACCAAAAGGCATCGAATAGCAGATTGATTGTAAATATGTCGGATAAGATATCAGTTTGCGTGTATTGACTGATTTTTTTTTTAATAGAGATGCGAACACGGAATACGTGTCACATCAATATTCTATTTTACTATTTTCAAACTAAATGAAATGCTTGTGCTATGAAAATAGGACTATCTTGCTAGTCTGGAGTGAGATTCGAACCCGCGACCTTCGGATCGTGGGCAAGAGTCCTAACCACAAGACCAACAAGCTACTATTAAATTGTAATTATAAATTGCTTCATCCCTGACTTGCCGATGTCCTTTTCATACACATCCAGGACATCCTTTTCATACAATCATCAAATTACATAATTCTCCGTGTATCAATGTCCGTCACTAATGATAGAAGATGGTTTGCGCATATTGATAAAATAAATAAAATACATACTTACTATAAAAGCAATAAAAAATTATAATTATCTACGTAGGTAACAATGTCCGTAACTAACGCTATCAGACGGCGCGAATAATGATGAGGTTAAATAAATGCAAAAGATGCATAACTCTCTACGTAACAATATCCGTAACTAACACTACCAAGGTGCTACGCTACGCTAAATGGCACTATTCTCACATATTAACTCGTTCTAATATGCTCTGATATAACAAAACTCGAATATGGGATCCATATGGATAGTGGCGCTTTTGCATCTATACGCCAAATATAAATAACAGTGATCAAGATATGATGGTGATAATGATTTTTAAGATGATATAGAGATTTTTCTATCCTTAGAAAACGGGAGAGTATTTGCTAGTATTTGTATATTGTTATTGATCCATATCAACAAATGAACATTCAGAACAAATTATATTTTTTTGTTTCGGCATTAGTTTTCCGTTTTTAAGTGATTTTCTCGCGGGAATTATTTAAATTGTGTCCTCGACCGCGAAATCATTAATTTCCGCCGGTCCGACAAATATCTGACACGCGAGCCAATTAACTCGGCCCGTAAAAATTTCCCTCCAATCCCCGCGCTCCGCCCGCTGCGCATGCTCTGCAGCAGCCTGCCTTACCGACCGCGTGGGCGGAACAATGCGCGGGAGCCGAACAATAGAAAATCGTATTGTTTCCCGCGGTTTTAGACCACCCACCCGCCTTCCCACTCTTTCACCTCCCACTCTACGACATTCCAAACACCCAACATTCCAAAACAAAATAACTCGAGTCGTATGCATTCGATCACAAACCACCGAACTATATAGACTAGACGTGAACTAACGCAAATTTTCCAGTACGTAACCTAGTGCAAACAAGCGTTCCAGTATAGAAATTTCACATTGTTATTACAAATACCGATAAAAATATATGAAATATATTCATAAATATTAATTAATATCTGTGAATCAGTATAGATAGAGTGGGGTAACATTTTCATTCATAATTTTTACTATAAAAATCTTTAAAAATACGACTATTCCAACGCATATGATTGGTCGTAACGTATCTATCAATCCGCGTGTTTGGTGCAGTGCCATAGTATTTGTAGATACCTATGGGTACCATACATTACGAGTATCATGATGACAGATTTTGAAATAATCTTCTATAATTTAGGTACACATCTACCATTACCGGAAACAACATTATTTCCAAAATAACCTTATGTCTAGGTGACGTCAAGCCTAAGTAAAAATTGCATTGTGTCTGTAACAACAGTTCAAGAGACACGTGATGTTTACTTAGGCGTGACGTCATTCGCTCTGTTTCAGTTAAAATGGCCAAATAGGTACAAAATTTTATACTTTTATTTTATTGAAAATCTTATTCATCTCAATGTGTAGTTACCTATATTAAATCTGGATCATATCAGAATCCTTTCAAATTTTTTTTTCCTTAAAATCACTTTTTCTTTGCTTTAATACATCATGTCATCACAATGTGATGCACGTACTCGTGACTAGTGAAACGAAGTGTTTTGTCGGGAATTTAGAATCTTATACATACAAAAAAACAACGTCTTTTGTAAAAGTAAGTACATTTTGTTTATTAGGGGATTTATACGTTTGACGTTTTTACATTACATTCTATTGAAGAGTTTGAAAGTAAATTAAATTAACTATTCGTATTTCCACAAAGATCAAGTCGTGTTAAGATATTTTACAACTATTTTTTAAAGTCTTTAAAAAACAGACTGATTTTAATTTTCAAATTATTTGACTGTTATTTTGTGGTGCAGCGTGATTTTTTTAAATTTAGGTATATCAAAGTAAACTTCGTTATACACACATGGTATCTTAAGTCATCTTCTCTTAATTACAAATTAATTGTCTTTCTTAACATAACAGCACCCATTCACATGATAGATTTGACAGAAAATTCTGTCTGTTTTATGTTACCGTTCAATACAGACAGAAATACGGAATCATAAATTTCTAGCTGTAACCCGTCAGAAATGACGTACATTTACATGTTTGAATTTCAGCTTTAGGTGGTGATATTTGTTACTTGTTTTTTTGTCTTAGCGGTACATAAATTACGACATATAGGTAATTAATTCTCAAAAAGTAGCTTGTATATAAAAAGCTTAACTTACCCAAATAGCTATTTATTTTATATTTAAAACGATTTATTTTATTTTTCTTCCATAAATAGAGTAATTTGCCATGAAATAAAATTAAAAAATTTAATTTGTCAATTTCGAAATAATCAAAAGGAAAAAAAATTCAATCTACAACTTAGATAAGTTTGAAAGAATTTTGATCAATTACAAAATATTAATGTGATATTGAACAGTCATTAAAAGTTTAAAAAATTAAGTATGTTTTACAATCATTTAGAAGAAATTTTCCGACCTAAAACAATTTCCGTCAATAACGCTCAAAATCGCTAACATCTCAGATCGCCTTACGACGTATTGCCGCGCGATCTCACTTCCTGGCATTGTTATCCGTGGGACAATCGCGGTGTCGAGCCAATAAAGATTCGCTCTGAATCAGATTCCCTCGCGATAGGGTTTATTTTAGCGAATCACCAGGCCGGGGGTGCTTTCGACATTTGGGATTCTCGGCACGCGGCATAACAATGCCCGTCCATTCCGCTTCGCAATTCTTCTCTCTGTGGATATAAAAAAGGTCCTATGCGACCTATTGTTATCGAAACACGTCTAGCGTGGGTCGGAGTAATGTAGACTTTACGGACTAGGTAATTTTTCATTAGTCGCACATACTTTATTATATTCAAGAAAATGTAAAACAATTTATACGATCACGATACAATTTATATGTCTGACAACGTGTAATAATAAAAAATAGTTAATAGTAACGAAATATTATTTTAGCTAAAGCTAAAAGCAAATTATTACTACATTTAAGACGGGCTTATAGTGATTATCTTGATTTTTACTCCCTTTATATTAACTCGTGGCGTCTGCTTGCTTGCTTGCCGGCTTGCCGTCGAAAAATTGGATCGATTTTTAACCCTTTTCCCGTGATCCAATCGAGCTGAAACTTTGCAAGTAGACTCGTGGCGACGACAAGAATATCTATCAAATTTTCGTTAAAAAAAATATATATATAGTATGATTTTGGATTTTTCAAATTTTTCATGGTTTTTTCATACAATTCAGTAAGTTGTACGGAGATTCCGACGCATACGGTAGACACGAAACCCTAAAATGAGAAAGGGAGTATTGCAAAAACTTGATTTTTATGGTTACTTATTTAAGCTTTGTTTTATTTATTTCCTTTTTACGTAAATATATTGCTACAAATAACAATTTGATAAAAAGAGACGAGGTTTAAAATTGTCGGTTTTCTTACAAACCTACAAGATAATTTAAAGTCATTCGAATCACTTTTAAGACTTCCTTCACTTTACATTTCACAGCTCTCTCACTTGCACTTTGCTTTTAATTTTGCGCAATAACTTGATGGATGATATCTGACCGTCGAGGCTTAGAACGGGTAAATGTAGATACCATTTATTTCTTAACATTCTCAATTAATTCTTGCTTAGTAACGCAATTTATTTTTAATATTACTTAAAAAAATATATAGAAAGGTATATATTAATCACTACGTAATGCCACAGGACGTGGCTGTGGGAGGCAAATGAAAATAATAAAACAATTAAATATTACACGAATTAAATAGGAACACTGATCTTAAATTTATAATTACTAAATGTTTCTAGAATATTTCACATACTTATTATTATACTGTTTCTCAATTCGCACTGTTTCACGTGATATAATTGCTTCGATCACTTTTTTGAAAATCTGTACGACATTCGCATGCAGAAATTCTCGCCCACGGTAGACTTCCTTTATTTACTATTGCTGAAATGTACGCGCTGGTCACACTGCGCTCACTCCGTTGCTGATATCGCACTGGTTAAACGTCAATAAACGACTGATGGGTAGTGTAACGAACGCCCCTTCCTTTTATAGATAAATAAATATATTTCTCCTTCTTTCGACATTTTGCGATAACTGCCTAATCGTTACGAGATTCGCGTCTTTAATCTAGAACCTTCTAGAATCTTCTGATTTTAGTGTAAAAGATGTAAAATCGTTGAAAATGTGTAATTTTTTCCGATTACTATATATCTCGCTGCAGTAGGTATCTATAATATTTAATGTCGTATAAATTTATTATAAAAAATGACATAACGGTAGGTTGATATTATCTTTGTTAATTATTTTTTTAAAAGACCTTCAATGAATTAATCAACAGGTTTAACGCGGACGTCCAACTATTATTTATAATGACATCACCCACACGAAAATCCGTCGTTATATTCCGGTCCCGAGAAAGTGGTCTCAGGTCGTAAAACCGCGAGACAATATAACAGGTGCTTTTAGATTAAATTAATCCGAATAAAATGCGGAGAGGTAATTCACAGGTTGAATCGAAAGTAACCGGTATACAAATAAATAATTAAAGTGATTTATGAATATTGTCACAGGACAAGAATTTAATTTGAACACTATTCCTCGATTCACACTATTTCTTGATTAATTATTCGTCTGTGAAACACACTTTTCATCGCTTGCTAGAATATTCTGTTAAATTATCGCACGTAAGTAGATATTTCGTTCGATATCTATCGCTTCATATTAATGTGCACCATGGTAACACTGCGGTGTTTTATCGCTGGCTAAGTCGCGTTGGTCAAACGTTAAAACAAATATGAACCGCCGCGGCGCTGGCTCCGCTTTTTATAAGAAGCACGATGGTTATTTCGAATCTCCTAGAATATATTTTAGATATCTTGTGTTAACGAGAATATTCCCGTCGCTTCCAGACTGTAGCAGATGTTTTTATTTAATTCCAGTGTGTTCTAGAGCGTTCTAGAGCATTCCATAGTTTTGCTACATTTGAAGTATTACGAGGGATTCCGGATCACTTCACACATCAACCTGTTTTAATGTACTTTTCAGACTGATTTTGACTCTTTTACAGCAATATGTTCACCTTCGTATCAACTTTCACCTTCATATTTTCTCTCCATATGTCATATTTCTCTATAAGTTCATGCATAAAGGTCATTGATAACCTATAGATAATTTGTTTCATGAATATAATATTTGAAGGAGAGTAATAATTTTTATGAAAAATTTAGGTATCTCTCTTTATGTATTTTATAGCGTCTGAGTTCGAATGACGGGATAACATAAACGAACATATCAATTTATTTTTAGTTCTTCTTTTTAATCACACTATACATTTTCTATTATCCCAGTCCAAGGAACCAGTCAGAAACAAGGCGGTGTTACCCAACCTGCGGCTAATAACTAATAACTAATAACCAATAAACCGCCTAGGTTTACTACCGATGACGAAAGACTCCACATGTGTCAACGTCCCCAGATGAAGCAGTCTTCGGACAGCTAACCTATGCATCTATAATATATTCATACGTCTTTCGGACTGTCAATAAAACAAAAAATGTACGGGGGATTTGTGAGAAATAATTTATTGTTTTATTTGTCGCGGAATCTTTTGTCCGTTGAATAATTCAAATAGTTTTAAAAAGTTGCTGAAAAATTAATTAATATGCGGTAAATAAAAATAATCTGCAGATCACATCAATCAACAGACCCGGATCTGGATGTTATATTTAAGCGAGGCAACGCCCAAGGGCGGGTATTCTTAGGGGGTGAAAATTTTAAGACAAAATCAATCGAATACACGTTCTCAATAATAATTATTTGAAATCAACCCAAAACAATTGTTTGCACTTGTGAAAATTTACCAATAAAACAGAAACGGTGAATATACCAGTATAAAAATATTTAATCACTACTTGAAGATTATATTTATGAAATCAAGCAATTAGGACAGTTTTGCAACATACATACCACATACTGAATATTATTCCTGACAATGATACAATGATACATTTATCGAATTATTTCACTTACTGCCTTGACACTGTGTCTACACATATAACGATTAGCTGCTAAAGAAAAAGAAGAAGAAAATTACGTGGGTGTGTAGAAATGTGAAACATAATTTCGTCGATTTCCTAAGGGCGGCATATTACCCAGGAACGGGCCTGAATATTATATTATGTGTTGCTTATATAAATAAGTGTTGTAAATATTAATCTGACAAAATATTACGATGTCTTAAAATGTGAATAGTCAAAATTTTCACATTATCCTAACGCTACGCTTCGTTAGATGTTCGATTTATTAAAACAATGCCTATGATTAATTTTACAAAATACATGTCTATTTTATCATTTATATTTTACTTACATTATTGTTCAAATGGCCATCAGCATCAAAAAACGTTTATAAATAATAACATGCTCAGTAGGCAATCTCCTACATTCTTGCTATGACAATTCAAATCTCCACCATTAAACATGCCAGCAACAAAACGTGGGAAAGCGCCGGAGATGTTAAGTCGTACTTTCATGTTTTCTCCATCTAACATTCCATTAAGACACTAAACATGGTACTTATTAGTAGGTATTAGGAACCTATTACTATTTGGTGGGTTACGTAGGTTGGGCAGGCAGCTACCTATACAACCTATCAATTACGTCTTATTTATGCGGCCAATTAAGTTATCTGTTTTTTTACATGTTGATGTAAGAGACAAAAAGTTTCGTATAATGTCGTTGATTATTATTAGTTTACTTAGAAAAACTTAAGAAAAAATTAGATAAATAACTAACTCATCATCACGAAGTTTCCCTGAAGGGGTAGGCAGAGAGGATAGAATGCATTTTTGCTTCGGCTACATTCACACATCTACATTAAGTGAGGACCAGGTTAACCAAACACTGGAAGATGGTCCTGTTAGGGGGAATGAGGCAAGAGTTATGTGAAAAAACATAAGACTGTTGGTCTGTCTTCATCTTCTCTGCCTATCGACATGATGATAAGTTAGTTAGCATTTTATAATTATTTATTAGTTAATACTATAAATCGCCGTTTTAATAAGCGACACATTCATTTATTTTTCTTTTTATTAGATATTTTTAGTTAATCTCAGTGTGATATTTGAAATAAGTGAAACATATTAATAGTTGTAACAATTATACTTTTTAGGTGCTACCTTTCTAAGAAAGAAGAATGGCTCGTGTTAAGAGAGGGAGTTTGCTTACAATTTAATATAATCAAAGTAATGTAACTCAGTCTATAACAGAAATGTTTGAAGTAGGTACAAACAAAATACTTATTTAAAGTAAATAATTAGCTGTACTGTAAAAACATATGTGAAGTGATAATGGAATATACAGTAACGAATAAATTATGAATTAAGTTATGAATTAAAATAAAGTAAATTCAATATATTAATGAATTTAAATAAATTATAGCATTTTTACATAAACATCAGCTAAACTGTCAGTGCATGTTTTTGTCAACTGAGACAGATTAAAAATATTCGCAGACATCTTCCCTCTGAGGCAGCCCGTTTACTCATTAATGCATTTGTTGCATCACGTGTGGACTACTGCAATGGTATCTACATTGGCCTACCGATGTTTCAGCTCGATAGACTACAATCTATTATAAACGCTGCTGCACAGATAATGTATGGAATGTCAAAATTCTCGCACACAACATCCCTTCTGCGAGAATTGCACTGGCTTCGTGTTTCTGAGAGATTAGAGTTCAAACCGCGTTGGTTGATGTACAAGGCAACTAATAACATGGCGCCTCTATATCTTCAGGAGCTCTGTATTCCAGACAACATAAATGGAAGACGTCAAACTCTCAGGTCAGCGTCTACTTCAGTGGTAGGAAGGGTTGTGGAACCGGTAAGCCAGTTCCAGAAAACTAGGATCAGCGAACGGGCATTTCCGGTGGCGGGCCCCAAAGCGTGGAACTCTTTGCCCTCCCTAATAAGAAACACGGATTCACAGACTTTATTTAAGAAAATACTTAAAACGCACCTGTTTACAAAATCTTTCCTAGAACATTTTTAATATTCGTTGTTTTCTTCTACTCTTTTATGTTTTAAGTGTTTTTCTTTCTCTTTTCTTTTTCATTTTATTTTTCATTTTGTTATTCTATGCTTTTAGCGTTTAAGTTTTTTTGTGTGTAAAGCGCGCTTGAGGTGAAATTTTCACAAAAATGGCGCTATATAAATAATCCATTATTATTATTATTATTATTATTATTATTATTAAAACCAAAATATTAATCCTTATAACAAAAGCTAAATCGTGGTATAATTAATAACGTCACTTAATGAGACCGTGCAGTATAATTCAATGATTTTTTTAGGAACTTAGGCTGATACATATTACTAATGACGTTTCCGGAAATTTCCTGTTAATTTTTTATTATTATTATTATTTTAATTGTTAACGCTAGAATAGACTACGAGGCCTAATAAGTGCGGAAAAACATTACGAAAAAACGCGGTCTTGAAATCACGTGAAAATCGTAGTGACCTCGTCGGGAAACAAACCCGGAACCCGTGGCATGAAAAGTCAGTGTCATGCCGATTGCTTGTATAATTCCAATATTTATTTTTTCATTTGACACGTAGAAATTATTTCACCAACTCTGCGGAATGTTCTACATGTCGGTGTGATACGCCATTGAAAAAAATATTACGAAATTCTTTGTTCCATTTGGTAAACTTTTCCAAATCGTAAATTATGCACTGCCAATGTACTCTGTCTCGTAGTCAACATGACCTGGTGTTGGAATATGTAAATCAGTCCAGAACCCGATGTTGTCTGTAGACATTACGAGGGGAGTGTGAAAGTGGTGTGGCGTGAGGAACATCGATAAGATTTATTTTATGTCGTCAAAAGTATATTAACAAAATCTATATATTGTCACGTGTCGTAGCTGCAGGAGGAATTAATGAAAACGCTGGGATTTAATAATGGATTTATTGTTTACCAAATAATTAATTATTCAATCGTAGAAGGTCACTTATCACTACTAAATGTAACGCTAATATTGAATTAAACTGTTTCGCAAATTTTTCCCTCGTAAATAGACATTTTATATTCGATTTAACACTTTATTCACTAGAATATTCCATCCAATTTCCGCACTTAGTAATTTCGCTTCGGTTTATTTCACTACGTAAGAACTTTCCAGAATATTTGCTGTCGAATTACGGCTCGCCTGGCCGTCCTGGCAACTCGCAACTCGCGGGTACCTTCGCTTCTAATATCGCTGTCAAAAAAACAAGTGACTCCCGTGTGCTGTATTTATATTCGCTAATGCTGGTATCGAAATTCCGAGACGTTTCCCGCGTTTTCGAAAAGTTCCTCGCGTTTTCCAGACTTTTAGAGATGTTTCTCGATGTTTATCGTAAGTCGTAGATTATGTTGGGCCGCTCTGGAATCTTCGTTAGTATTGTGATCATTTCAAACAACTGTCACTTGACATGACTGCGTGATTCTTTTTAGCCTCGTTACATTATATATATATATATATAGATAGATGTTTTATTTCACTGTAAAATTATGTACCCCAAAAAAAACTGTATTGTTAATTTCTACATTTCTACAAAATTAACTTCGCATTCATTTGCACGTCACATATTTAGTATCAAAAAATTTATGTGAATGAAGATGGAAACACACAATATTTATTAAGACATGAACAGTCTCTTGCAACACGGTAACATAGAGATCATTATTTTACGACTACAATAAATTGTGCATCTTGATGTAGTAACTTTTTGAAGTGCTCTCTCAGAGATCCATTTGGCATCCCATTTTGTGGTCCATTATCTGTAGCAGACATGATCAAACATGACGACATCATCTGTCAGGGCTTTGTTATGTTTGCGCACAACAAGAACGCCGGTTAACGATCGCCTCACAATGTATTCAAACATTTTTCTCGAGTAGGTGACATCATTGTTGCTGTGTTTACCGATCCAACACGACAAAATAATATTGATATGAGATCATTTACTTTGGGCCGTACCGTTATATTATTTAGAATTTATCTAAAATTCAAGATGCACAAACTGGAGTCACGAAGGAAAATATCCGATCTTGCAGAGCTAAAGAAGAAGCTCGATGGAGCTATTGATTATCTTTCTTTATTTGACGTAAATTTGCATATTGAATCTGTATAAGAAACCCGCAGTTCTTTTGAATATGGCAGCATCCTAATAATTTTGGGTGTTTTTCTCCCGTCAAGAGAATGTGACATACATATATGTATTATGTAGACCCTAACATTGATAGTGATATTCTTGCACATACCCTATCATCGTTTAAAAAGTCACTCCTACACAACACAATTTTTTTTCACAAAATCCTGAACCCATAGCACATATATAAAATCAATTCTTTATTTACATATTCCTACAAGATCGCACTGCATCGATACACTAAATACTAAATATGTATATGCATGTTGCTAGAGCAGGCCGAAGACACTTGTATTCAGGATAGTGGACTGAGTTTGAAATAAATAATGTATTATTTTTTATGTATTCTTTAACCTAGTATTATGTTAATCTCTTGTTAAAAATATGAAATATAATTTGGTAAAATAAAAAGAAAAACCTGCATGTGTATTATCTACAACTATAATTTAATATAATAAATTACAGATCAAATAAAACGAAACAAAGAACAACCTTAATTGCAA
>JADDOH010001233.1:0-20322 GCA_016648135.1 Agrypnia vestita
TCATATGACATTGTTTTATTCATTCAATATTAGATATTTGAAATGTCTTTTTTTTACAACATATTCCATTATTGTGGGTCGTTTACGGTTAGATCAGATCAACCTTCGGTCTTCCGTAGCCGTGATAGTTTTCATATTACATTGTTTAATTCATTCAATATTAGATATTTGAAATGTTTTCTAGAACATTTTTCACTATTGTGGGCAGTTCGCGGTGTGTTCAGGGGTGGTTAACCTTCGGCCTTCCGTAATTGCGATAGTTATTCATATGACATTGTTTTATTCATTCAATATTAGATATTTGAAATGTTTCTACAACATTTTCCATTATTGTGGGCAGTTCGCGGTTTGTTCAGGGGTAGTTAACCTTCGGTCTTCCGTGATCACGTTATTTACTTATATGACAGATTGTTTTGCTTTGTTCGTTTAATATAAGTAATATCATATTTTTATGAGTTACCGTAATTATTTATCTATATGATTTTATTATTGAGAGTGATGCAACGAATACTACCTTCATGAATACGAATATCAGGCTTACTATTCGGTGAATACGAATGCGAATATTTCCACCAAGGTGGGGGAACTTGAACATACTTGTAAATATAATAACCTTGATGCAACGAATACTACCTTCATGAATACGAATATCAGGCCTACTATTCGGTGAATACGAATGCGAATATTTCCACCAAGGTGGGGGGAGAACGCAAGCATACTTGTAATTGTATTGTTTATGTCTGCTTGTGATATCACTATACGGCGTAGATGAACTAGTTTGAAAGGGCTTATGTTCTGTATGTGCTTGGCGTAGAGGGAATAGTTTTTCTTGTTTCTAGGATCTAATACAGGTTTACAGGTGCTGATATTGAAATATATATACAAGGAAAACACTATTTTGGGAACCATTAACTGGATGGAAGATATTGAAGCACACATACACACAAGGAGGACGTTATGTTAAATACATGACTGGAAAGTTGTTATTGGAAAACACAGGCGCCAGAGGCGGGACGCAAGCATATTTGTAATTATATTGGTCATGTCTGCATGTGATATCATTGTACGGCGTGGATGAACTAGATTGAAGGGGTTTATGTTCTGTATGTGCTCGGCGTAGAGGGAATAGTTTTCTTGTTTCTAGGATCTAATACAGTTTTACAGGCGCTGATATTAAAATATATATACAAGGGAAATGAAGGGCTACACAGGCGCTGGTAATTGCTCAATTGTGGAGAGTTATACTACTTCGGATCAGGACGCCATCTTAGAAGCAGACCAACTACAGAACTAAGATAAGAACCTTTAATATTATTTATTCTTCATTTTCTTATGTGTATCAAATGGAATGTTCTTGCTATATAATTTGTCATTGTCACATGGTCACTATTCATTTCATTACGTGGGTTCAGAGTTTGACGGTAACGGACGCGGAAACAAATTAGTACTGATGTCGGGACGTAACGTCGGGATTATATCTTAATTATCTTTAGGATAGAAGCGAGGTCATCATACGTGCATTCTGCATTTCAAACGTATTACTAACATATATAAATACATATTATTGCGTTTTACAAATTGAATATGATCGCGGGAAATAGGCATTCCGTCCGGTTATGCAATGTTAACTTCCAACGTAGCATAATGAGATCTTATTACCGGTGCTAGACTCTCGAGGTTAGTCACGTGATTGTTGTATAAATGGAATAGTGAAGGGGATTGAAGAATGAGATACACTCGCGATACAGGTAGTTGTATGTAACTGGGATCAAATGACGGGGTGCGTGTTCTCGGTCCAGGGGATGAACGGGACTGCGGAGACACTCTGGGTGGGTCTAAGTAGAATTGCGCAAAGCCTCCACACAGTTAAAATGTGTTCAGTCAAGCAAAGGTGAAGCATTTCGAATCGGACCAGAGCGTCGTGCCTCAAACACAGCCGGAGGGAAGAAGCCCCTACGTTCTTTCACTCCCTTGGCCCGACGAGCTCGAATTCCGGATATGAATGTTCATGAATGTCAGCTAAAAGACTCAGGTAGCCGTACCTCAATCGAAACCTTCGTTCGGGACCTCATCAACGTACGAGACAGGGCGTTCCGCATGGACGAGCAACTATGAGAAGCAAATGAAGGGGATTGAAGAAAGAGATACACTCGCGATACAGATAGTTGTATGTAACTGGGATCAAATGACGGGGTGCGTGTTCTTGATCCAGGGGATGAACGGGACTGCGGGGACACTCTGGGTGGGTCTAAGTAGAATTGCGCAAAGCCTCCACACAGTTAAAATGTGTTCAGTCAAGCAAAGGTGAAGCATTTCGAATCGGACCAGAGCGTCGTGCCTCAAACACAGCCGGAGGGAAGAAGCCCCTACGTTCTTTCACTCCCCTTGGCTCGACGAGCTCGGGCTCTGGTTATGAATGTATGTGAATGTAATAACTCCGTACTCAAGGACGAGATAGGACGTTCCTCATGAACGAGAAATTATAAGATGCAGGTAGCAGTTCGACAGTCAATACTTATGCTCGGGGCCGCTTTAATGAACGAGATCTGTTAGCAGTTTAACAATCAATTTTTATGATCGGGACCGCATTCAGGCGCGCGATGACATTACTAACACCATCATACTCATCATTCACCACCTTTTCTAACTTGCTGTATACAGAGACCTTCGGGGTTCTCTCTTCCCGGCCAGCGAGAAACATATCAGGAACTACACAATCAACTGTAATAATCATGCTGTTTTACCATCATTTAATATCTCTAGTCAATAAGACTACACCGTGGGATCAATCACATCAACTATATTTGGCGATGCTAACATGGCTCTGACTGACGCGCTCAAGGGAGAGTCTTTTCCAGTCACCCAGTTAGTTCATTCAGCCCTTTAATCAGCAGTAAACATCATAATAATCCGGCTCATGTAGCCGCAACGTGGGATCCTCATCATTATACACCAGTCAATTTGACTGCCCCGCGGGACAATATACAAACCTTAATATCAGACGCGGGATTTCTTCCTGATATGTTTGTCGCCGGGAAGCGAGGACTTCGGGGGATTCCAGCAGGAGCAATAGAGTCTCGGCTTGATCTTGGTCTGCAGCTTAGTGTGGGAGGTTATGTCTAAACAGGAGTTAACCACCGGATGCGGCGATGCTCTGGGGCCGCATCCCCCTCCCCCCTACAGGGGGGGGGGGCATCTAGAATCCACGTTTGAACAGAAGTGGTTAGACACTTCTTAAATTTCACTTACAAATCTGTATCTTCCATTCCCTTAGAATCTCGGGCTGCGATAATGTCAGACAAAGCTTGCCCTGAGCCTCTGTTGCGCCTAGTTGTTGTGAATATATATATGTTTGTCTTCCCCTACTATGTACTATGAACAGATTGAGCAGATTGGACAACGTGAGACGCGCTATCGGTAGGTTTCTTACTTGTGTTTTGAATATAACGTATGCTATTATATCTTGTAAATCTGTCATAAATGGGTGCCGCATGTGGTTGTGCTGACACTGTTCTAAGCTGCTATTATGAGATGTTGATAATCAATGCGGGCGGAATCTTTAGCGTATGCCGTTAACTTGGCAACGATTGTATTGTTTTATATTACAGTATTTTAACCCCGATGGTATTATAGTTATGGCGGTTCAATGTAAGGGAGTTTTGCTACTAGCGTTTATTCCTAGGCTACGCCGCATATAATTGGCTTTTAGGCCAACTCCGGACGTGGACGATATCGGCTATCTCTCATATAGGCGAAACTGTAGAATTCTAGAGCGGTTTCTAGAAGGACGAGTACGGATTAGTTACGTGCGTTTGTTATTTCCATAGTTAGGTAAGAATTCGATCTATATTAGTCTAGTCGCGTTAATAAGAATACGAATCTCGCCACATATCAAAAGAATTTTGGATAGCTACGGACACAACGGAGGGGGAATTTTCCTAGCCACAAGATGGATCACGACTGGCCAATTTTGAAAATATAAATTCTTAACAAAAAAAAAAAAAAAAATAATATTAGCTTTCATGTAAATATACTTCCGAAGTTCTAAGTTCGACTTAAGTTTTATCTAGTAGCTTAAAGCATAAAGTGTGTGCTTAAAAGTCCCAAAGGTTGTAATAAAGCTCAATTCGGTAGCTTAAAGTCTCAAGCTTTGGGCTTTTCGTAAAACTTACATTATTAAACTTTATAGTTAGGTATTTAGCTTAGGAGATACAGGTAGATACGTTACAGGTTGTCAGTCAAACGTCAAAATATAAATACGAGTCCAACGCGACAGTGACAATTTTGCCATAATTTTACATCCGAACGCTGTGGCAGAAGAAATTAATGAGTGCATAAATAATCTTTAGCTTTAAATACAGCATTAGTACTAATTTCATGTAATTTAAGTCTAAACATGAGAATTGCGATGTTACTTTTGCCCTACCAAGTACTTTGGTACTCCGTTTGAAGCTTTGTCAGACCAGACCGCCTGATAAGAAGGCACCGGAAAAATTAAACCACTTCTATTGGCATTGCAGACATCGAACACCGCAAATAAAGGTATTTACTTTGAGAGAAATATGTGAAAATATACAAATCTCCTTATTTGAGTACGACAAACACCAAACACCGACGTATGCCTGCGTCTCATTTATTTTATATTTTTATTTTCGACTATGAGTTGGGATAACAATTTAAGATCC
This sequence comes from Agrypnia vestita, assembly GCA_016648135.1. Lineage (NCBI taxonomy): Eukaryota > Metazoa > Arthropoda > Insecta > Trichoptera > Phryganeidae > Agrypnia > Agrypnia vestita. The sequence goes on from JADDOH010001233.1 coordinate 4,686, forward strand.
CAATATCGCTATTTTCGATAGATATTAAAATAATCATCAATTTAAATTTTCTCGTTACACCACTATCGTCTTTATTCTCCTGAAAACTGAAATTACGGAAAGATTTGTCCAAAAATCCCGTCTTACGCAAAATCCCGCAGGTGATAAACTAACGAGCTTAAAATGAGTCCACACTAAAAACTTGGTTTAAACTACCTGACACAACTGTGAATATCTCCGTACAAATTATAACCGGCGGTGATTATAAAGGTGTTTACATAATCTCCCTTAAGTTTCATTCTAACTTCTCCTAATCTACGAATATCTAATTACAAAAGACAGTAATCTGCTTTACGTGGTCGAGCGGTTAGAAGGCTCACTTTCACCTTGTCGAATACTAACAAGAAAAGCTTTCGTGTTTATAATTTCAAGTTTAAGGGTTGTAATATTCATAAATAAGCTTCTTCTTCTTCTTATAGTACCATCTCCTACCGCAGAACAGCGATCATATCGATACTTTCTTCACCGCCGCACGTACTGGTACGCTGGTACCAGTCATCCAAGTTTTTTTTTTAGTTTTTTTTAAATTACCTCTTGCAAAACTGTAATTACAGTTTAAACGCAAATATTTAATTAAAATAAGTGTATGTACATTTCTTTACTTAATTGTACTTAATTTATGACATCTTATAATATAATAAGCTACAATATTATACTAATTTTGCTTTTCCTATCCACTTCACAATTCACTGTAGTATTTCTTTAATCTCTTTTTTATATCTTTTTGTCCCGTTACATTTTTATTTTATCCGGTAGCTTGTCGAATAATTTTGAAATTACGCACTGTTTGGTTCTGTCTCCATAACAATTATTTGTTTTTTTTATTTCTAGTTTTTTATTCGTTATTTGTCTTGTCGTATATTCATGATGTATTGGTGTTTTGAAACTTTCGTTCTCGTATTTTGTTTGTTCAACAACAACAACAATCAACAACAACAACAATTATTTGTTTTTTTTATTTCTAGTTTTTTATTCGTTATTTGTCTTGTCGTATATTCATGATGTATTGGTGTTTTGAATCTTTCGTTCTCGTATTTTGTTTGTTCAACAACAACAACAATCAACAACAACAACAATTATTTGTTTTTTTTATTTCTAGTTTTTTATTCGTTATTTGTCTTGTCGTATATTCATGATGTATTGGTGTTTTGAATCTTTCGTTCTCGTATTTTCTTTGTTCAACAACAACAACAATCAACAACAACAACAATTATTTGTTTTTTTTTTATTTCTAGTTTTTTATTCGTTATTTGTCTTGTCGTATATTCATGATGTATTGGTGTTTTGAATCTTTCGTTCTCGTATTTTGTTTGTTCAACAACAACAACAATCAACAACAACAACAATTATTTGTTTTTTTTATTTCTAGTTTTTTATTCGTTATTTGTCTTGTCGTATATTCATGATGTATTGGTGTTTTGAATCTTTCCTTCTCGTAATGCAGCCATGAAATGCGGCGTCTTCCTACGCTTTTCTTTCCACTTATTTTCCCCTGGATGATGGGTTGGTTAGACTATACTTTCTTCTTCTCATATTATTTCCGAGATACTCAGTCTTCCTTATCATGACGGTCCGCAACACTTTTCGGCCCTCTTCCATAGGCCGGAGGACTTCAAAATTCGTAACTCTATCCGCACAGGAAACTTCCAATATGTGTCTATAGCTTTACACGTCTACAGTATCCATGTATTTGAGATGCTTGCATCTAAAATATCCATATCTTTAACATGCATACGTCTACAGTATCCATGTATTTGAGATGGATACGTCTACTACAGTATCCATGTCAACAGGCCAAAAGGTCCGATTACAGAAGCGAAATAAATTACAGAACACCCAGGTTACAGGGCGGTTAACTAAAGCTGGCGTGTACAACACATTCACACATTTCCCCGCGCAAGCGCACGGGGTGACGTCGCGCTGCGTACGCATCTCGATAAATCTCTGTCCCTCTCGTACGCGGCCAAGCTTATGAGCGTGACAGAGACTGCTATTGTTTTGTTTTTACTACTATTACGAAATACAGCGTGATGTTTTGTTTTATTCCTTGTTCGATTTAAGTGGCGTACAAAAATTAATTTGCCATTTTGATTAGAAGAAATAATGTAACAAAATAAATATTATATTTCTTACAATATCCTATCGTTTTTTATTTTGTACACAACCCACCGAATTGAATTGAAAATAGATTATGTGATAATTATATCAAACGTCGTTAAACCAAGTGCTTTTAAAAACATTGCATTTTTAATTGATTAAAATAATATAAAATGATTTTTTTATATATGCTGTATAATAAAATTGCATTGGTCTGAGTACTGTGTACGTGACAGCTTTAGATAACAGATCTGTAGAGTAAATCGCATAGATTAATTGTGACCTCACCGGGAATCGAACCTGAAACCCTCGGTGTGAGAAGCCAGTGTCAAGCCACTGGGCTACGAGGGCCGCAATTAGTGATTAATTAATAAATCACTAATTAATGTCCAGTTTTTCATTCTTCCTGCAGCCATGACACGTGACAATACATACATCATTTCTGATTACACGAAGCAATTCCAATGTCGTTTAATATTAAAATCGATTCCAGCTCACAATAATAATAATCTTTTTAGGCTGCTTTATGAATAATATTGTGTGCCGGTTTGCCACTTTTTACCTCGATGAGAAAGCCATTATCTGAAATGGTGCGTATGTAATGTTCAGGGTATTATTTTTAATTAATATAATGGACTTGGGTGGAACCGTAATTTTAATTCCTCCCCCTGTGGATTACAATTAAAAGCCAAACAACTCTGCCATTTTATATTAGAACTTTTTTACACATACATTGCGTTTTATTTTATTTTCTTGGGGCGGTTTCGGACGCATTGTTTGCCGCGGCAACAATGGATAAAAAATACGCGGTGAAATAATGACAAAGGCTGTATTAAGTCGTGTTTTGATTACTATTCAGATTGAACAGTGCGATAGCGAAAATAACGATAATACAGATAAGAATACAAACATTTGATGACAACTCAATCCACTAAAAATATACTTAGGGTAGATTATAGATATCTCACAGAGACGAAACTGTATTAATTATGGGAAAGTAGGTAGAGAAGTCATTTGGGTGTACACAGGACTTATGACCTGTCTTTTTATAGTTGGCTTAAGTGATCACTTTACACAATTGTAACATTCGCCATTTCCACCCATGATAGAATATACCATGCTTATTCATTTTTTGGAAGTTGTATATATGTTCAAATTGCGTGGAAAGCTTTCATATATGAGTTGTAAGCGCCTTTTCCATGCGGCCTGTACAAAGCCATTTTCATTCCCCTAAATCCCCACAGATGTCGCTAATGAGAAAATCTACATTGATTTTTTACGGAATTTTGAGAGCAATATACTTTATTGTGTAATGAAATTCATCCGAATACTTGAATTACACTAGGATACGCCAGGAAATATTATTTCCAATTTTTGTTCAATTCCTTTTTACCAGTATTTACAATTCAGAATATTTTGAGTTTGTTCAAATCTTTCAGAACAGTGCTGGATTTATGTCACAGAGACATTATTAATCAATTAGTGTATATTATAGATATCTCACAGAGATATCTCTCTATAGAGATATCTATAATATACACTAATTGATTAATAATGTCTCTGTGACATAAATCCAGCACTGTTCTGAAAGATTTGAACAAACTCAAAATATTCTACTTAGGGTAGGGCTGGCTCTCACATAGCGGAATGTACACAGATGGAATAAAACTGGAAAGAGCAGAGAAAAGTCAACCTGGGATGCAGACTAAACAAAAATATGACCATTCTATAGAAATCAAAATGTCATAGTTGGATGCATTATTTATTTATTTATTTTGGAAATGAAAAATACAAATTAGTGATATGATAAGGGCATGAGTTATCAGAATCAAACATACTAACCTGTGTCCTAACATGTTTCACATAGAAACAAATTAGAAATGTATAACAAATAAGTAATATAAAAGAAAAGAATAGTAGCAATAAAATGGAAGTAGTTAAGAAATGTAATAGTAATGAGTAATAACATAATGAAACGACAGTAATAAAGTAATGAAGTAATAATATAATGAAGTAAGTGGCAATAATCATTGTAGGGGCATACCCGAAATAAAGAATTTCTTAGACTTTGAACATGCCAGTAAAACAAACTCACTCGCCGTGCGCGTGCTACCCCTTTTATACAAAAACATGTTGATTTCGCGGTGCCTCGAGTAGGTTCCACACATTTTAGTGGTCCCTCCATATTTCCAGTAACCTCTCCATACTTCCAGTGATTAGGAGAATTATCCAGTCGGTTCCAGATTCGTGTGGAGCGTTCGAGAAATTTTTATATCGTGTAATTCCTTCCGATTCGACCACCTCGTGACAATATATTTAAATAGTCGGTGTCGAAGAGTGCGTGCGGTATTACTATTAAAGTGATCAGGGTCAAGGGGAAAATGAAGAAGCATCTTACGTGTGGAGCTGCGAGAGCTCCGTGCCCTCGGGGCGTGTTCGCAGCATCTGCTCTGTCGCGTTTTGAATGACGTTCAGTAGGTGGTGATAGCTCTCTAGCATTTGGATCCACAAACAGTAGCCACGCGCAAACCATATATTGAAATGGACCGTACTTGGTTAAAATTTATATAAAATAAGACGAAATTAAACGTTTGTCTCGTGATATTTCTAGGAGGAAAAAACGAAAAGAAATTTGTATTGCATTTCAAGACTTTCTTCTTCTCATTCTCGACATTTTATTAGTTCTCTAGTTTCTCTCATTTCAATTATGAATTTGTTTGTCATTGTTTTTTTACTTCCGTTCTTTTAACTTGTTGTCTGCCGGAAAAACTTTGGATCGATTTTAACCCTTTTTCCGTGATCCAATCGAGCTGAAACTTTGCAGGCAGACTCGTGGCGACGATGAAAATTATATAACAAATTTTCGTTTAAAAAAAATTAATAATTATAGTATAATTTTGGATTTTTCGAAATTTTAATGTTTTTTCAAATTGAAATCAATACAAACGAGTAATGACCCCGACGCGTGCAGTAGGCACGAAACCCGATTCAATGAGAAAGGGAGTATAATAAAAACTTGGTTTTTATGAGTCAATTTTTTCATTGTTGGTAAATGGACAAAACACAATTTTGCGACCGTTTTAATTTAAAAAGTACCGCCGAGTCTTTTAACAACTGAAAAAAATACTATTTCATAAAAATATTTTTTTAAGAAAAGCCTTTTCCAATGAATACGAAAATATACATTAATTACGAATATAATCGCTTTATACATTTACACGAGAAAGCGTGTAATGACATTTGGAAAATTATTTTGACATATTTGTGATGTTCCATTATTTAGATATTATCCATGTGTAAAAATATACACAATACGAACGTTACTAATGTGGATGTCGCGTTACTAATACACGAGTGAATTTAGTACGTGACGACCATATTTCCAATACCACAAGCATTTGAATATCTGTTGGATTGTTGTCGCTTTCAGTGTCGTTATTCTCTTTTTCCATTACATATTCGGCCCGATTCTGAAAATAACAATGTCTAGATCTTTAAGATCTTTATCCCAACACTTAATAGATGATAATAATAATTAAAAATGTCCAGAGCGGATTTTGCTATTCTACGGCTCAAATACACTGTATTAAAATATGATATAAGAAAGATTGTTTCTTACAATCGTATTAATTTCTTCATCCACAGCGTCCAGATGAAATATCATGGCTAATCTTGTCATAACCGTGTTCGGCGTTACTGCGTATTCAAATCTTCCCATCCTGACATTTGACAGATATGTCTGGATCTTTAAGATCTTTATCCCAACACTTAATAGACGATAATAAACGAGACATAGCTTTACGTCGGTGTTTGTTTCTGTAAGTTTCTACATGAGATAGATATAGAGGGAGGGAGAAAGATGTAAATTGTTATCTGTCAAATGTCAAGATGGGAAAGTTTGAATATGCGGTAACGCGGTCAAGTTTAGCCATGATATTTAATCTGGACGCTGTAGATGAAGAAATTAATACGTTTGTAAGAAACAATCTTTCTTATATCATATTTTAATACAGTGTATTTGAGCCGTAGAATAGCAAAATCTGCTCTGAACATTTTTAATTATTATTATCGTCTATTAAGTGTTGGGATAAAGATCTTAAAGATCTAGACATTGTTATTTTCAGAATACGGATGATTGTAATTTATTATTTGATGGGAGAGTCCAAAAAGGCCAAAAGATTGTATCACAATTTTAAGCGAATTTATAGATTTGAAAACAGGTGATCAACAGGAACTCACGTTGTAGTGTTCATCGTGGGCCTTCCTGCTATTTATTTATATAAATTATTATGGAAAAATAACGATATAGCCATCAAAAAGGAGCTGAGAATCTATAGAGAATGCGTAAGACCAATAATGAGCGAGAGCAGACACAATCAGATTAAACAAACATTGAGGACTTCCGAAACGAAGACACGAGGATGATAGCAGGCAAGAGTCTGATGATCAGGCAAGAGATGATGATGATGAACACGATGAAGCGCGAGAAACACCAGAATAAGAAAGATATGTGAGGCTGAGGACATTGTGCGATGAAGTAGACAGTGAAGGGGGGACTGGTATGGTCACGTCCAGAGAACGGACCGCACCAGACTCTCTTATATCTCGTTACATAACCAGCCTTACGGAATCCGCCCTTGCGGAAGACCTTCCAAGAAATGGAAGGTCAGTTGGGAATTCACCTCACAGGAGGCGCTATCCTTTGTAGAACAGACTACATAAGTCTATTAAAAAAACGAAGAAACAGAAGAATTATTATCCGAGAAGTATTAATAATCTTTTTCATTAAAATAAAATATTGAAACAGAATACGCACTGAATACGCAACCGAGAGCGGTATACAATTCTAGATATTCTGAAAAAAAATGAAGACTTCTCGGGAAAAACAATGAATGTCACTTTTTTGTGAAACTGACCTTTTAATGCCATCTGTTGACTTTTTGAGTTATTATTTTATAGAAAAAATCGAGATCAGGTAAAACCGTCGTGGTCCGCTGTAATAGTTAAATTTATATCTGTTTATCAACGCAAGAAACAGGAATAACCTCCCACCGAACGTCAAAAAACGCCAATTTGACAGTACATATTTTTAATATACGTACATACATAGAATATGGTTATATAGTAATAAGTTGATTTAATATTTATATAAAAAGAAATGTGGACTTTGAAACTATAAAAAACTGTTTTTCTCTAAATAAACATTTCTTGAAATTCATTGTTTTTCCCGAGGAGTCTTCAAATGAGGCAAGGGTGCATGTAGCTGAGTAGATTTGTAGATAGAAGTAGAAGTAGCTACAAGAAACACAACACGTACAAAACTTTCATACATAAGTCAACATGATCGAGACCTAGACGGGCAAATGGTGTGTAAGTGTGGGATGTTGGCCTCCCCATTTGAAAAACAAGTGAAAGATTTTGTCATCCACCTTCACCGATACCTTGAGGTGTAATTTTCTAGCTATTGGAAACAGAAATGTGAAATAGGTAGAAAAATCGCAGCTGCGGCCAGCTTTTTATGTTCTCTCTATAGTATAATGATATAGATTTTTAAAGTACCTACGTTAACTTTCGCTCTTTTCGATCTCATGTTAGCGATGAAGGCACTGAAAAATTCTTTAACATACAAACATTAACTTCCCATAGAAATATAGCAGTCAACGTCTATCATTTCATATCCCAAATCTTAACAGCAGACCTACTTATCATTTTCCTCTTTGCAACACGAACTCTAAACAAAACTCATTAATCTACAGATCCACAAATTCATTTAACTTAAATTACAACCACATTGATATTTTTAAATCGACTATTCGGAACATTAAAAGAAAATTAATCTCACAACCGCACCCAAACTAGTTCACTTAATTTATATTCCCATATACTTATTCCCATCTTTCTTTCCTTTATCCTACCTAATCCTATATCCCACTCGGCCCTTCCCACCCCTTCTCGACGAATATTACGACGAATGAAACTATGTATAAATTAGGCTAAATCCAAGAAAATGTCCCATTGCACATACAATGAAAATGAGTATTTCACTATATTATTGAATGTGCTAATAACAAAATGAAAGATAATTTACGTTTAAATAGAAGTATTAAATAAGATATTACACTTTAAAGTTCCGAAAAATGCACTGCATATTTTGACATTTCATAGGCAATATATGAGGTTAGGTTAGGTTATTAGGTTTGGTTTGTTTAATTTAGATTTCGATTATTTTAGTTAGATTAAATTAACAGGACGTTAAATTATATAGTGAAATACTTATTTTCATTGTATGAACAACGGGACCATCATCTTGGATTATTCCATAAATTATCTCTTATTGTCACACTTTGCTAACATTAATAAGATTAATCTTAAATGAAATGTTTATAATTGGCACAATTTACTATTTTTTGTCTGTTTTATGTTAAATAAGGATTTACTGTTTACACTTTTCCTAAAATAAAATAAAATAATAAAATCCGAGCTAAGTATCGAAAACTTTGGTCAGGTATATCTCTTGAAAATGTGACATCTAAGATGGCGCCGTTCACGTCAGTAAACGTCAGCCCTGTCAGAAAGTGCCGCCAACCTTGAAATCCGAATTCCGGCATATTTTTAATTTTATTACGGCTACCGCAGCCGGTTACATTTCAAGGGGTATTACCTGGTTACATTTCAAGAGGTATTACCTGGCATAATCTGGAGTGCAGGTACTGTATCAAAATGACCGGTAAGAGGTAGATGAGTGCAAAGGAGATGTCAAAGAATGGATGGCGTTCTCTCGTGGCTACGCCCACGAACTTTTATAAGTAGAAAAAGAAGAAATTAAACAAACAACTTAAATAGTCCAACTCGTCTAAATCATTGCGCTGGTTGAATTGATTTCTTATGGCCAAACTGTTTCTATTATATTAAACACAAATTAACAAACTGTCGTTTGTATTTTATTCCTGCGGGATTATATGAATTCTACACGACATAGGTCACGAGTTTATTCCCAGTGCTTCTATCCACACATTGACAAACTTGTCATGACAAGTTTATATAAGCCCCTCTTAGAGTTTAGATAATTAAATTTAAATTTATTAATTTACTGAAATTAATTAACGTTACCAATGGATGCGTACGTAATATGAAAGCTCGTTACTTAAGGATTTACTAATACAGTAGGGGATAGTCAAATCTCTTGTGTAGAGCTTATCTATTTGTCTTAATTCTTTGACTACTATTTCTAAATTCATTCAAATTTTTAGAAAAGATTTTAAGATGGTTGTTAAAATAACCACATTAGTAGATTGGGTATCACCAATTTTGCCGTGGTAGAGAGATCACTTTCCCATAGATACTTCCGGTGTTCGTATATGTGCCACGTGACGTGTAGCAAGCATACAAGATGGACACAAGGTACAAGCCAATCAAACATAATAATTTCGTTGCCTGTCCATCCGTCTGTCTGTCTGTCCCTTCGTATAACGTCAGTAATTTCGTTCGAATTCATCGCTAAAAAAACGGTCAGAGATGGGGCTTGAACCCCGGGCCAACAAACCTGAACCGGGCGATTAACGCGTGTGGCTACGGCCGCCCCTCCGCAGACCGCCAAAAAGATACTATAAATATATACTCGGGCTTAGCAAAGACGCCAACCAATTTTCCGTCATTTTTGACGGGTTACATCTAGCAAGGAATAATACTTAGTCTATTACACCGAATTCACAGCGTAATAGGTGAAATTACAATTTTAACTGTGTTGTGATTGCAACTTTTGTTTTTCATATGAGAATCTATTTGCATAATTGAGGTCATGCATGTTCCAAAATGGGGAACGGATGTAATAAAAAAACGCCATTGTATCTTTTGATGGTAAATAGTGGCTTCATGGTGTTAAAATTGTCGTTGCATGATGTGCGCGCATTTCGTAGCATCCCAAAATTTCACTCTCAACGCGCCCAAAGACGTACAACTACAAAAAAGAAAAATGACCGCTTTTGAACATAGAGTCCATTCACTTTAGGTAAGCCTTTTGCATTAGTGTGAGTAACAGTCCGTTTACAAAATCTAGTAACATTATTTTTTTGAGTAAATGATAGAGGCAAAAAATTCAAATTCTATATAACAAATGTTTGAATTCTCCTTTGTTTGACCTGAAAGCGATTTCTCCTTTCCTAATTTAAAAATATTCGTGATTTTGTAGTCACCGTATCTTTAAGCGAAAAATATTAAACAAAGAAACGACCGCTCCGCTCGCCGGTCAGAGTGGTACTGGAGCGGCCAATGAAGTTGGTTTAAAAAACGAATACAATTTCGCAATTTACGTGTTACAGCGGGTATTACTCACACTAATGCAAAAGGCTTACCTGAAGTGAATGGACTCTACATAGCGAGCTAAGTATTGTATCGTTCCACGGGGAACGAGCCAACTTAATCAATATAACAGCTTCAAAAAACGAATATCTAAACAGTTGTCGTTTAATCAACTTCACTGTCGTCGCAGAATGTTGTTTTTCACGGGTGTGTTCTATTTCACGGCTCGGCGGCGCTCCCGCGAGTGTTGACTCGTTCGTCGAAATCCGCCGACCAAAGGAGCTTTCGAGTGCAGCATTTAAATAATCCACCAACCGAGCCGCTACCCAAAACGGTTCGGCACTCGGCTAATGATACATTTGCCATTCCGACGTGGAGGGTAAATAATTAATATTTACCGGTTCAAAAAGGCCATAACTAAGATTTAATGGAAACGCAGTGCACTCTGAATAAAAATGCATTTCTGGCGTGCAGCTAATGCTGCGACCCCCGGAAAATATCGCTGAAATCGCAAAATGTCGTATACCCAAAACTAGGGATTCTGAAGTCTCGGGCTTTTTCGATTCCCGGGACTCGAGACCCAAATTTTTAAAGTCCCGGGAATTCCCGGGACTCGAGACTGATTATTTTTCGTTTAAATCATGAAAATAAAACAACTTATTTTTGTTAACTTTAATATTTGTGTTATAGGTACGATAGGTGAAAATTTATTGTTTAAAAACACTTTATTCGATATTTATTTAAATTTAATTTATTACAATTTTTTAATCGAAATATTTATTTCAATATTAAGTTAAAACCTTTACTTACATACTTACTTACTTAAATAAATACTAACTTTTACAATTTTAGTTCGAAAAATAAAAAGTTCGAAATCCGCAGTTCAGAATATACCTACAGCGATGGAAACCGTAAGTAGAAGAACGCATCTGGCTAAAGTCAAAATACAAACTGATTATTTCGACAAATAAATCAACCCAAGGAGAATTCTTATAAATTATTTTAGAAATATGAGTAGCACGTGCATCGTACAAAGAAACATTTTGCTGAAAAAAACCAAGGGTAAATATGTACTTGAATTTTTTTTTGTTTAAGTGATATTTTACAAATAACGACGAAAGCTTTACAAAGACAATATAATCTCTTGCTACAATAAATCATTATCTGTATCCTTTCCATCCTGTATTCTACAGTATTTTTGTTTACACTGCCGAGTGCCGACAATCGAGTATCTTGACGAACCGCTTGCTGCCTGCTCCGTATGGGTATGGCTTGTTCTCGACTAAGCAGATTTTATTTAAAAAATATAAATGTAGGATATATTGAATAAAATTGATTCAGAAAGTCTCGAGTCCCGGGTTATTAATTTTTCAATTCCCGGGACTCGAGACAGCAAAAAATCTTTGAATTCTCGGGAATAAATTCCCGGGTTGTCTCGACACAGAATCCCTACCCAAAACCAACAAAATATGTAGACTACCGAAAATTTCTCGGTCCATGCTGTGGTTCTGCCGCCGGTTCCACTACTTAAAGTAGGTATTGCGAGCTCGTAAATTTTGAAAAATTTATGAAAAAGTCAATTTAAATACAGTTAAATAATATAATTTTTTAGTAAATAAGTCGCGCTTTATTACAAAATGAACGAAGTGAATAGACGCGTCTTTTGTTTACAATTAACGTTATTACTCCCTTTCTTTTAACTCGTAGCGTCTGCTTGTCTGCTTGTCGGCTTGTCTACCGAAAAAACTTTGGATCGATTTTTAACCCTTTTCCCGTAATCCAATCGAGCTGAAACTTTTGCAGGCAAATTGTGGCGACGATACAAATGATCTAATGAATTTTAGTTTAAAAAATTAATATTTAAGTATAATTTTGGATTTTTCGAAATTTTAACGATTTATATATTGTTTAATTTGTGAGCCCGACGCGTGGAGTAGGCGCGAAACCTGTTTCAATGAGAAAGGGAGTATAAAAAATACTTGGTTTTTATGGGTAAGTTTTTTTTTTAAATTCACTTTGTTTAGTAGGGAGTTTAATAAATTGTGCAACAATAATTTATTTAACTGCATTATAAATGTGTTTTAAATATGTGCGAGAGGGGGGATATACTTCCGTTGTGCCCCAGTCCCCACGCCTAAAGAAGAGGTTTATTTCAACTGTGTATAATTTTATAATCTGTGTTTATACCTATATTGTTTATAATATGAGGTTGACGAACAATTATGAGCCGTTTTCTATTATTACATTGTAACGTAACCAAAAACGAAAAGGAACTCAAAACATAGGCCCGAATTCAGAGTCAATACTTAGATGGTTTAAAGGTTAAGGTACGCCTTAATTTGTACTGAAAATTACGCTTTTAAGGCGTACCTTTAAATCATTTAAGAATTGACTCTGAATTCGGGCCATAGTACGTGTAATTATCATTCAATTCAATTATCAGTCAATTACTGCTGCCCATTTGCTTTGAAGACGGTCGATTGTCTGTGACTGTTAAAAATTATCATTTTAGTCATTTTCTTATAAAAGCAGGTATTTATTATTTTTTAATATAATATTGTCACAACAGTCCAGAGCAATGGATACTAGGCCTTGTCGAAATATCTCGACCAGTCCACATGAATATATGGAATCTTCTCATAATTACTAGAAATGTGGAGAAACTAGTACAACGTTCTCGAGGCATCGCGAAATCAACGTTTTGTATAAAAGGCGAGCGGACGCGCGGAGAATTGATCTTGTTTGACAGCGCGACATGTAAGTCTACAAATTAATAAAAGCGAACCGTGCGATGTGCCTAGCGAGCCGAATACCAGCGACAATAATTAAGAGGAGTACTCAACTGGCGTTTGGAAATAAGTGCGACCATTCACGTGCGAATTACGAAATGGGCGTGAATTAGAGCGAACCTGTGTGGAATAATTTAGTGACAATTAGTGTGAATTAAAGAACGGTGCTCCGATAAAATTCGTGTAACAAATGAAACTTTTATTTGTTTTTAGTATTTCGTTTGTCTCATAAAGTCTCGATCCTTTAAAAATATAATATTTTTCTGATTCGGTTACCTGCTATCTGCTGATCAGAACTTACATAACTGATCACTAGAATTATGCCGAACATGTCCGTAACATATTCTGACACAACAGTTTGATTATTAATTATCGTGTCCGATAGCGTGCTGTACATAGTTTAGTGTGGCCATCGTGGCGATACAATTTATTCTGTATGGTGTACTTACATAACAAATATGAAACGCAATACTGTTAGTGACGTTAGCGCTTCGTGTTCAGGGGCGTAACGCAAAGCCCTAGTTTGGATTTATTTGTCTCACCAGATTTTTTGACATAATTTTCGGTCGACTGTATTTTACAGAAGGGGGCAAATTAAATTAATACAGATAAAAAAAAGATTGAATTTAAATTCTCTTTTAACATCCACACTAATAACTACTTAAAATGGTTATCATTATCGTCGAGACATTTCTGGTTACGTACTGCTTGAACAAAGTTGGCCAATGTGTCCAGAACAAGTTAAGCAATTGCCGATTGCTTACTGCTAGGCCCTGCGGGCGGCTGTCTCGGCCGCTGCGTTGCTGTGGCATTGCTATTTGCTTGTTGCTTGACAGTGTGGTTGGCTATGATGACCGCTTCGCGACCGGTAGTGACCGCTGCGCGGCCGGCCATTGGCAGCCCAACAATTTTTTTTCGTATTCCTCAAAACAAAACAATCACATTTTAAAAACGATATTCTAGCACTAAATTTACAGAAAGATCTATCAAATACAATTTATTTGTAAAACAATAATGGAAAGTCACACAAAATCGATATACTAATTTTGCATTTTTAATTTTTGGAAACAAGTTTCCTACAATGACATATTTGATCTTTATACCGTGTCCTCAAATTATGCTCTGGAAAATATAAAATAAAGATAAACGATATCCGAAAAACGACATTCGGAATGCGACGTTGTAACCTGAAAGACATGAATATGACAGTTAACCAATATATCATAGACAAGTATGTACTGCACACTGCACTTGTATTATTTTCATAATATATGTTTTCGACTTGATTTAAACTAGAAAATAGCATTTTTTAAACTAAAAGTAGCTTTTTAAAGCGATAAACAGTGTAAAGATAAAACGTAAACATTTCCATTATTAGTACTGTCAGCTAGGGAATGCAATTCCGATCCCGCGAGATCGGGATCGCAGCATTTTACGAGATCAATCCCGAACCGAAAAATCGGACGAGATTATCGGGATTATCGAGATTGATCAACATTTTTTATCTTTTGTATGTTTAATTGTTTATGTCTATAAAGCCTTTAATAAGTACTTAAAACTTATGTTCATATCACATTCAAGTAAGGAAAATTGCTTTGAATAAAATTTGCTGTATTTTATCAACCTTACATAGTAATAAAAACTACTACTAACTCTATTATATTGACTGATTGATGCTTGGAAAAATGCCTACAAAAACTTAAATGCAATGATTAATAAAGAACATTTTATTAAAATTGCTCATATAATAATGCAAAGCATCGTCGTTAATTGCTATTCAGCTCTATACCTAAACAAAAAAAAACACAAAAGGATCGGGATTGGAAATTCTAATCTCGAGGGATACCGAAAGGGCAATCCCGACTCGGGATTACATTCCCTACTGTCAGCTGAACGGAGTGGAAAGCCATACTAAGGTCCGGTTGCGCCATCTAAAGTAAAGGTAAAGTTTTAGTAAAAAAGTTACTTGAGTAACGTTTTTTACTAAAACGGGTTGCGCCATCTATGGTAAAAATATTTAACTCGCCGAAGTACATACATCTGAGTAACTTTTTTTTACTCTCCAAGATAGATGGGTAAAGGTAAAAACGTTGGTAAAAAAAATGGCCGTCCTCTCACAGCTGATTTGAAAATGTGACATTTATCCATATAGGTACTTGTCATTTGAATTTTGTCGCTGTCATTTTCGTATTGAAATTTGTAAATATTAAAATGAATCTTTTAATTTCGCGTTATTTTAGCGATGGTTTGACGTTTGTTTGGTTTGTTTTATAGAATAAAGTGGTTTGTTTGAACTGGTTTTGAACCGCAAAAGTACGTATTGCCAGTGGTGAAAAACTGAAATAAATCAAATTCCATAGACAAATGCGGTATTTGAGGTTTATTCCGCTTGGCACTCTATTAGCCTTATGATT
>JADDOH010001234.1:0-145208 GCA_016648135.1 Agrypnia vestita
AGGAATAGTATATTTTAAATTTAGTTTATATGATGGCTTTTAATAGGTTTTGGGCATGCTTCCTTCCCTTTTCATGCAGCCAGAGTTTCACTTTAGAAGAAAAATACGCGAAACTATGGCTACATGTTTAAAGTTTAGTGTTAAGAGTATTGAATGTTTTTGGTGCTTGGAAGAGGTGAAATCTTTGTGAAAAAGTTTTTTTGAATTTTGGTACAAGATAGTTGCAGTTCACCTGTGCCCTTGTTGAATGTGAGTGAGTTATTTGTTGGTGATCTTGTTTATGTCGGAAAAAATATTTTAAAGTGTTGAGTAAATATTTTTGATTGATGTCCAGGACGTGACATTCTCTGAAAAGTTCTTCTGAAGGAAAACGAAATGGCTTTTTATGAAGAACTCTCAATACCATTTTCTGGGCTTTGCTTAATGAATCTAATATAGTACAAGCTGCACCACCCCAACTGACAGTTGCATAATTAATGAGTGAGTGACACAGTGCCTAGTATACTATTCTTCTTGTCGATGCGTCGAGTACATCTCTAATTTCTTTGAAAAAATAAACAAGCTTTCTTATTCGGATTGTAAGATTCAAAATATGTTTTCTCCAGTTTAGATGCTGGTCTATGTACACACCTAGATATCGTATAACTTCCGTTGTCTGAAGATTAGTACAATCACAGGGTTTATCTTTTGATTGACATGTGTGAATCAGTAGATTTTTGGGCTGCTTTATTACTGTTCTTTTACTGATGGAGAAACACATGTATTTTGTCTTTGAAGCATTTACTGTTAGTAGATTTTTGTCAAGCCATGATGTTATTCGATTCAATCCACTTTGTGCCTTTTTTAAAACATCTTCCCACGAATCATCTTGAAAAAGAAGCACTGTGTCATCTGCGAAAGAAATTATTTTACCGTTTTCTAAATTGGAGTTACACATTTCATTGACATATATGAGGAAGAGCGTGGGTCCCAAAACACTTCCTTGCGGTACTCCATATGATGTTTTGTGGAGGTTGCTGCAGTGATCGCCCGATTTAACTACCTGAACCCTGTTATTTAGATAATCTTCAAACCACGCCAAAGCCGTCCCCCTTATTCCCAATGCTGATAACTTGTGCAGCAGCAGTGGATGAGACACCGTATCGAAAGCTTTGGCTAGGTCCAAAAATATACCAATACAACGTTTGTCTTTATCTAATTGTGTAACTAAGAATTCCGTTAGTTGACATTTTGCATCTTCTGTTGAGAGTTTTGATTGGAACCCGTATTGATTGTTGGAGATTATTTTGTGAATATCCAGGTATTTTAAAAGACGTACTTTAACTATCTTCTCTAAGATTTTAGAAAAAACACTTAGGAGCGATATAGGTCTATAGTGGCTCGGATTACGGGGATCACCACCTTTGAATATTGGACAGATTCTAGCCAGTTTTAGTGCATTTGGAAAGATACCCGTTGAGAGACTTTGATTGAATATATAACAAAGAGGCTTACTTAATTGGTCTTTATTATACTTCACTACTTTTGCTGTTACCTCATCGTTTCCAGGGGCACTGTTAGACTTTAGGTTACTAATAATTGCAGCAATTTCATGAATGGAGGTTGGAGCAAAGAAAAATGAATATGGATTTGCTGAAGTTAAATTTGTTTTAAGGTTTTCTTCAGTAGTTTTTAGACGAGACAAAATATTTTGTGCTAAATTTTTACCAAGCGAAGCGAAATGCCCGTTTACATTATCTAGCACTTCAGTAATGGCCTTATCCTCAGTAGCATGATTTTTGTTTGGAATCAGCATATCACATATATCATTGCTTCTAGTATTTTGTGTAGAAGTCATTTCTCTTATAATTTCCCATGTTTTCTTTGCATCACGTTGATTTTCTTTTATAATATTTTTGTAATATAAGTGTTTAGCGGATTTTACCGCTCTATTACAAATATTTCTATACTTTTTGTAAAAGTTTTGTAAGCCGACATTTAGAGGGTTAAGTTTAGACTGTTTGTGTAACACATCTCTCTTATTTATGCATTTAACTAAACTTTCAGTTATCCAAGATTTCTTAATTTTTTTCCTCGATTTATTAGATATATGTTCTTGATTTTTTTTAATGTGGCTTTGTAGAATATACAGGAATTTTGAATATGATGTATTAGCATCATTAGTCTCGTATACTGTTAACCAAGTTTCTTTTTCCAAGTCTTTTTTTAGCATTTCAAAATTTAGTTTGTGTCGGGGTTTTGTATAAGGTTTTGTATTTATTTTTTGTGTTCCAATATCAATCATTACTGGAAAGTGATCCGTGATAGTAGTTTCACATACAATTCCTTTCACCAAGAATTTGCTTTTAACCATAATATGGTCTAAACATGCGTTACCTCTTGTTGGGTTGCTGATGGCAGGAACGAAACCCTGTTCAGCTAACATGGATAGGTATTCAGATGCATTTGTGGTGGGAGTACTTGCAGTTATGTCAATGTTTATGTCACCTGCAATGATCATTGTTGGGTTTTTGGCCATTGTGAGTAGCTCTTCAGAAAGAGAATTTGTGAATTCATACGCATTTTGGAAGGACGGTGGTCGATAAATCCCATATATGTAGGTACCATTACACAAATTAATTTTTAAACAATTGGCGTCACTTATATCTGTTTCAGTTACTTCGACATTTAGATTTGCTTTAATGTATGTTACAACACCGTCATTTTGGTTATAATGTTTGGAGGTTTTATGCCCGGTGTATCCTGGTATCGTCTGTATTGTGTCTTTATCTTTTAACCAGCATTCCGTAAGAATAATGAATTGAAAGTCTATATTTAGACGATGCAGTAGTACAAGAAGTTCGTCAAAATTATGATTTATGCTTCGTATGTTCATATTTAGAATCTTAAGTGTGCTAGTGCCTCTACAAAAATGTTGTTTACAGTTTTCTGGTTGGTCCACAGTTTTAGTGGTAATTGGTTCAAAGGAATCTATTTGGTTTACCAGATCAATTATATTAGCCATTCCATATCTTTCTGTAGTAAATTTGGATGATTTTTTTTGTTACACCAACATTCTGTACAGGTAAATATATCCGAATCATATTGTGTGCATGTTTCAGGTAAGGGGACTATTATAGTTTGCGAAATAGCGAATGCCTCTATATCTACCGCGAGATTATTAATATTCATCTTTGTCACTCTGATGTCATGGGTACCGATCTGTAAGCTTTTAAAGTGAAAAGGTTTCATTAAGAGTTGGTAGTAAATACCTACATATTTGCAATGTACATGATTGTTACAGGATGCGGGTATATAGGGTAAGTTCATTTTACAGGAGTAGAATTGAATTAAGATATTGCTTAAACTTATTTTTGAAAGAATATTTTGCTATGTAAGTGAAATGATAATGGTTTGTTATGAACTGTATTACCTAGGTATATTGTGGTATTACTATCAAGGTAGGTATATATTTTATAAAAAGTATGTGTTGGAAACAAAAATAAAAAGAAGTTTAAGAATGTTTTATGATTGCTTAGAATGATCGTCGCTTGCTTAGAATGATTGTCGAGTGTGTATCTTTTCAGTTGATATATAATGTTTTTAAATGCGTCAGTGTAATTATGTGTTATTTGACACGACAGAGGAAAGTAATTCAATATGGTTTTTAGGTTTGTTTTGATATGACAACAAAATTTAATATTTATGAAATATTGGAATAGGTGTCTATGATTTGCCCATTCAGAAAATTTTAATAATTTATGGTTTATTTTGCACATTAGTTGTTTATGGTTAACGCCTTTTGTAAAGACCATAGAAAAGAGAAAGTTTGTATACACCGCGAATCGGCAACTGACATTACAATTTTGACAGGTCCGTCTCCGATTTGATACAAAGAAATGGCTCACCGACATTTTTTCTTGTATATATGCGTCCATTCTTAATCCAAACAAATTTTATATTTTTCTGGATGGCTATCTTCTTTGTTTCCGCTAGTAAAAATTTGCATTTTTTTGTAATGTGCTCGGAGATGTAAATAGGCTTGATTTCTTGGTTATTTTTAAAGATGGAAGTGTTTAGTGAGCGCTCATAACCTTTCGATTGTTTATTGTGAGATTTAACTCTGTCGAGGAATGTATCTCGACAGGTCCGGTTGGTAAATTTCACAATAATCGGGCGTGGAGTCTTTTTTGAGAAGTGCTGCCTCGCCCGTTGTATGGAGAGGATGTCGCTCATCTGACCTTCCCAGTTTATTGTTGAGATAATGGTTTTGACACTGTGAGTGAGATCAGCGGTTGACTCTGCCGAAGTTTCATGGCATCCACGGATTTCGATGTTGGTGGCTAATTGTTGATACTCCTGTTCGTCAAATTTATTTTCCAAGTATTCTATTCTTTTAACTAATTCAGATTGCTTTTGTTGAACTTTTTCTATCTGATTGCATCTAGACTCGATGACAGTAATTTTTGTCTTCAGGTCTTCATATTGGTTGCTTACAAATTGTATAGCCTGGAGGATGCTGGTATTTTGATCTGAAATTTGTTTCCATTGCTTGTGGTTTTCAGAAAGTTTACTCTCTAGATAATCGATTAAGGAGGATCGCAGCCCCTCTATGTTACTATTGTAGAGTGCAAATGAGTTGGCATCGATGGTGATAAGTGAAGTATCATTAGCTTTAGGGGATGGATTGATAATCGGAGGCTCCCCAGATTGTTTTCTATCACTTTTATCTTTTTTGCAAGGCGGGCAAATCCATGATTCTATGTTTTTTGTCGACATCTTTTTAAAATTTTCTTTGGAGATATTTATACAATCTTTGTGGTAATAACTTGAGCATTTTTTGCAACGAATTGTCTGTTTAATATTTGTTACTGTGCACATACATTGATTGCAGACAGCCATTTCTGGATTCATTAGCTGTAACAATTTAAATAAGGTTAATCTTTTGAAATTTACCTTTGTTAGTAGGTATGAGTCAAACTGCACAGCTGGTTTTGACAGGTCAGTAATGTTTTTCAAAGAATAGATGTTTTAGTTGTACACTTCACTGGCATAGTATTTGGAGCTTAAGTTACTTTAATACTGTTCTGTTTAATAGCGTTTTAGGTCACTTTTATTATTTAATTTTACTTTATTTGTAATTTTTTTACGAAGAATAAAAGTTATGATACTGTAGGTAGTACGGGAAACGGAAGAGTAACGAAGATTAAATTCTTTTTTTACGCTTCAACAGGCCAAGACACCTAATCACTAAAGCGGAACACATTAAAAAAACTATCAGGCTTGAGTAAATCATACATATTTATAATAATAATAATATAATAATAATAACTGGAAATCGAACCCGAAACTCTCGATCTAATTGATTATATTCTATTGCATTCTAGTTAATCGAAAAGACAAAAACGGAATGAACACTAAGCTAAATAATATTTGTGTAATTTATTCGGTTATTTTGAATGGAACAATAAAACATCTCCCCAAAAAGTAGTGAAAAAAAAGTATTCTAGTTAATCGAAAAGACAAAAACGGAATAAACACTAAGCTAAATAATATTTGTGTAATTTATTCGGTTATTTTGAATAGAACAATAAAACATCTCCCCAAAAAGTAGTGAAAAAAAAGTATTCTAGTTAATCGAAAAGACAAAAACGGAATGAACACTAAGCTAAATAATATTTGTGTAATTTATTCAGTTATTTTGAATGGAACAATAAAACATCCCCCCAAAAAGTAGTGAAAAAAGGTGATTCTCTAAAAAGTGCAGCGAAAAGAAAATAAGAGCATTCCCCAAAAAGTACGGGGTCCAAGGTTACCGAATTAGATTCTCGAATGAACTAAGACCTTTCTCCGCAAAGCTTTTCCTTCAGAGTGGACCTTAAATTCGATCAATTATTCACATTTATGATAGCCCGGGGGTTCACACCTCGCTCAGCCATACATGGGGAGGGAAATGAGGAAATGGCTTTCCACCCTTAAGTGTTACTGCATCACCTACGAACTTGGAATTATTGCCAACCTTCCAGCGCTACTATCTTAGTTTCCCGTCTTCATATTTCTTTCTCTATCTTCATCCTTCTTCCTCTGTCTTCATCCTTCTCGAAAGTTTATCTGCAACCTTTAAGGCTGCTATATTTTTTCTTATCTCCCGGACGTTTCCCTTGCGAGATATCGTTTTTCTACGTATCTGAAATGGGCTTTGATTTTGTGTGTGATGGTTAAAACAAAGTATATGGATATTGCGGCGTCACTTCCGATTGCTTTCCCCGGAGGGCTGTAAAACTTGCTTCAGTATTTCTCGGCACCTCTTGATTTTTTCTGTGTGGAAAATAATTGATTTCTCTCTGAAAAGTGAAAATTTTGTTTCGTAAAAGAAAATAATTGGCATCTTTTTGAAAAGTGAAATATAATTTTTGGAGTGAAAAAATTTCTCTTTGAAATACTTATGTGTCATTGATTTTCGGTTCAGTTAAAATTTTATTTTCAATTGATGAAACACGAAATCCTGAAATGGCAGTTTTGAGCAGTCCTATTTAAATCTCTAACCATTTTTAATAAAATATTTATTTAACACCCACGTAAAAATCGATAAATCACAGATTGGAAAATATATTTGTTTTTAAATTTTCTTTTATCTCTTTCATTCAAATTATTTATTATTACTAAATATGTATAAAAGATAAATTATTTGTTTAAATCAAATTATATTTGATTAATTACACCTACATGTTTTGGAAAAACCTTTCCATCGTCAGGGTGTTTTATATAAGTAGATTAAAACACATAATTTTTTATTTTATTTTTATTTATTATTATCACGGATTTAATATTTTGGACAAATTTCAAACTAATCACCTGAGAATCTTCCACAAATCTTCTTCTAGAATACTCGCATGTCTGTGATCGCAGTTATTCTTTATCGAGCGCTCGGTAGGTACTCTCTTTATTCATTTCGTTAGTCGCTAGTGCACTGTCGCCCACTTTCTATGGTATTCGTTTCTATGGAATCGCAGAACTGTCCCAATGAATTGAACAGCATACGATTATATCGCCCTTTATAATGAGAATATCATTTCGCGAACGTTCGGAATATGATCATATGTATTTTAAAGCCTTTCTTGTACTTTATAATGATACTGAAACATTATAGACCCACGCGCAGTCGTGTTTATACGTAGTTTTTCTTGATTCAGAATCTCGATTTTATATTTTAGATATATAAAAGTTACTTTAAAGATATGGGTATTGATAATTTTGGTTTAAAGTTTGCTCAAATGCTTTAAAGTTTTATGAAAACGAACAAAATTTAATGATAACATACACGTAAAATATTTTGTAAATTGAAATTGTATATTGAAGATGTCTGACAATCGGTAATATTTTCATCCGCGAGTAATGAAAAGTAACAACAAGGAAGAAGAACGAAATATTCCCCACCCTGCGAACTTTGGGCAAGTCGAGGAGCTTACGTACAACTTGCGAAGAGAGCCGGGAGATTTCTCAAAGCTTTAATGTCGAAGTTCACGTCAATAATGAAAGCTATGTTTGCATATCAGAACTTAATAAACTAATGGAAAAGTTTTCTGTTTCACCAAAGTGCCGAACGTGATCACGCCGGTCGTGGGAACTTTTTCCATATAATAAATCATTATTTAAAAAGTTTCACATTTTTTCATTTTAATATTACTTACGTTTAAATTTCTTATGATTTTTTGTTAATTTATTTATGAACTGCAAAGATGCAATGAAAATAATTTATACAATGCGCCTGAAAGACGAGTGTGATGGATGACAACGATTTACTAATTAATTTGATTTGATCATCCATTTATGGAAGAAATTTATGTAAGAAAATAAAAAAAATGAGTAGTAATCTTCTGTATCATTGAAAGATTTGGCAGATACTTCGTGGTGCAACATTATAATTTAAAATATGTTTTATTTTACTTTGTAATACACACACAATATGAGTTATTAAATTACAACTATAGTTTCGAGAGGAGCAGTCCCTCTCATCATCAGGTGTAGATAATAACTAACTTAAATACAAAATTTATCAATCTAATTGGGTAGGTCAGGGGGGTCAGGGGGGCGCGCGGTAGGGAAGGGTATTTTTTTTTTCGCCGAACAGCTCTAGGAGTGGTGAAGTGGACTGAACTGGACTGAAATGTGATATTATTTATTAATGTGTTTCCAGAATTTAAATTTTTTAGGATTTCAACGGTTTCCAAACTATTCATTATCCATCGTCTATGAGGAACCGAGTGGAGTAATTTTAATTTGTGACTATCGAAAGAATGATTGGTGTTAATTATATGATTGGCAAATTCGGAGAAATTGTTATTTTTTAAGCAGCGGCGATGTTCTTTTATGCGTGTGTAAGTTTGTAGTGGTTTGGCCTATATACTTTTTGTCACAATAAAACATATTTTAAATTAAAGTAATCTTCTGGTTTATGTCTTCTGGGGTATTATGCCGTGTTTTAACGACCTTTCTGATCTCATTGCAGGGTCCATCATCAGGATTGATGTGTTGTTGTGAGTGTTGGTGTTGTGGTTAAGTACTGATTTGCAATACCGTATCGAAAGATTGATGTTTCTGTGTTTGTGTTACGTGGCAATACCATGGCGGAGACATGTGTTGTCTTGTGTTGTGTATGTTTCATCAATTGTCTGATCTGATGAGATTGACTTAGTAGTTATATTTCTCCCATCATTATAGGATGACGGATAATATAATGGTAATAAAGAATAATTTAACAAACACAAATAAGATTCAGTGATAGTAAGGAGTAAAAGTAAACAGTGATGATAAGTAATACGTATAATGTATGTAATGCACATAATCATGGAGGAAATCTGCCTCACTATACGACGATGCTCTTCATATATGATGAAAATATGAAGAGTATCTTAACACAAAAAAATATTTATTGAAATTAAAAGGTTATATTCCAGTATGGGCATAAATGTACGTGAGATGGGAGAGGATTTTCTATTATTGGTGTGATAATTTCAAAGGAAATGAGAGGTATTACTTTAACATACCCAAAATATTGTGTAATTTTGATATTTTTTCTTTTCAATACATGATGCAAAGTTAATTATTAAAAAAAATTTGAAAGTAGTTCACAGTTTAATTAATTTTTGTTATTCATTAAATTATGATATAAATTTTTATTATATACCTAATAGAAGCCGTGGAGAAGACTTTATTAAAGAATTACACTTACAGATGCTTTTAACATTATTACCGTAATAAAAAAGTCATTTTATGGTAGATATCAACTTTGAAAGTTCGACAATTTTTTCATTATCAAATAATCATCAAGAATAAATTACGTCATTGAAGTTTATATATTTTGTGGCCCAAAATCGTGTTTGAATTTTGTTTTAAATGTATCTCACAAAATGGTTTACCAGCCTCATTCTAGAGATAAATATATCCTTGTCTGAAATAAGACATACGATGTCTTTGGGACAATCGTGTGTGTCAAAATGATACATTAAGCTTAAATAATGTAAATGCTGTTGATTTTACTACATTATATTACTTGATTCTTCAAAAATATTTTCAAGAGTAAATCCGCCCTGATTATTTATTTATTTACAATTTAAATTCATTTTTACATTTTTTTATAGCCCGAATAACGATGTACTCAGTACATAATACAGAAGTATAGTTTTATAAATTGCTTCAGTAGATAAATTGTGTATTTACTAGGTACCATATTTGAATATAATACAGTTTGATATATTTCGTAAAATTGAGTAAGATAGGTACATACTTAATTATTTTACACATTTATTATATGAAATGTTTGTAGATTTGAATATACATATAAATAAAAAAATTCATATGTACTTTAATGTAATATGCAAAAATATTTTAAATTTAAATTTTCAGGCTGTGTTGAGTAGGAAGCAAGCGTCAACATCAGTTTTTGTAGGATGCAGTCAATAAATTGAACTAAGCTATACGTGAATACATTGGTATATTTTGGGAAAAAAGAAAAACCAAATATTTATCTGACAGAATACATTTAAATCTGAATAAAACGAACGATAAAAATTGTGATAGAAATATTATGAGGTAATATTTTTTTCCGCATAAAATCTAGTTAATTAGAGTTCTTTTCATTTAAGAAAGACAATCGAATTAGTGTGAATAAGTCGTGGTCGTCGAGTTTTGAGATATAAACCTTGTTTCGTTGTGTTGGTTTTTATACACGTAAACACCAACACAACAAAACAATGTGCAGTGTGCATCGTATGCACTACTTACACATACTAATTCGATTGTCTTTCTTAAATGGAAAGATCGAAAGACCTGTACCTACAGTTTGTTTAAAATCACTTACTGCATTCCGTTACTATACGAGTATAGTATCAAATTGTATTATGAGAACCTCAAAAAAATCGATTACATCTCATCTTTCCCCTGTCTTCCCCACTAGCCTACAATCCGACTATGTCATAATATCTGTTTTATCTCCACTTTGTAATGTCCTTTTCAATCCTCACGCAGCTCAGTACCTAAAATATGGTCTTATGGTTAGGATTCTTGCCTCGTGATCCGAGGTTCGCGGGTTCGAACCTCACTCTAGACCAGCAAGTTAACGTTATTTTCATAGCACAAGCATTTAGCTTAGTTTGAAAATAGTAAACATATTGATGTGATACGTATTCCGCGTTCTCATCTCGATTTAAAAAAAAAAAACTTTATCTATAATCATGGCCTTCCATTCCGTTCAATTGATAGTAGGTACTTCATTATCCATCCCCATTCGTAATACTGAATTCTTCAGCTCCTCATTCCATGTGCAGTGGGCTAGGCTGTGGAATCAACTTTGCACAGATATCATAATATCATCAGAGCCATAACTATCTCCAAAAGCAGACAAAAGCAATTTTACGTTTCCCAAAACCTATTTCATACATTTTTTGTCTACATCCATCTTCTATTCGTCTCGTTATCAAGAAGCTAGTTTTGTCACGGTAACTTTGTATATTTAATTTATTTAACTAAATTTTGTGATTGGTTGGAAGAAATTTCCTACAGGCAATAAACCCGCTATTATAATAATGTGTGTACAAAAAATGAATTAATAAATTTTGTGTTATTAAGTAAAGAAAAATTAAGTAAAGAAAAATTATACACGTCTCATAGAGACGAAGCTATTTGAATGGGAAAGCGTGTATGAAAGTTTTTATTGGGCGTCCATGGTCTTGGCTGGCTTAAGCGATCACTTTTTACACACTGCAACAACTACGCATCTATGGCATGTTGAAAACTATTTATTCATGTACCTTTTTTATTTATTAATTAAAAATTTGACACAATCCAGGAGGCGCGTGCAGTGAGAACAAGAAGCATGAAAATCAATGTATATTATAGATGTCTCACAGAGACGAAACTGTATTTTTATGGGAAAGTAGGTATAGAAGTCTTTGGATGTACATAGGTCGTACATCTACTTTCCCATTAAAATATTTCATCTCTGTAAAACATCTATAATATAGATTGATTGATTAATAACGACCCTATGACAAAAATCCCGCACTGTTCTAGAAAATTTGAACATACTCAAAATATTCTGAAGAAGCATGCGTTTTATTCGAACAAATATTTGAAAAAAAGTAACCCATAAAAACCAAGTTTTTACAATACTCCCTTTCTCATTTTCGGGTTTCGTGTCTACCATATGCGTCGGAATCTCTATTTTCATACAACTTACTAAGTTGTATGAAAAAACCATTAAAAATTTGAAATATCTAAAATTATACTATAATTATTATTTTTTTAACGAAAATTTGATAAATCTTCTTGATCGTCGCCACAAGTCTACGTGCAAAGTTTCAGCTCGATTGGATCACGACAAAAGGGTTAAAAATCGACCCAAAGTTTTTTCGTTAGACGAGCAGACAAGCAGACGCCACGGGTAAAAATTAATCAAAATTTAATATTTATCTGGCAGAATGTTATGAAATATTAAAATCTGATTGATATGTTAATTATTGTGACAGGAATATTACGAGATACTTCTCTTATTTCGGTTTCCTGTTAAAATAAACGAGTATGCTTAGGAAAAATTCATGCTTCATGTTCTCACTGCACGCCCCTGCAATCGTGTGATTGTGTTCTCAGAACATTCTCATAATAATATTACTACGAAACAAGATTTTCATTATATTTGTATTTCCGTGATTTTCACGCTGTCTTGTTCGCGATCTGGTATGAATCTTTTAAAAAACGCAAGGTTTCCAAATTAATCCGGGTAAGTGGTCCATGACTCCGCCGTTTATTTGAAACGCGCGTTTGTAAGAAAGGTAGACAAGTTACCTGTAAAAGTTTGCGGGCGAGATTTACTGCCTCCCCGGGTTAAATTGATAACACATGTACGCGAACCGAGGGAACCCCGAAAGGCGAGGGAGGCTGCGAGCGGATTCCGTGACCGGTTGCCATGGCGACGGCGGGCGCGCTCGGAGGCTGCATCCGCTGCATCCGCCGCGAGGAGAAAACGCGAAAAAATGTAATCTCATATCTCGCACAAGATGCGGCGAAGTTATGCGAAGAGCAAGTGGAATTATGCGGTACAACAGTGAATTTATTAAAGAGCTCGTACATCTAAATGCTTGCTGGGAGACTGCGCACTTTCATAGTTTTTACTAAAAATCCAGGTACTTAATACAGGTATTTTACCGAGGCAATAATTTTGAAATATTTTATTTTTATAATTTACTAGCTGTTCATACCCGTCGTTGCACGGGTTAAGGATTAAGTTTAAAATAAATTTATGAGGGTAAACGAAGGTTCGATTCGAACGGTATAGATTTGCATCGAAAATATATCAGGGGAAGGGGAAAGGGTAAAAGAATAGGGGGGATATGTCACCAATGTGAAACGCCGAGTCCGAAAAAATAATTTTGCAAATTTTGAGTACGACTGGTCGAACGATACAGATTTGCATCTAACATATTATCAGAGAGCGGGTAAAAGGAAAAAGGGGAGGGAAGAAATGTCACTTTTGTTACCCGCCGGGTCCTAACGAATAAGTTTCCAAATTTTGTGTCTGATCGGTCAAACGTTACAGATTTGCTACGAAAATATGTCAGGGGGGGGAAAGGGGTAAGAGAATAGGGGGGAAATGTTGCCTATGTTACCTGCCAAGTCCTAAAAAATAAGTTTCCAAATTTTGGGTCCGATCGGTCAAACGGTTCAGATTCGCATCGAAAATAGGTCAGGGGGAGGGGAAGGGGTAAGAGAATAGGGGGGAAATATGTTACCCGCCTATGTTACCCGCCAGGTCCCAAAGCATTAGTATGCAAAATTTGAATTGAATCTGACGAACGGTGTGGATTTGTATAGAGAACAAACAGACAGACAGACAGACATTGAGTTTTATAGGTATATATAAAAATTAATTTTGTTTTCACCGCTTAGATGTTGAAAAATAGTCCATGGCCCCTTCGTCAGGATACATTGTATGTATACGAACAAATTAAAAATCAAAAATCGAAGTAAAAATATTAAATTTAAAAATTAGAGATGAGAAATGGACAATAATTAAGTCCCTACTCACATGAAAAAAATTTAAAACAGAAATAATTGTAAAAAGGACCTGGTTATTTATAATATTCAATTTACTATTAACACTTTTGCTTATTTCCAAAATTTCGAATTTATGAAACTTTAATTCTGTACAATTTGTAAACCATTAATATCAAAAGAATGATCCATAGCCATAATATTATTAAAAAAATTTGAATAATTATTGCTTATTAAACACCTCAAGTGTTTCTTAACTCTAAAATAAAATAAAATGTTTGTAAACATTGTATCCTGACAAAGGGCCATAGGCTCTGAAATATATTGATATTTTCCAATATATGTGGTGAAAAAAAATGCATTTTTATTAATTACATTGATAATGTCATCACAAAATCATTTTGCTCTTTTTGAAAAAGTATTTTATTTTTAGTTATTTATTTTTTATTTATAGTATTTTCAACAAATTTATGATGTAAATAAAGTATATTTATGTTTATTATATTTATTATGTCACCACAAAATCATTTTGCGTTTTTTTAAAAAGCATTTTTTAAATTTACTAATATAATGTTTTATAAGCAACCCCCATATTAGCACGTTGTTTGATATTATATTAATGACGTGTATGCGCGACTAATCACTACTATTAACATAATATATAGTAATTTAATGTTAATTTATTCAATTCGCCATATTATATGAAAATAAAAACACAGAAGAGGGAATTAAAATTTGCTTAGGGGCTGAAAATTCATACCTGTTCACCTGATAAAAATTCCCGCTTTAAGTTATTAAATGAATGCATAATTTTATTTAAAACATAAACAAAATTTCACTCAGGTTTGCAGTTCAGTTAATGCTTTAAATTAATAAATTAAGTAAAATTAATACACTTTACCACAATTACTATTGAAAAGAGTATAATAATATATATTACATGAAAGAAATACATTTAAAAAAAATACGATTATGTACTAAAAAGTAAAAAATTAGTTTTCGGCGTAAAAATTTTTGCCTCCCTCTCCAAATAAGAAGTGGGCGCTTGCGATATTGATTTAGATTACAGAATTCTGTTGTTGATGGAGGAAAAGTGCTCTTGCTTTTATTTGGAGAGTGAGAGAAAAACTTTTATTTTATTTTTAGCACTATAATGAAATGGTAAGCAGAAGGAATTTCACATTGTCCTAATCCCTTGTAATATGTCACATTAGAAAAACACCACGGAATGATAGAAAAGCCTACAGCACTTTAGGATTATCTACAACATTCGGGAGACGTCTGAAACCGCCTAAAAGCGACGGTAACCTTCTCCTAAACACTAGAAAGGAAAATAATCTTCTCGAGAATTCTAAAGACCAGCGTATCGCGAATATAAAGCAGCACCGCGTTGCACAATTTTGACTTCTGCGAGAATTGAATGGAATGTTCTAGCGAGTCTTAAATAAAATTTTAATCAGAGATAATAAATAGTTTATAGTTGAGTCATAAATTGCGAAATAGTCATAAATTGTGAATTCAAAAATAGTGTATTAATTTGATTCATGTTAAGGGACCGTCCATTTAGTAATTAATTAATCATTAATCACCCATTTATTTATTTTGTTTTGGGTAAAATTAACAGCAAAACAAGAATCTTAAAAATATGAAACAATGGTTTTTACAATTACGCCAATTACAAATTTTCCACTGAATATAAAAATTTACTTTAATAGCGAGAGGGTGGAAGGGAATGTGGGACGGGAGTAGTAGGGAAGATATAATGTACAAATTAGTTTGGATGCGGTAGTGTAGATATTGTTTGTATTATGTTTCTTATTGTTGCGTTGAAAATGTCAATGTGGTGATAGTTTGTGTAAAATGAATTTGTGGATCTGTACATAAAGGAGTTTTGTCTTGATGTTACAAAAGGGGAGATGAAAAGCAGGTGAATGTCTGTTAATGCGAGTTGGGATGTGGTAAGATATTCGTTGAAGAAGTTCCGGACTATCAACTAGATTGTGTGTTATTTTGAATAGCATCACCGCGTCAGCTATGTTTCTTCGACGAGTTAGGGTCTGCTCGTTAAAAAACTTCGCAGAGTCTTCATTACTTATATGAGATCTAAATGAACGGAGGTCTAGGTATCTTAGGAATCTGTTTTGGACGCTTTCAATTCCATTTTCGTGTACTGCATAACCTGTATTCCACACCCATGACAGTATAAGTATTTAAATGTAAGCTTGGTTTAAAAAATATTCATTATATTACCCTTATCTTAATATTATCAGCCGATGAAAAAAGTTTTTAAAAATTCCTGTCTTAGGAGTTTCAATAGAAATATTATTTTTAGTTATTTCTATTGAAATTCCTGTCTTAGGAGTTTCAATAGAAATATTATTTTTAGCAAAAGCAGGGAAAAGCCGTCAGTCCACTACTTTGAAAGTACTTCAGTAATGTACCTTCAATACACGTCTTCAATTTCGTAGTGTCTTGTACTTGGAGTACTTAGTGTTTTACTTGTACTTCTATTTGTCGGTGACCTATCCACTATCTGAAGTACTTCGTTTGATACCCACCTGAATTGGAAGGATAAAAATTTTAGTGCAGTCTACCTATCGGCTATGTAATGGTGTGCCTAGAATTGTAATACTTTATTTTAAAAGAGGATTTAAAGTCCTAAACTATAATTATATAGCAAGTAATGATAACGATTACTCGGAGAATAGTTAGTAATATTTCACTTACTTTCAGGAACTACAACGACATTGATGACCTAATGGCATAAAATTATCTTTTAAATAAAGCCAACACCATGGCGGTTTCCGCGATTTTTATATGTTTTCTTTTTTCATTTTAAAGTTTTACACTTCTAAAAACATGCCATATTATGTGTGGGGCTTAAAAGGAATAATATCCAAAAAATTAAAAAATGTTCTGTTTGAAGTCACCGATCACTAAATTAAAATGTACTGAATTTTAGATTTAATGTATCTCTCCCTTCCAAAATCATGTTTATTATAAATTAATATTCTATATTTCCAATAAATTTTTAGGCAATATGATTATGATTATGTTAGTATCAGTTACTTATAAAATGAATATGTATATTTCTATCTCATAATATAATATCGAGAACACAACAACATTGATGCCATACGTACAACAACACTTAACCAGATTGTTGGAGAAAAATATCATAATAACCAGAAAGTATTTATTTATTACAAGAAAATCCAGTGTGGTAGGTAGTCTTATTTTATCCAAGCATGTTCATATTTACCTTTATAAAGAAATAAAGTACCCTGATGGGTGTAATGCCTCCCTAAGGTACACTCAATCAGGTAAATAATCTGTACTAGGATTTATATTGCGGAACAGGTGTCCCGACCCTTGCTAAGTTTTCGGTACAACTGGGATATTGACGGCCATATAAATTTGTAAAGGGTTTTCATGATCCTTTGGCGCCGTTGTTACCCGGCGTGAACTACATTACCGTGTTGAATACCGTAAATTTGCTAAATTGTAACATTGTGTTTTTCGTTGGTAACGAGTTCACTAAAACGGGGCTTTAGAAGCGTCTTTGATTTCCGTTCGGAGAAATAAGATTCTGTTCCCAATTTATTATTATAAAAATGGCTATTTTAAAAGAGAAAGCTATATCCGTAATGGTTTGTATCAATTGGATATCTTCTTCAATAAGAGCAAAAAGATTTCGTGGTGATTTTATTTATAGAATTAATAATAAAAATACACTTTGTTTTCACCACTTATTTGTTGAAAACACCAACATGGTTCGTTCAACGTAATACTATGTATACTACAAATTAAAAATCAAGTATAGATAATAAAAAATATGTGTACGGGAGATGATCATATTTATTTTTATTTTGTTACTATCTATTTTTTATTTTACTTTTTAGAAATCAAGTATAGATAATAAAAAATATGTGTACGGGAGATGATCATATTTATTTTTATTTTGTTACTATCTATTTTTTATTTTACTTTTTAGTATATGTTGTATCCTGATGCAGGGACCATTGGCCCCAAAATGTGTTGATATTTTCAACAAATTAGTGGTGAAAACAAAGTATACTCATAGTAATTTTATTCATTGGATATATTTTAACTAGTTTAAATATTTTTTTCTTTTAGTGTATAGTGTAATCTTAATAAAAATTAGTTTCTCTGTGTATGTTTTCATTACATCGAATACATGGTTTATTTTGTAGAAACATCAAAATGAAATAATATTTTTGAGAGTTTGTAGCCTGAGACTAAATTTTGTACTACTACGAGCCTAGGCAGGGTGACCTTTTATGAGCAATGTGATATTTTGACGAAAAATTAACTTCTTCTTCTTCTTGCGCCATCTCTTATCGGAGGTCGGCGATCATATTGATGATCAGAACTCTATTCACCGCCGGAATACCCTAGCCGGAGTCCTATATGATCGCTCACGGAACAACTCAATCGAGTTACGCCTATCCCAGTCCCTCTAGTTACACAGCCATGACTGTAATTCCTATTTTAGTTACGAGATTTTAACAGATTTACCTAATTTGCCACGATCACCCCGTTCTCTACAGGAGAGACAAAGACGATAGAACACTACATGCCTTATGTCTTCGTACAAGCACTTTCAAGCACGCTCTTCCTCCGATATTTGGTTTATTTGATCATACCAAGTCTTTTTTGGATGCCATCTGTTCATCAGCTTCTTTTTCACACGTTCCAAATGATCTTAGCAACAACATCTTAGCAATCCTTTCTTCTATTGAGAACGATACAAATAGCTCTTCGTATCATATTTAAGGTAAGTTTAAATAACATCGTAGTTAATCTTATATCTTCATACGTAGGTAACTATAAGAAATACTTTATAAATAAGTCGGATTGATTTATTTCATCGATATTATTATATTTTTAAGTGCGAATATACCACCAAAATATACAGACATGAATAACTAATGTAATTTATTTGGTACACCACCTGGTTTGTTACGCAACCAATACGTTCGATATGTTTAAAGGAAAACTACAAGCTTGTTCATATAATTGGGCACCTGAGTGCCCAAATATTTAAATAATTCAAGGTACCAAAAATAACAGATGTAAGTATACAAAAAAAAATCAAAATTCCAAATGTCCAAAATTAAAAATACATTGAATTCAAGAAGCGATTTTCGATTTACGAGATTTAGAGAAACACCTTACATTCCAAAATCATTTTTTCTTGGTATCAAATTCTTTAGTAATCTTCCCCTAACAATCGGTATTTTATGCTTTGTCGTATAATTCCATTTATAAAATTTAAATTAAAAAATACGCATTTTAAAATCGCACACGCGAAATCTGTTGATGATCGGCTCAACCAGCTTTCCCTTATGAAAGCGGTCATGCGATTTCCTTTACATGTCTGCCCGTGTCAGAATGACAAAAGGGCGCATATTCTGTGCACGTTTATATAAGGATTCAGTTTTTTCTATTTTCCTTCGAAATTTTGAATCACCCAATTAGCGCGCGCCGATTGAACCCCACATTCAGGGAGCAGTAAATCGGCCGCTAATTCGCGAGATAAGCCCCGATCAGACCCAATACTCTCTGAATTATTTAATTTGGATATTTGCGGGAATATTCTGACGTCATAACCGCGGCGCGGTAGAGCTGCTACCGTTAATGTTTGTAATTCAGGTATTTCATAATCTACCCGGGAATTTTATTTTTACTGGACCCAATATATAAAAAATATTATTATTTTGGTAAAGTAACATATAATTTACTTGACAAAATGTTAATGTGATAATTTTACCTACAACAGTTTAATATTTTTGAAGACTGCTTTTTAAATTTATTTTTAAAGTAATTGCCTCGCAAAATAAAAACTCCATAATATTTTTACATACCACATAAATACATGATTATATCAATCGTACGTTACGACAGACACATTCAGAAATTTAACATGACATTAAAGAAAAGACAAAAATTTCAAGGTCAATAAATATTTCTTTTAAATTCGGAAAATTTGCAAGGCAATAAAATTGCCGGTTTTAAAATAACATAAACGGACATATGTAACCAATATGTAATCAAAATTATCAGAATTTCTGACCCTTTAAACATGTCAAAACTATCTAAAATAGTTACTTTAAAATACTTTTTGGAATATATACTGTATAACTTAGGAACCAAAAAAATAGTTTGCATAAAATGAGACCCGAGTGTACATGAAGGTTTCATACGATTGATCGTAGGTTTCTTTGACTTGTATAAAAAATTTTTTTTATTAAAAACATTTGGTATGTTCAATCAATTTTGGAGTTTTTTTAAAACGGCTGATTTCATATTCCGCCCACAACAGAACACAGATCGATATGTATTGCAACTCCCCGACTCACATCACGGCACTGGAACATCCATCAGTAATCCCAGCTAATTACTGTGGTCTTGTTTTATGAATCCTTTTGTTTCAGTGCGATTTTAATTAATATTTCGTTTAATATTCAGTACCAATTTGTCTTGTAAAATTTAAAATATAATTTTTATTTATCTTTTATCGGTAATTGAAAATCTTTCGTTTTGTCACTCTTTCGTCTTTTGTGTATTTTAATTTTAACATTTTTTAATAAGTTTTATATTAAGTTAGTATTGGTATATTATCATTATCAGCGTTGGTCTGTTTCTCTCCTTTGCTGGGTGTGTCTTCCCAGAGGATTGAAAATCTACATATTTATGTGTCCCTTCTCATCCATCTGCTGCCCGCCACTCTTCTGATTTCGTCACTCTATCGAGTTTGAGGACGGTCAACACTTCTATCTGTCCAAGGGCTCTTCTCGAGATCTTCCCTCCCACCCTCTGTCATCTCCTTGACAAATATCTATCCCATTGTCCCAATATCTGCTACCTTGGTTCTCGGGCGAATTTCTTCGTTAGATACTCTACATCTCAGAGAAACGCTTTGAGAGATTTAATTTGTATGTATATGTAAGCGTCCATGTCCATATGAAATATTAAAGAAAAAATGGAAACTATTGCTTCGAATAGGCCTAAAAACAACGCGAAATAGTTCTTAGAAATAAAATACAATGTTTGATCAAATTATAAATATTGTCGGATTCGCTGCAGCGGTTCATAAAAGGAAACACTCAAATAAATAAAAAATTCATTTCATACACAAAGTCACTGGATCATAAACTTAACTAGAACACTATCCGTAATTCGCATTGATTCGTTACTAGAATATTCCATACGCAGGTTTATTAATCACAGGTTGCCTGTCAATTCGCGCCCTTTCTATAGTCTCACACTCGCTTGTCAAAACAATATATATTGTCGCGCGTGGCTGCAACACAATTTATATAATAAATGTTTCCATTGATTGATAACTGTTCTAAAACTAATGCGTATTTGGAATATGTGAATCTTTTCGTTTTAATAATCTCGTGACAATATCAAAATCTATTCACACATTTGAATCACTGTAAGACCAGATGTAAGGTGTAAAAATAAAAACCGCTGCTATGCGACTGACAAAATTGTGATAGGTCCGTACTTATTAGCCACAACGGAGATTTCAAAATTTATATCCCTCATATGTTATATGGCATTATTTTTTGGTCACAGCGTAATTCACAAGCGCAGGGAATGATACAAAGAACTTTAAACGGAGCCCTTAAAATGATCTTAAACCTGGATCGTTACACCAGAACCACTGACTTGTACAGGATCACCGGCATGCTTAACCTGGAGGATCTGATATATGTGGAAAAGATAAAGATAATTTATAAAATAAAGAATAGGTTGTTGAAAACGAATATATCAGAACAGTGACGTGCACAGACAACACGAGAACAAGAGACTATATAAGAAGTAATATACCGAGGACTAACAGAGAGAGATATGGTTTCTTATACACTGCGGTCGACTTCTATAATGGGATCCCCAATTCCATAAAGGAATTGAATAGTGTGGAACTTTTTAACGAACGGCTGAAGAGACTCGTGTTGGAGAGGAGATAACTGTTTGGCAAGTCAATGTGTTTATATTTAATATGTATACCCATTTATTTTACTGTATTTCCTGTCCCCTTATACCAGCATACAATTGCAGTTTTGGGACATGATATTTACTTATATATGTACCTTTTTTTAATATATGATTTTGATACACTTTTTCCAAATACTGTTTCGAGAGGAGTGGTCAATCATAAAACTGATTCTATTTGCCATTTTCATTTTCAATCACGTCACTATTTATTTAAGTCAATTGCATACTGACGGTTTTGTTTCTGTACTCATAAATCGTCGATTGTTAAAATGTTACTTACGCTCTAGGTATGATTCATTCATTTAAAAGTCTTACAGAGACGACCCTAATCGCTGCAACGCGATTTTTGTATTCTTACGCTATTTCATACAATCTATGTAAGATTCGCTTCAATCGCTTCAATTTCTAAAAGAGACCACACTAAACGCCGTAATCTCCTCTCGTTGAAGTCACTAGCATTTTACAACGTTCAAGTTGTCATTATCAAGATGGTTCCGGAAAATTCTTTATCTGGGTTAACGTCTCACTGAAACATTTCAGAATGTTATTGTCTAACGGAACATCTAGCGATAATATATCTCTACACAGTATACGGATATAATGCAAATTGCACTCATTGCTAGCATATCTTACGTTTAAATTAATTTAAAAATATTTTTGTGAAGTCTCTGATATTGAAATAATTTTTTTTTTAAATTAAAATTACACTTTGTTTGACGGCATTCATTGAATAACCACCAAATAGTTACGGCTCACAGCGAAGCCTTGAATATATACTAATTAAATCAAAATAAAAATCGACGAAAAAACATTCAGGAGAGAAAGAGACAGAACATCATTTTTGGTGGGGTTAAGGTGAAAGAGAGGGGATATGGGTAGGTGTAGAGAAGAAGGCTTAGCTCTGAGCCGAAACTAGTTTGGTGTTTATTCAATAAGTCGTGTCAAACAAAGTGTAATTATATTTTCAATATATTATGTCTCACCAAAATGTATTTACTTCGAGTAATACTTCAATTATTTAATACTGGAAAGAAATAAAGCA
Source organism: Agrypnia vestita (assembly GCA_016648135.1). Lineage (NCBI taxonomy): Eukaryota > Metazoa > Arthropoda > Insecta > Trichoptera > Phryganeidae > Agrypnia > Agrypnia vestita. The sequence goes on from JADDOH010001234.1 coordinate 22,601, forward strand.
CTAAGTGCCAGAATGTTCATTTTAAGATACATGGTAAAAAGCCAATGTTGTCCTTTTCACTCTTTATGTGCGATTTTGTACACCTTTTCATTCACACTTACACGCCAGTACCCAATGTGAATTTGTCATTTTAATAATACTATAAATTATAAAATACTCAATTCGTTTAGTGCTTTATTTATAAAAAAATAATACGGCACTTAATACTTGTGCGATATGCATTCTCATGTAACTAGGAATTGATACAGATATGTCTTCAGTGCACTATTTAATGTTTTGGCGAAGGCATACAGTACTAATCTGTATATTTATCTTAAAAAATATATTTTTGGCACTAAGTGTTTTACTCCTTTCCAGTATTCAATTATTGTTAACGACATAGACAGTAAATTTATGTCTTGTACAAAATATGATGACAGGAAATCATCAATTATCATTTTTCCAACGTATTCATCTTTGAAGAATAAACGTCTTAAAATAAAATAAATTTAGTGATAAATTAATATATTTTATATTATAATCGTCTTGTTATCATGTTTTCTCAATTTCAATTCCACTACACACACTGTTCCCGTTTCTCCGGAAGATCTTAATTCGTCTACAAAATGAGCAACGAGAAGAAAGCCCATTGGATCGGAATCCAGCGGCGCCCACCCTTCCCCACCTCGGATCCCACACTTTTCTCTGGACGTCACTGCAATTAGGGAGATCCCACAGATCGGAGTTTCCAGCAAACATCAGAAGAGAGTTTCACGAAATCTCCACTCTCTTGCGATCCTGAACTTCTTTCTCCGGCACAAATTAAGACACTTCGTTTTGTGTTGCAAGTTTATTTCTTTTTTATAGTTTTGTTTACCAACTTAATAGTATACAGATGGCTCTAAATAATTTAAAAACCAGCAGTCAAAAACTGTTATTTGGTTGATAATGATTACGTATCTTTAATATTAAAAATTTGTTTACTTTTTAATTTTTTTAAACATATATTGCTATACATATTTGCATTGATTTTCATGATGGGAGCCTCACTTATTATAAAAGAGTAAAAAAAACGTTTTAAAATTATATAGAATACTATTATATACCTACATATATGGATTTGGCGTTTAAGATTTAGACATTATTCATGATGATCATAAAATTAGGAAAATAATAATCTCGTACCCTCTACGTGAATTTAATATTTTTTATATTTTTCGCTACTTAAGTTTCCAGTGAAAAAGACAGGTGAAGAACCAAATGTAGAGGTAAGAAATGTTATAATTTGACAATAATATTATTTCTTATAATTTGTAGAATTTAACTTTGTTTACACCACTTTTATAATTAGGTCCTTTTTGCAAATAGTTATCTTTTAAATTTATTTTCATGTTAAGTAGGTACTTTATATTATTCATTTTCCATATTTAACTTTTTAATATTTTGATTATCTATACTTCGATTTTTAAATTATTTTTTTTATCCTGACGAAGAAGCCATTGGCTTCGAAACATGTTGAATTTTTTCAATAATAATAAAAGTGGTAAACAAAGTTTAATTCTATAAATTATAATTATAATGTCACCACAAAATAATTTTGCTGTGTTTGAAGAAGAAATAATTATTTCATTCTTGATTTTTATCATTCAACGTCATCCGTATATACTTTAAGAGTAAATTACATATTTTGTTGTTATCATTACAATTAAAAAAATAGTGAATAATATTTTTGAAAAAATTCACCGAACCTTTTTTTCTATTAACATCTCCATTATCCTTTTCTTCGACTAAACTTTCTAATAGTCTAGTAAACCATCCCTGAAATGTTTATGTTGCGTCCGATTCGGAATATCTCCTTCGGGGATTACCCAAACCAAAAAAATACTTTATTTGATATTTATTTTAAAATAAATATCACGAAAGAAATCCCTACGGTGCAAAGTGACTTTATAGAGGCTAAACACACATTCTCGCATATCAGAATATTGATTTTCAGTTATTGCTGATATCAATACTAATGGAATTTTTAGTTTTGATGAAATTTGTGAAAGGGTTTGAAATTGTTTCATTTTATTTCTGTTAGAAGGTTTGCTTGAAAAAAATATTTAATAAATCTTCGTCATCACTAGGTCCCACTTTTCTCGTCTCTTTTTGATTATTTGGTAATAGTAAGCTTAAAATAATAACTGATGATAGTGTGGTGTAACTAAAAATTATAACTTCTGATTTCGTAAGCCTTTTTGAAAAGATCTAATTGAATGATATTTTTATAACTATTGGCGAATAAATTATTTCGCTGTACCTTGGAAATTATAAACATTAAAAGGAAAATTTGTAAATACGAAATAAACACAACAAAATGTTTTACATAACAAGTATTGATGATGGTAAATTTAAATAAATAAAATTAAAAAACGTCATGCCAAAGTGTATAAAAAGTATAATTCACCTTTCACATTCAAAGCGAGCCTCAGTGCTCGAAAAGCATGCATGAGAAAATCTATAAATCTGAAAGAGGCGAAAGTTGTTTGTAAATGAAGAGTGTGGCGCTCGTTTTTTACAGCCAAACACTGCTGAGAAGTGGCATGATGATTAGTTAGTTTATTATATAATTAATTAGTTAGTAAGTTAGTTAATAAACCCTGAAGATAGCCTTAGTATTTGCTTTCATCGTGTAGTCAGGGCTTCGCGGCGATGGAATCCAAATGAAACACTTAAAATCAATTTAACTTTTATGTAATACAAAAAGTCACTTTAATTCACACTAACCATTACTTGAGAACTAACCATTCACTTATCTCCGGTACACTTCTTTCACGCTGTTTCTATCGCACAAATTCACTACAAGGATATTCCGCACGCCGGTACTCTTTATTCGCTCGCTGATATATTTGCTCGGATCGCCTATTCGCGTGTGCAAAATCTGTGATTTTAACTACCTGTCAAACAGTGGTTATCCAATGTGCGCGACGTGTGTTTTTACAGAAAACTTTATCTCTTGAATCTTTTCACATTTTATTGCGAATTCTAAATCTTTCCAAACTATTTTATAAATAACAGACTATTTTCGAAACCCTCGATTATGTACATTTCTTATCATTTTAGAATCACGTGACAGTGCAAACCCTGCTGCTGGCGTGTGTATTAATGCTAGTATTATATGGTTTCATTAGAAATATTATGTGTGTTGAAGTACTGAGATAATGTATGAATGATCTCGGGTCTGTTTAGATTCCGTTATGACATTTTTCAATCTATCTTGCTCATATCGTTCCAGTAAATCTGTCACAAGACACGACATGATCTAAATACGTGGTAGATTTATTACATCCATAATCTGTCTTCATTTCTGGTCAAGTTGTTTTGTTTCGTTTTGTCCGACAAGTAATTCGTTTGAAATTCAACATCTTTAGCTCGCATTATATGGGACGGAATCTTTCCAGAATCTTAATCAAAATACATCCGCTTCAAATAGCTACACTGTACACCGGGAAAGAATTTCAATTTATTTTTTATTTGTTTCATCATAATCGTATGTTTTCATTAGTTAACAATAATTCTGTGAACAATATAAGATTTTTAGTGAAAATACTAAAAATAATAAATAATTATTGAATTATTGAGTTATTCGCAACAAAATTAATAATATAAAATTTGTACGGTTGAAGACCGACATGACAAAAAAATACTATATATATTACCAAGTCTCAGAATTCTACAGAGGCTAGTTATATTCCGCATTGGTAATATTATGGCTTCAATAAAATTATGTACACTTTTGTATTTCTTTATAGTAGGTGAATTTATTATATATTAATCATATTTACGTAATGTCATTCACATATATTATTTTCAGAAAAATCCAAGAATTTTCATAGCTTTATTGAAAATATTGTGAATGAATAAAATGGCGAATGAAAAAATATTGTCAATATGTTTCAAATTAAGTAGGTACTTTAAATTTTACTTTAAACATATTGTAGCAAACAATATGATAGCACATAAAGCTTTGAGTCGAAATAATTTTTGAATGTGTTGTTTATTTCGATTTCTCTATCCCTTTATCTCTATAATTCTACCCTTCAATCATGTGTCCAATCCACCCTCGTACCAGAGAGCCTCTTTATACCTGTCTCTTACACAATGTCCCGTTGGACCTCACGAGAATTCGGGACCAAATTGAATTTCCCATATTGCGATCTGTAATTTTATTCCCGGCAAGTATTTAGCTGTAAAGGACAGAGTATTTTAAGGGTGAGTTTTTTGCCTCACAGGGAAAGGGAGAAAAACGGTCGGAGGAAAAAATATATTGGGAGTGGTATATTCGAACATAATCGGATCACGTGTTATATGTTTTAAACGCTTGACCTTTATCCGAAATCATTATTGATACTCGCCTAAGAACCTCTCAGATGAAAGCTATAAATCAGGTTATCTTCGGCTCTTAATAAATATGAGGGAATATAAAAAAGAAGAGCCTTTTTTTAGGTAATTGTATCAACTTCACTCCTATTTTTATTATTCATTTTATATTTTACTTCGTTGATATTAACGTTATTTATTTAATGTGTTTAATTTTTAATGTATTGTAATGTATATTATTTGTTTTTTAATATAATTTGTAATATAACGTTATTAAGCTGTAATAATCTAATAATATAATAATAAAACTTACGGCCAGCAAAGTTGAGAATGATATTAATAGGAGGCCTACTGCTGTATATGAAAAGAATGGCACTCTGAATGCAATTATCGCCAATAAAAATCTACAATAAAAAGCAAGACAAGCCATATATAAAGGAATAAAGTACTAATGTATGGAAGTGAAGCTCAGAATAAGCAATAAAAAGAAAGATAACCGACAGAATACGGTAAATATGCGGTTGCTTAAATATATGTGTGGGAAATTTATGTACGATAAGGTGAAGAACTAACACACTACTACGCATTCATTAAAAAAAAATGGCCGCTAACATGGTTCGATCCTGAGGAACGCATAAATGAGTAGAAGATGGAAAAGAAAATACATCAGGCAAGAAATGAAGGCAACAGGAACAGAGGGCGTCCGTGAAAGACCTGTCGGGATCAGAAAAACCAAAGATTAGAGGAGGTGCTTGATTTAGAAAATACATTTTTGTACTTAGAATGGAATTATAAAAAGGATCAGAGATAAGAACGTATTGCTTTGTTTAGTATAATAAGACCCAAATGATGAGTCGACGTCATTCACATTCGAAATTGTTTTATTTTTATGAAGTAATAAAAAAAACACTAAAAAAAATTATGATGTTAAATTAAATCATACATTTTCACATAAAAAATGAAAATAGCATCACGGTCACAAGAAAATTAAATGCTAATTTTCTGTTTTATAAAAACTTATTTACACAAAAATATTTTTTATAAATATTTTAACATAAATTTTTATCGAGACAAATCCGTAATTTCCGAAACTTAATCATTTTCTTCAGCTGAAAGCGTTAATCCCGAGATTTTAGTTAAACCGTCGCCTGCTTTTCGTTACCAGGCGGAAAATCTGTAAGTTATATTAAATTTTAACGAGAAATCGTTTCTTGGGGATCCGTTAAAATTCGTTTTCTTTCGAAATTCGATACTCCACTCACCGCCGCCCTAAGTCTCTAAAGCCTTCGAGGGTTTGTCAGGTGGGCAAAGAAATAGAGGTGGGTATACTTAAGACAGAGAAACAGAATCCTCTGTGGAAAGGGACGAAATTAAGTAAATGTATTTAATTTATTTGAAAGTGAAATTATTAGGAATCCAAAACGAATCCTGTTTTAAAACACAATCATTATTTGAATAAATTTAAAGATGGTTATATCAATTATTCCAATTTATAAAAATCGTTTTGAATTTTAAAAAAATATTAATCCTACGCTATCTACTTCATTTTAATAACATCAATCCTTAAAATATTGTAATTTAATCACGAGTATAAATTATATTATTGTAAATAAATATATTTGTGTGTGACGAGGAGGGCCGTTCTGAGGAGTAACTATGCAAAATTAGGGACTGTCAGCATTCAATATAATACACATTTATAATGGTGTGATGGCCAGAAGAAAAGGAAATGGTGCCTATGTTTTTGGCGGGCCCTAAATAGGAACGATGCTATTTGGTCAAGAAAGGATGTTTTTTTTTTAATACTTTTGAAGTGGGACGTGGTCGTTAGAGAAACTCTGATATTACAATCCAGGCTTTTAGCGATACTACCGATTCGAACTCCAGGGTTTCGATGCCATGCGGGCCCGCGTCTTACCCGCTCAACCAAGTGCGAGCGAGATATGAGATAGTACTATTTTAGTTCGCCTTTGCTGGTGGACTCACTAGTGACATTTTTAACATCTTACAAAGGAAAGATTGGGATGTCTGGAGTGGTGGTTTGACCATAGAATTTTCAAGGTCCTAGCGTGCAACTGAGTAAAATACGGACCGGATGGCATCATGTTATAGTTATTAGTGTAGTATATACAGAAAAAATGTGTGGGGAGGTCGTATACGTTTTGCCTATAAGTCTTAGAGTAATTTTGCAAATTTGGTGTGGATCAGTCCAAGTATATAGGTTTATATAGATGTCACAAGACATATATTCAGTTTTATGTATACTTTACACAAGTTTACTAATGTCAAAATTATCTTCCCTTAAATAAAGACTAAAGATAACAGGTGTTGGTAAAAAACGTAACAAACTTAACACAACAACTGCAGTAGTGGGGGGTGCTAGAGCAATATTAACGTTTCAGAATCGAACGCAAATAGGGTGTGCGGGATATGTTGTGATCAAATCTGAATAAAGAGGGATTTCGAGATCAATGGAAAATTCCCTTTTACGCTGTTTCGATGGATATTTTAGAGGCTCCAGAGCATACCGGGTATATTTCACGTGATTTACGAGTATGTTCGGGAAGGTTGTACGCATTACATTTTAATGGAATACGATATTGGGGTAAGTGGAATGTTTAAAGTAATGGTTTGAAACAGGCTTGAAAGGCTGGTTTTTATCACTACTTACTTGTTGTGTATTTTAAGCGGAGAATCTACTTTATGTAGAGAGTTCAACACTTTCACGCCAATGGGTTTGGTTAATTTTTTATACTCTTTCAAACACCTTTGTATTTTGTAATTTGAAGGCAGTGATAGTTTTTCCTCCAAAATATTTATCGAATGATTTAGCAATGTACTATGTAATTTAAATGTCTTATAAATTGTAATTGTTTCATATTTTGAATATATTTATTTATGCATTAATAAAAATGACGTGTTTTCTTTATTATTTTGTGCGAGTAAGAACTCGACAATTTATCTACTAAAAAATTTGAATGAAGAAATATTTGGAACATGTTAAATTGTAATTTTACAAAATAGCTCATCACATAAGTCAGCTCATACGACCCGTATGAGCTGACTTATGTGATCACTCCATACAATGCAACCGTATGAGCTAACTTATGTGATCACTCAATACAATGCAACGTTCATCAATTCCATAATAAGATCATCCATCCACACATAATCTAATTTTTTAAAGTTCTATATATATTTCAAATGTGAAAATTTTTCATTTATTAAAAGGGACTATGCTAGAGATATCCGTAGTCTTTTCTCATGACCTAGTTATACATTGATTGAACTGGTAATTATACTTCTATATTTTTAAGGGGAGTATTAAGCAATATATTTTTCATTACCAGCTGTGAAATCTATATACACTAACTAATTCATGAGAAAATACCAGAGATGTCTCTAGTATAGTCCCATCAAATAAAATAAAAGATTTTGAATTTGGAATTATATAGATCTTTCAAAAATTTGATAATGTTTGGATATTCTTACGATAGAATTAGTGAATGTTTAAATGTGTAGAGTGATCAATTAATCCAGCTCAAAAGGTCGTAAACTCTGGGCCATTCTATAAAAAGATCTCCATACATGTTTCTTATATAAACAGTTTCATCTCCGTGAGACTTATATAATTTATTTCAAATATTTCTTTCCGATTTAAGCTTTTTTCTCTCAAATGAAGTGTTATGAAAGAAGAGACGTACCTATTGAAAAATGTTCATCGTAATATAGAAGCACTAAACATATTATCACCTTAACACTGAGACTTGACGAATTGGTATCGGCGGCGATTAACCCCTCTCTCGTCACCCCCTAGGGTTGAGAATAAATGCCCGGGCTAATTTGTTTCTCTCACCTTCTTAGTCAAAACAATTTCAAAGGGTTTTCCCTTTGATGTAATCTTCGAGGCACTGCGGCGGCTCCTCCGACGTCGCGACGCCTTACTTTTACTGCGTCGGGACGGATAAAGATCCCGTCGTATTATTTTCCACTCTAAAAATTGATATCAAACGAACGATTTCTGCTCGGAGATCTTTCACCCTTGAAAATATTTTCCTCTTTTTACGACCGGCAATAAAATTTATCAATAATTCTAAAGATTTCGATAACCCCCTGAAATTTGACGCATGAACTTTTTTTTAGAAATAGGGTTATTTAATGTCCTTTCAGAATATATTTATGTGATCACTTAACGAGTGACAATGTTTCAAAAAGTTTTCTATAGGAATCAATCACGTCAAATCCTCCAAACTTTTTTGTTTCCGTTATAACTTTTCTCCGCTATACCAAAGTATTTTTTCGGAAAAAGGAATAGATTGGTATTCTACGTACCGTAGAAATTATTTAATTGACTTCTGTCTAGTGTGGATACACAAATAATTTGTAGCATTAAAATTCAAATTATTGAAATGCCGCGTGCTATGTTTACAATAAAGATAGTAAAATAAGTCATAAAGGCTGGATGTCTTATTTATAATCGATATAATTTAAGTATATAATTTTATTATTTTTTAGATATATTAACAATTGAAGTAAATTCAGTTATTTTATAGCTTTTTAAATGTTTTTTGCCAACAAAACTGAAAACATTTAATATTGTTACAAAGCTAATGATTAACTTAGCAATCAAACAATAAATACGTTACCAAAATATCGTTTTTTTTTCGAGAATAACAAATAAGTTAAAACTGATGCTTTGCAGTTTCACTTTTAGCGACTGTCACTGACCACCCTTCTCAGGTTTATTATAAAATTTTGCCTTCAAATTTTTCGGTTTATTTATGTAAAACCGAATTTAAATGAATTCTAGATAATATTTTATTCGGCTTTGTGGAAAAAAAAGTCTAGTCATCAAATAAACAATATTTACCTAATTTAAATAGCCATTTTATAATCATTTAGAATAAAAAAATTCTTTTGAGATAAAACTCTCAAAAAATTATTTATTTCAGAACCTTGATAAAAATAAAACATTTATGATAAAGCATCATGACGAAGATAAGTATTTCATTATGTGAAATAATCTTTGTAACGTCAAATATTACTGAAAGGGTCTTTGAGTTTGAATTAAGTTAATATTGGGGATGTTACAAAAGATCTTTCATGTGAATGTAGAGCTTAAAGCTAGCGCTTTATGACCACACATTTCGCCGTAGGTTCCTACTATACGTCAAATAAAAATCATAACTTTTCGTTATTTCCAAAATTTAAACGACATCTGTTTATTTATGATAAATATTAAGTCATGATCAACATCTTATTATTGTTAATATACAACAAAATTAGTCAAAAGTAACTCGATAATAAACATGACTTAAGGATTTTTTTAATTATGTTTTCTTATCCCAATGTTTAAGGTACACTTTGTATAACAAGAAGATAGGATTGATATTTAATCTAATTGTATTTATGCTTTTGGATTCTTTTTTTATATTTTAAAGTTAAATAAAATATCAGTTTTGATACTTCATCATCATCATTATTTAATAATTATCATTAATTAATCACCAACGCAGTATTATTTCAACCCAACAGATTAATTAGTTATTCATTTGATTCTGCTAATTGCTTGTTTATACAATTTCCCTTTGCTATTCAATGCCTGACGAAACCCAAAGCAAATGGAATCTTCGTATTATAAATGATCATTTATTACCTAGAAACAAAAAATAAGTCTTTACAAATTAGCGAAATATATTTTTAATTTATTTCAAATATTTTTTAAAATAAAGGTAGGCATGAGACGAATAATATTTAATTAAAAACTATGAAAATCTACAAATCAAGTTTTTTAGCGCTGTGAGTTTTCAAGAATAATAAATTAATTAATTGTAACAATTTTCAAAGTAATAATATGTAACAAAAAAATGTTTTTTTGAGTTATTATATTTAAAGAATTTATTAATTTCAAAAAATCCATTTATACATTTATTAATAGCTTACATGTTATAATTATTTATTTTACAAAAACTCGGTAAATTTTTACAAAGAAAAAGTTGCTTCTCTATATGAGATAAAATCACCTACCTACTTTGAGAAAATTAAAAAAAATTATATGCTTAGTCAATAAATAACATTGTTCAGAAAAAGTTTTGAAACAACAGTTATTAATCAGCGTTTTTAACAGTTTTAAACTAATTAAGAGGTATACCACCCAATTTTGATCTAAACTTTACCCTCCCAAAATGGGGTAATTCCTTAACCTTAAGGGCCAATTTTTATAATTACCTAAATAATATTCATTTTGGAAGTAATGACAGAGAATATAGAGATTTATATTTGCAATATTAATCCTTTAGCAATAAGGCTTTCATACCCTCTGAATCCAATTTCCACGGATCCATTAGTCGACAAACATGCACGCGGCACCCAGAATCGTCTGCACTAACCCTGGCGTCCGCTCAACCCCCTCTCCTCGGCTGAGTCACGGCTCTAGTGGCGTCATTAGACACAACCTCTCCTTCTAATTGGAGGGATGTTTTCCCTTTGGACCAAAGCTTTACCCAGACTCCGCGAAGCACCCAGTGAAGCACCCCTGCACTGAACAGAACAGCTTTTTTAACCACTAAGAATTAGCATATTTTTCAGGTGTCTTACTAACGGTGTCGTCCATTTTATGTTTATTTTTAGCACGTCACTATTATGAGACTGCTGTTTACCGAATTTTCTTGTTATTTCCAGAAATCTTTCCACAACTTAAAAGAAAATTCAATTGATATCATTAAAATGAGTAATTGAGAATATTATATAATGATCAGTAAATTGCGTGAAGAACCTAAACTTTATTACCTACACATGAGTTGAATAATTATTGTATATTTTGCTACTTTTTTGGCTTAATAATATTCTTATTAAACTGTCATTAACTCGTCTCCTGATCTCTCAATATTCCCGATACAACCATTTTTTTTACCATTAATGCTAACATACTTTGGCAATACCAAATCAATGAATTATTTGTATTTCCACCAAATGAGTTTAATACTTCACCTGTTGAAACTTAAGTAGTAAAATATAAAATTATTATTAAACTCACGTACAAGTAAACATCATATCTGTACAGTGTTAATTTCAAATCCATCAATAATATGATATACATAAAATATATATATATCAAAAATATTTTGTTGCACCGGGATGCGAACCCAGATTTTTTCCTTTCCCCAACAGCGTTACCAATTTTTCCACATTAAACAACTTTGATTACAAAAAAAATAGATACAGACACTCTGTTTTCTTCCTGCTCAGTCTCAATCCATTGTCCTTCAAGATCTTCCTCCATCTTTCCAATCTATTTTGCAGGTCTTCATGGTTTTTGCTTATTTATACTATATCGTCTACAAATAGTGAGATATTTAGGAGACTGTTCATTTTCTGCTTGGTTAAATAGTCCGTGACTAAGATAAGTAGTAGCGGACTGAGTACGGATCCTTGGTGTACCCCCACTTTTATAAGAAATTCTGGGAAAGTTCCTGACGTGCACCTCACTTGCGTTTTTACGTTATCATGCATACCCTGGGTAGTAAGCACATACCTTTCTTGTACACTAAGTGCTGTTATTTATCAAATGATTATTATTTTATTAAAAAAATAATTATTTACAATAATGTTTTAAGTTTTATTGTACCTGATTTTTTATGATCATTTGATTGATTGATAATAAGAAATATGTTAATTTATTGCATGCGCAAGTCAGCGATTTTAGGCTTAAACCAAAAATAATCCTCCGGAAAATACAACCATATCTTCTTTTCATAAATTATTTACTTTGTTATTTTTCAATATTCATGCCCGGGAAAACCATCTTCGATATGGTTACTTTCGGTTTGATATGTTCCGATTAGGTGGATAGCAGGGTTGTTTTGTATAAATGTAAATCAAAAAATAAATGATTCTGATAGAGAAATCTTCTTCTACCATTTCCATATCAGTCTTTTGTCCATGTACACAAAAATTCCCGGTCGGTTTTTCTCATTTCTCGCTCGCTGCGGATTCGGTTCAAGGGTTCTCCTTCACCCCCGGCCGCCCTTACATATGTATGGATATGGAACCCCACCTGGCTCTTGTTCCTTGTTCCTCCGTGATTTATAATCCTCACAACCCGAACATGGTTCCAGCAAAGACAGAGAATATACCGGATGAAAATGACACGTGAGATTTGCATGCAGTTCGTTTGATTTAATGCGCGTGTTTGTTACTGTACACGTGAAATGAAAAAAATGGCTCTTTTTTTGGCTGTTATTATTTAAATTTAAAACCAGTCCTAAAATTTTGAAACCGATACGGCACTGTCCGTTTAGGAGTGGTTCCTTCATGCACTTAAAAAGAAAGGCATATTAGAAAAATGAGAATAATTTTTCAAATAGAAATAAATAAAACACAAAAATAGATAATAAAAAAAAATTAACGTTGAAAGTAATGTCACACGGCAGCAACACACAAAAAAAGTTGCTGTCAATATGCAGAAGCCTGAAGTTTCGAAATACACCAGGAGCGGCCCATGGAAAATTATATTTTATATATATATATATAATTTTATATATATAAAAAAAAATATTTTATTGCTGCGGACTTTTTTGTTGAAGTATTTAATGAACTGCTAAACACATCCACCCCATCCATGTCCCAATGACATAACTGGTTATATCAACTGCAAGTCCTTGTTATTGTATCAAATCTTACTTTGTTTATTTTTGCTTGCTCATACATATGTGTATCTGTGTGTATAATGTATAATATACTCTTTATTATTTTACTTAATATTTTTACTGTACTCTATGAACGGATTTTGTATTTATACGAATTTGCTTAAATTTTTTGCATCTTTAAATCTGCAATTTGTTTCATGTTTTGTACGCCTTTGACTGAATATAATGTGCCTAAACATAGAAACATGACACAATTTAGTTTTATTAAAATAAAATAACTAAAACCTTTACCTCCTCAAAAGGAGCAAAATGATTTTGTTGACATAAATAATCATATAAAACCGTTAAGATAACAAATCATTTAATTACCTTTGGTTGTTTTCCTGTGAACCCTAATCATAACTGTAGCAGTAAAGATACTATAGTATATTTTAATATAAGTAGTTACAACTATGTAATAAAGATAATATTTCATTAGATAAAGAAGTACATATGTACATAAAGTACGGCTATAGAAGCTCTCCCTGGTTGGTCCGCCGCGAGTACTTGGTCTATTACTGACGTCCGTGTAATGGCAGTTATCATTAGGACTAATGCGGTAACTTCCAAGGGCAACTCAAGTTTTAAATTTATTAAATGGCTATGAATAAATTCTGGCCTTATATATTCGCGGGTGGCAACGTATACACGTTAATCTTTCGAAGCCTAAAAGGTTTTTAAAAGCAAGGGAAAGTGCTCTTTATTGCTCGTCATTTATAATGAATCATTATAAAAAGTTGTCGTTAAAGTAACAATTTTATAGCGAGTTTATAATTTAATAACTGATATTACTTTTAACCGCGCATTTATAATGCAAATATAATTTTTTGTCTAATTTATATTTTTGTTTGTTTCAGGTATGAATTAATTCCGCTATGAAAAGAATGGCTGAAACTGGAAATGGAACCTTTGTGGTAAAAATTTAAATGTGTTTTACTCGATCTAAATTACTAAATAAAAATAATTTTTGTTAAGTATAATATATTATATCATAATTACATTGCACAAATAAAAAGCAGTAGCAGTATGTTCACCAAAGAACGAAAAATTAAATTATTTCTTCCTGCGACACCCAACGAATTTATCAAATTTTCTTTACTTACCTACTACTTACTATACACTATTTCATTATAGACTGCGTTTGAAAAATTAACGTTTTTATGTTAATGTTATTTTAGAACACATTAATAATAATAGACAGAATTAGACCACACCGTTACAAATACGCTATAATGCATCATTTTATATGTGTTAAATATTACTCAATTTTATTTAATATATACTAATATGTAAAGAGGTAAAGTTTGTATATTTTTAAGTTTGGATGTAAGAGGTAATCTCCGAAACTTATCATCCGAAAATTAAAAAATTTCAAAAATTCAAAAAATTCAAAAATTCTTTCACCAATATTTCGAATGGAGTTTTAGGGTGGACCATATATGTAGGTAGTAAAAATAAAGGCAGCAATATCCAAAAAAAATTAATGCAGTAATCGAGGATAAATAATTAATAATGTACAGAATTTGAGATTTTTTTTTAATATTAGATTTTTAGATGCGAGAACACGGAATACGTGTCACATCAATATTCTTACTATTTTCAAACTAAGCTAAATACTTGTGCTTTTAAAATAGGACTAACTTGCTAGTCTGAAGTGAGGTTCGAACCCGCGACCTTTGGATCACGAGGGAGTGTCCTAACCCCAAGACCAACAAGCTAGGAATCAAAGCCAAAAAATTTATAGGAAACATGATTCTAAATCTAGAATTCATTTTAATTTAAATTAGTAATCCTCTGCGACATAACTCAAAACAGTTTATCAATTTTTTGGATATTGCTGCCTTTGCTTTTATACCCCACATATTATCCCATTTAAATGACAGAGATTTTCATCTTATTTTACAACTAAAGTCGACGAAAAAATTTTCGAGCGATGCGTTTTTGCAAACGCTGCTGTAAGAGATATTTAAATACTTTCTGTAGAGAAGTTATAGAATTCTAAAAGTTCTGTAAAAAAGTCCGCGACGACTTATATGATAAAATATGAATAAAAGTTACTAAAAAACTACGTGTGCAAAGCCGCGCGGGTAAGCTAGTATAAAATAATCAAATTCCTTTTTATATAATGCGAATAGAATTACTATTTTTTTTTATATTAAACAGATCATAAATGTAATTGTAAATAGGTAGGTACATAAAAACGTATGCATTCCTAGGGTATCGTGTGTACCAAAACTATAAGTATTATATATTAGTTTTCAAAAATCGCATTCTCAGAATCATAAAATAATTGCGTCTATAGCAAAAAATGTTGAAACGTGTTTACGAATATTGAAATAATCATGGAAAATAAAATTATTGATACACTACTGACTAATTTGGAGGAAGACGATTATTAAAAATCTTTGTGTAATTTTAGATATTATTCTAAGGTGTTCTTCGAAATGAAGAAGAAATCTCCTACTTGAAACCTTGAATGAGACTGTACATGCCGGGAATACATACAATTCTTTCAATCAATCACTTTTTTCGTATCGGACTCCAATTTCACGATTGGTTCACCCTCTCAATTGGAACATTCCCCTTAAACTGTGGAGCGGGAAAAAGAGGAAGAATGTGGGGATTAAAGACGGGAAATTGATTGGTGAGGCAACATTTTGTATTCAGATAAAAATATCGCATCACACAAAAAGTTTAATTCACAGAATTGATACGTAAGAAATGAAATTAAAGTCATAATCATTTAGGACAGAGTCGGCGAATTTTCATATTTTATTTACAAAAGTACCACAGGAAATGGATACTTATCTACTTTTGAAAGCAAATTAATTAATCAATTAGAAAGACATACAGAAAAATCTAATTCACGAAAAAATATTAGGCTACTATTGAGATTCGAACCCAGGTCACCTCCTTTCCGGGGTCGGTGCTCTGACCACTAAGCTATAGCAGCCCTCTATGTTTCCGTGAACATATGAAAGTAATTTCAACTACCGTATCAAAAAAGTGGATTGCTCTATGGACAAAAATAAAAATTAATCAATTAATAAGAATGAGAATTACATATAAGGTCGATATATTCACGGAAACATGGAGGGCTACTAAAGCTTAGTGGTCAGAGCACCGGCCCCGGAAAGGAGGTGACCTGGGTTCGAGTCACAGAAGTAGCCTAATATTTTTTCGTGAATTAGATTTTTCTGTATGTCTTTCTAATTGATTAATTAATTTGCTTTTAAAAAATTTCACAGAACTTTGTTCTGAAAAATTACAACTTCACAAATATTAATGTGTTCTTGAATATATATTCTATTTTTGAACTCTTGAACTTTAACCTACATATTAGTGGTGGATTTGACGATAATATTCATGGTAATCACTAAATGGATGGAAAACACTGTTATCTCTACTTGAGTTTAATTACATTTTTTTATATTTTACTACTCGAGTTTCTAAAATATCAGATATTAATATTGTTGAGTTGATGAGAATACATAGGTGAAGTTATAAACTGATTCATTCAAATATAGAAATCAAATGTGTGGATGAATTTTCAACATTTGACTAAAAGAATACCGCCGTTGTTTAAATAGTAATAACTTTTCTGAATTCGCAAACCACGACATGAATAAAAATCATCTTTTCATTAATGTCCTATAAACTTCTCCATCTAATCGCGCGTACAGGTAATAAAATGATTAATTTTGAAAGCTTAGACTACCAATTCTTCTCATCTTCCCTCAATATATTTGCATTTAATCCACGTTCACACTTCAGCTCCTTTTTTTAGTAATAATTTCCACTTAATCTATGTAAAAACAAACTATATTTGAATGTATTCAGTGTAATACATCATCTTTTGATAATTTTTCTGATTCTGATACTCTTGAAAGTCAAGTTATAAAATATATAAGTTAACTCGCGTATATATTTCATATATACGTTTATGTAACATAATAAATGTTTTCCACCCATTTAATTATCGTCTGAACACAAATATTTCTACACATTTTCTTTTCCGAGGAGATAATTAATTGGGGTTCATATAACTTCTCCGTTCAGGTGTTTAGAAGTTCTTAAGCCTTGTGACAAAACTTTTCTCCATATAATACACCCATAGGTCCAACGCTTGGTCCCAAAATCACGCAGCTTCACCGCACCTGGGGCTATAAACAAAGATTTCTTTCCTGTGTCCCAAGTCTAGTATAAGGATAATATAAGGACACAAAATAAGAAATTGTTCAACAAAAGAAAACGTGTTATAATTATGATTTTAAAAGTCTACAAGTATTATGTATTCTCTTAAACATGTATAGACACCAACAGAATGAAAAGAGTAATTATTATATATTATTTAATGAAATATATTTATATTTTTTATTTATTATTTGTTAAATCTTTTTTATTATTATTTCAGACATCTCGCAAAATTGTGTTAAACATTACAGTATATTTAACTTTACATTACTAAGTTGTCCTTAAATAAAAATATATACATTTAGCTACCAATTTTTATACCATTTTTTATACCAATACCAATTTTTCACACTACACTATAGTGTTTCTTTAACATTTTTTCTTTATTTTTTTGTCCTGTTTCATTTTTTAATTCTAATAGTTTGTTAAACACTATCGGAATTACGAACTGTTTTTTTTATCCTGTCTCGATAAAAATTATTTGTTTTTTATTATTATATAAAAATATCTGTTGGAGAATAGTAATTTTGTAAGGCGATTTGTGATCCTCTCGTGTTATAATTTAATTTTTTTTTTAAATCCTGATCTCTAATTCCTAGTCTCTTTCCACCATTAACTCCCACCTGCTTTGTACAGTTTCTGAGATATAACTTTTTTCCGATCCGCCAGATTTTTGGACTTAGTATACATACTTCTAACTGATTTAAATAACGTATTTACGTCACACCATATTTTGTTAGTGAGATAGTTCCGTGAAGAGAAAGGAAAAAAAACGAGGTCAATTATTCGTCGTGCACCGTTTGATGTTCTATCAACATATGGCCGCTTCGTCAATCAGCTTTATCGTTATAAATTCTGTGAGGGAAGGCCATTGTAAGGCGTTTCCTCGCAGGAAGGGAAATGAAAGTACAACAAGGGAGCGACGGTGTTTAGTTGAAAACCAAGGGGAGAAAATTCCGGCTCGTTTTTTCAAACTAGCGACGACAAAAGCTCAAGGATTACGCGGCACAATGTCAATGATTAATTATTTTCGCGGACTTTGGCGTATCGGGGTGACACGGGGCTTCTGAAAATATATTTACGGGGGCATATTATATTACTAAAGCTACAAAAGTTTCACCGGCAACTGCGTTGTTTCAGTTACGATATTATATACTTTTGTCGTACTTAACTTTCTGCATAAAATCTAGAAGAAATGTGGGTTTCAGAAGAGTGCGGGATAATCTGGAAGCCGGTCGAATACATGAATACACACGAGATTTTAGAAAGAACGAGAATGCAGCTTAAGTTTGTTTTGACAAGCGGGTGAAATCTAAAGATCCGGGAAAATAGATATTGCGAATTCGTGCGAGAATCAGAGACGTCGTTATCTGTGTTTAATAAAGTTTCAGTTGCTTTAGTGTTTCATTTGGTTCCCCACTATGGCCAACCCGTGACAACATATTAATATTTGACAGACTGAATGTTCACTAGTGTACGAGTATAGCGAGTTTCTCCTTCTCGCACCCCGTGATCCTATTATCATTATCATAAAAAACATTTAGAATTTTAAAAAAATTCGCTGTAATCCATTGCCATCCCATGATTTCGTCTCACTTCCGTGGTCTTTATAATTCTTTTTCATTTTTTACGTTGTATTACTGCTGCATGCATGAAGTGATGATTCTATCATTTGTTTTATTCATCCTTCCATCTTGTAAGGGATCACAATCTTACTCTCTGGCCTTGATTATCCAGATTTTCCACACTTTTTTTCACCTGTTCGCGCAAAATGTTAATTTTTTGATAGCAAATATCAAATTTCCTAGTGCCAATGAGGCTCGGGAATTTTGAGAATAGGGCGTCACACTCTGCTGTCCTGACACGCAACTCTCGCCTCATTTACATTCATATATCTTTGCATACAAGCTCGACGAGTTACGTAGTTAAGTGAGGAAATTTGAAAGTGAGGATATTAGTCTTAAAATAAAGACTGATAAAAATCTTACCAGTGAATTCCATGTTAATTATATTGTCATGTCACAGCCTTTTGTCTTGGTACATTCATGTTATGGATTATAGTATGAAGTTTTGTTCATGAAAATAATTATTTTTCACGTGGATATTCGTCCTTTTAGAGGTGCAACTGCCGCAATACTGGCCAAAACGAGTTGTGAATACATTCATATTTTTCCATCTCTATTCCAGGTGAAAATCAATAAGTGAATATTAATCAATTAATGTTTATTTCATGGTAATATTCTAAATTTGAATATTTTCAACAATTTTAATATCACATGTTCAACCTTTAAACCTCATTATCTCAAAACTACTCAAATATAACTTAGTGAGTATTTCTTCTAAAGGGACGATTTTTTTCTCTTTTATGTATTATAGCTAGACCCCATTCAAAAGAATGTGCGCAAAAATATGTGTGTTGTTACGATGCAAAAAATGAACACAAAACACAAAAAAAGTTTTTCTAGTAAGTAACCTTTTTTAAACTAAAAAATATATATTTATTTGGAATATCATATTGAGACTTGTAATGCGGGCTTCCCAGGCAACTTTCCCCCGCTTTCTTCTTACCGGACAAAGCTAGGGAACGGTCTTTTGATTGTGGTCGACCTGTACCTATATAAATTTACACATCTCATGACGTCATATTGACACCATGCGCGTTTATTTTAATCCGGCATTATTTGAGGTATTCAATTAATTACAAAGTCTACAACAGATAATCGAGGAGTGATAATTAATGCAAATCATACATCGAAACGCCAATCAAAACGGCAATTTAGCCACGATTAAATTACTATATACGTGCGGGGACGTCAAATCTGCCGCGACACGGAATTCCGAAAGGGTGACGTTAATTTACAATTAAATGTGTCACTTGGCAAACTTGAAACTTTCCTTGGCAAATTTATCCTCCTAAAGGGGGCCATGAAAGCTTTTTGAATCGCATTAATTACGACGCGACGGCGCACTCACATCCCCTCCGAGGCGCCCCCGATACTACCCCCAGGTATAGACGGAGCGTGTGTAAACCAGTGAACATTCTTCATCGCGATTTTTTTTAAAACAAGGCACAGAAATTCACCTTACACGAGCATGTTTGATTTTCCTGATTTCCGGCAAATATAAATCAGAGTACCTGAACTACTGCATCTTTCTTTAAAGTACAAAATTAGAAAAGGATATAAAATTATTAATTAAAATATTACAGGTGTTTTTAGAGGCACATAACTTTAAAATAAATAAAAAACATACATCGTGGTGACAGCCATGGTATTGGCTTTATTGAAAAGATAATTTAATGTCATTAGCGTTTAAATACGATTATTATACGACGATTTTTTAAATAAGTAGTTTTGATTAATGTAACAAGTGATTTTTCGTAAGTCTATATTTATGGTTAAATGACAAATCAAACTGACCACAAACCAGCTGTGAGCTGTTAAATTGGCTGACGCTGGAAAAAGGGTTACGAATTCGAAAAACAAACCTCTAAATAAAACATCCTTTATTTAAACCCTAATGGCATAAAATAATCTTTCCAATAAAGCCAATAGCATGTTACCACAATTTTTGTATGTTTTATTTCATTTTAAAGTCCTAAACCTCTAAAAATATTTAAACGTATTAATTTTTTTAAATAAAATTTTTATATATCACATTTTTTATAATATTTAAATCAGAGGAATGTTAAATTTTAAACGAAATCAAGTTTCAATCATATTATATATATTGAATATTAAATACATCAGGTTGGATCTGGTGATCTACTTGTTATGAACATGTTTCTTACGATTTTTTGTCACTCTTTTTAGTTATATTCCAAACATTGGTGATTTCAGAATAATTATTGGCCAAGTTTTGCATTCGGTTTAATGGAGGATTGAATTGAGCCATATATGATATCGGAAAGGTGTATCTAGATGTCAGAGCTATCAATTTATTTCTGTAAAATTTATAAAGATATACAAAATCAAAAATTATTTTCTTTGGCTCAGTTTTAATAAGTTCAGGGATAATTGCTACTTTCGTAGTATATTAAGTTTGTAATTAAAATGGCTTAAGAATTTATTTTAATATTAGGTCCTTACACATGAAATTGGCGTTCTGCCGTACTGGAAAATTTGATCTCAAATATCTTCTCTTTGGTTAGGAATTTCAAATCCAAATTTATACAGCTATTTACTCATGTATTTGTGTTTTGAAAATTATAATTCATTTGTTTTTTCCTCAATTGTTTTTTTCTTTGCGTCACTCAGTTCACAAAATGAAAAACTTGAAATATCGCGTTATTTACGAGTACGAGTTCCACCGTGGCACCAGTGCTGCAGAAACGGCTCGAAGGATTAATGATGTATATGGCGACGGTGCCGCAAAAGAAAACACAGTGCGTTTTTGGTTCCAACGTTTTCGTTCTGGAAATTTCGACCTGCAGAACAAGCCCCATGGACGGCCGGAGACCAACGTTGATAATGAAGAATTGAAGGCTATTGTGGAAGCGGATCCATCGCAAACCACATCCGAGTTAGCTGCAGGCTGCGGTGTTAGTGATAAAACTATTTTAATCCACTTGAAGCAAATTGGTAAGGTGCTAAACAACCGAGGCTGGTTAATCGCTCTAGGCCACTGCTGCTTCATGATAACGCTAGACCACACACTGCACAACAGACGGCTACCAAATTAGAGGAGCTTCAATTGGAATGTCTAAGACATCCACCGTACTCTCCGGACCTTGCCCCAACAGATTACCATTTTTTTTCGAAATTTGGATAACTTCTTGCAAAGGAAAAAATTCAACTCCGATGGGGCAGTCCAAACCGCCTTCAAAGATTTTATTGATTCCCGTCCGAATGTTTTTTTTAGTAAAGGGATCGATGAACTACCTATGAGATGGCAAAAGTGCATAGATAGCAATGGTACATACTTTGATTAAATAAATATATTATAATAAAAAAAAATCGGCTTTATGTTCCTCCCATACTAAACGCCAATTTCATATGTAAGGACCTAATATATGTTTATTATAATAACCATTTTCTTGTAAATAAAGTAACGATATGTCAAAAGAGATGACGTACATAATCCCTTGTAATATGTCAATGACGACAGTAACACAGAAGCCTCTAGCACGATCTAACACACTCTGGTATAATCTACAGCATTCGGAAAGCGTCTACAAATGCCTGGAATAGCCTAGAAGTGACAGGAACCTTTTCCTTAGTACTAGAATAATCTAGGAGGTTCGAAAATTCAGCTTTTGTAGTTATAAATAGCAGAAATAGCCGCGGTGATGTTAATGATGATGAAGATGTTTTGACAGATCGTCCAGTGCGAAGTGAGTCGTGGTTGACGGCCAATAATGTTCTACAAGTGATAAATAGCGATAAGAAAATCTTCATATACGAGTCATATATTACGAAATAGTGTAATTTAAAGAATTGCGTTAAGTTTAATTCGTTTAAAGTGACATTGTACATTTATTTATTAATTCTTCATATAATTTAATAAATTGATTCATATTGATCAATAAATTTGTTTCAATATATCGCATATTTTCCATAACTCAACAAATATGATTATTTTTTTCAAACCGTTACGCCATAACCGAGGGTCGTGTCCACCGGGTTGTGATCTGTTGATATCCTTGACGACTCTCGTCCACTAAATTCACAGCCCTTAGTTGATATAACCACTGCATTAAAATAAAATCATTACCAGCTGCGAAATCTATGTATGGCCATGTTAAGGAGCATATATGTCTCTAGCAAAGTCCATTCAAATATATGAAAGAAACTTAATTGTATAAAGTGATCACATAAAACTTTCTTCACAGGTCATAAGCTCTGGACCACCCTATAAAGACTTCCATACACGTTTTTCATATAAATAACTTCGTCTGAGACTTCTATAATCCATTTTTGTATATATTTTTTATTTAAAACATTAACCCCGCATTTGTATTCACCAAAGGAAAGCTTTTGTTGATTTTCATATCAACAGCATGTTAAAAATATATATTTTGTCCAAATGACCTCCATTTTAAATCTATACTCCTTTATAAAATTTGGTAGATAGGTATATAACCCCATTGTGTACATGAATTTTTAGAATTATAAAAGCTACTTACCCCATCCCCTTCTAACATTTGGTTGCCGGGTGACTTTCACATTATAAGGGTTGCGTGTTCTCCTATTTTATGGATTTAATACACCGGTATTTAAAAATTATATCAACCCATTCTAGCATAATTCCGTGAAGGAATTTAATTTTTTAAACGGAACATGCCACCCTATTCTCTCAACATTTTAAATATTGAGCTCACTTAATAATGCTCATTTTGGCTCGAATTTTTAGCATATTTTGAAGTTATTTTATACGTATTTTTTAAAAGAATACCTACATACAATTATTATTTAACCAAATATTCAATAAAAATCAGTAAAAAATGTTTTGAGGTTTTAACAGCCCTTCGAAACGTCTGGTTGTATGACCTCTTTGGCCGACTTTTCTAATCTCATTGCAGGGTCCATCAATAGGGCTGACAGGTAATTCACACATGGCAATGTAACCTAGAAAATAATTACTAGAAAATATAAAATATTTTACAGATCTGACGGCAGTTAACTATTTGAATAGGTACATAGTAATTGTTATTTTTTGAAGTTCGAAAATATGTCATTATTTTCATTTGCCAAAAAAAAACATTTGGTTACAACGAACCGTCTTTCGTCGGTCGTCAAATACGTGTTTAATCCGTATTCTGGGAGATTCATTTTTCAAAGCTTTATCTGCTAAAAATTAAGAATATTAATGTTATATTTGTCCCAAATTTGTTTTTAATTTAAACATTTCTGGACTGGTCGCAGTAACTTAAATTGTATGTAATGTCCGGTTAGTGGCGGAAGAAACGTATAATTTAATATTTTGCTACGATTTTTAATGGTTTATTAAAGCGTTATAATGTACCGTTGCCTAAATTTTAGCTGCGGTAATTTCGACCTCACGTACGACGTAAAACCGCCCAGAGAAATAACAAGGCGCCGTAACTTTGGGTACACCCTATTTTCACGTTCATAAAACGCGTAAACGTCAAATAAAAAAAAATACAAAACAAAAATCACGAAAGGGGGATGATAAATTATATTTTTCTGTCGGCAATCACGCACAGGGTGGGGGCGGTGACCCCTGCCTGACATTACGGGGAGGCAATAGAACTACTGCATATTCCGAATCATTTTTTTACCATTTTAGCAGAGTGTGATTCATGAAAATTTCTTGAAAACTATTACAAATGAAAATCTTACTTACCTTAATGTATTTGTTTCATAAGACGTGTTTTTTGTGTGTAAGATGGATTCTTTGGAAATCAACCTAAACAAAAATTTTATAGCCACAAAGCGCGTGTACACATTTTCTGACTTAGTTGACCTGGGAGCCTACATGCCTATTATGTCGTGCGGAGAATATGAACTTCGTTCATCTTGTAATCACTTATTGTAGTATACTTATATTGTATAATGTATTAATGTTTTATTTATGTTAGTTAATTATTAAATTAATATTTATTATTTTAATTAAATATTTATTAATATTTTTATATTTATATTATTTTATTATTTTATATATAATTTAATGTATTATCGTAAATTGTAACTGTATTAATCACTTTGTCCTAAATGACTATCCATTAGGGTCATTCTGACCTGTCGATAGTCGATAGTAATTAAAAAATAAAAATAACTATAAGTGAATATATATTTCCGTTTGGTTTCATTTCTTGCTGAATATGCTCACAAAAGTCAGGAATACAATGAATCGAAAAAATATGTATGTAGGTACCGAAGATATTAAAAATAAAAGCTGAATAGTATCGCGTAAAATATGCATTAATTAATTTATATAAATTTTGAAATGTAAAAATTAGGACAATGAGTGACAAATTATACAATTTAATTAAGAATAACGTGCTGATACGTTTGTGAATTTTCCATAAAATAGTAAAAAAACACAATTTCTGCTGAAATTCTACTTCATTTTTCAATTTTTCATGCAATGCCGATCAATTAAAATTATTGCAAAATCGAAGTATGTTTGTGCTGACGCGTAAACAGCGCCATCTGGTAGGGTTAATTTCATTAGTTTTGCTAATGCTGCAAAAATACTGTCATATAGCGTCTTGGTAGCGTTAGTGATAAAAATTGCTACAATAGCAATAACATTTATTTTGAAATAAATTTTGATGTTAAATAATTTATTGTATATTTTGAGTATGTGCATGTAAAATATTGCAGTATTGCATATATTACTGATACGTCAGAATGTGTTTCATAACAATATGAGGGATCCAAATTCAGGTCACCTATGCTTGCCGCAGTTTTAGAATTTATATAAAAAAAAAATAATAATTAAAATAAGTCGTAAAAATTATGGGACATAATAATAGCTAGATTTAAAAGCTGAAAATTCCTGATTAGAAAACTTTTTTTGTCAAGACCGTGTTATTTGGTGGAGGGACCCTTGCACGTTGCCCGAGCTGCGCGCTGATTGCGTGTCATACTCTAATTATCTAAAGTTGTAATTCCAGCAAGTTATGGAGGTTACAAATAGACAGACAACGAAATTATTATTATAATTTATAGAATTTAACTTTGCTTACACCACTTTTTTTATTATTGAAAAAATTCAACATGTTTTGAAGCCAATGGCTTCTTCGTCAGGATAACAAAAATAAAATTTAAAAATCGAAGTATAGATAATCAAAATTTTATTTTTGTTATCCTGACGAAGAAGCCACATGTTGAATTTTTTCAATAATAAAAAAAGTGGTGTAAACAAAGTTTAATTCTATAAATTATAATTATAATGTCATCACAAAATAATTTTGCTGTGTTTGAAGAAGAAGAAATTTTTATTTTTCTCACATTTTTTTCTTCTTAAAATGGTCAAATACTCGTAGTTAAAATTCCTTATATTTTCAAACAAACATCTATCTGCATATTATAATGTGAGTAGTCTTTCTCTTTTGCCCTCCTGAAAATTTAATCAATGTCCAGTGGTGCGAAAGGGACCAACATACCGTGTCAAAGGTAATCAAATTAAAGCTAAGAATTTAATTTCGAAATCACTTTCCCTTTCACATTTTGGCCCCTTTTCATACTGTTTTCGAGTTTGGGACAAAATTATTTTCCCATGATAAACGTTCCGGCAAAGTATAACCGTCCTTGTCACTCGGGTAACTTTTGCGGAGAAGGATGTAATATTCACACACCTCGCCTTCCTCTCGTGAAATTTCCCCACTGAGATATTGCGAGCAATAAATCAAACGAGACATATTTTTATGTGTCTTTTGACACTACTTTGGGAAATTTGTTTTTGTTTGACTTTCCTTCGGGCCTTTTCATTTATTTGAAAGAGAAATTTTGAAACCCTGTAACACTACGCTTTGTAAATACGCAAAATCTCGTCTCTCAAGAAGTTATATTGAAATTCAATATTCTATGATAGTTTGATTCTAGCAAAATCGATTTACTATAAAATAAACTTTGCGATCCCTCGTAAAAATGATATCTGAATTGAATCATATTGCTCTATTATATATTTACTTATAAGACCATTTTATCTTCGTGATCATTTTTATAGATTGATCGAGATGCAGTTTTTAAATATCAAAAACAAATGATAGATTCTAAATATCTATTTAAATAATTTAATTTATTTTCACATTTATTTATCTGTAATGAATTATCAATGATTATGCAGGTACAAAAATATAATAAATATTGTATATATATTTTTTTTTTTCTTTTTTAACAGACTGTCAACAGGTCATTATTGACCCAGAGTGATTTATTAATTTCAGTCTCTTACTTACATACCGTCACGCCATTTCTCAATAGGAGTAGGCAGAGAGGATAGACTGCAACATCTTCTCTCCTGACGCACAACTCTCCCCTCATTCACATTCATACATTTTCGCGTGCAGGCTCGACGATTGTTAAGGGTCTTAACAGGCCTTATTTTTATACGTATTGGTTGATCTGGTCACGCCACATCTTCCGCGGTCTTCTCTTTCTGGCACCATATACACTTGCGTCATACATATTTCTTACCATTTCTTCCTCAATCATTCGCTCAGTATGCCCAAACCACCTAAGCGATATTTTTTTTACTCTATTAAATATGCTAAGATCAGTTCAACATTTTTTTTAATAAGTTCATCGTTTACTCTATCTTTAACGGATTTGCCTCACGTAGTCTAATCTCTACTGCATTCAGTCTACTCTATACCTTTCGTTCTTCTTTTGCCAGCTCCAGGTTAATTTATTTCACTCATATGTATCTGGAAAAAATTAACCATCAAATCTTTAAGCATCGAGATGAAACTGGTAAAAAATACTGTCATATATTATTAAACCATAGAAGTTTTTACGATAATAATCGGAAAAAAGTGCAGATTTTTTTTTCAAATACCCCTATATGTAATACAAAAATAAAAATTCAATACTTTAGGTTTTATAATAATATAATAATAAATAATTTTAAAACACATTCATCACAGGGCAAAAAAATTTATAACAATATTTTATATGTATGTTCTGAGAACACAATTACCACTCCACGCGATTTTATTTATAGAGGGATAATTATGAAAAAGAATATTCCACATTAGTATTCCACTTTAAAAAATAATATGGAGGTATCATTACCACATGCAAAATCTATGTATACTATGTTATGGTTTAGACCATAGTTTAGACCATAGATGTTTTTAGCATAATTCTTCACAATTTTGATGATGAGTGGAAGTTCCTGCGGTGAAATTGTTAAAAATTGCATTGTGTAAAGTGATCACTTAAAACAGCTCATACAGGTTATAAGCCTTAGACCATTCATATAAATAGTTCTCGTCTCTGTGAGATTTCTACAATTTATCTTAAATAATCAAAAACATCTTACTAAAAACTTAAAATAACTTTTACATTTTGAATTTGTTCGTTAAGTTTTGATTTTAAACAGAGGTAAATGAAGGAAATAGTGTATTTTAGGTCGGGATTAGATCGCCCTAAATTTCAGGAAGGGACTGGATCGCTGGCCGCTTACAAAGCCCTTTTATAAATTATTCACACTTTCGTTGGTGTGTGCAGTAGAGACAAAATATCTAGTGACACGTATCCCTGAAAATCTTTTTTTTTTAATTTATACTTCATTAAACTTACTTTTGCACACCGTTTGAGTTATTTATCGCTGCTTTATTTTCGAGAGAAACAGTCCCTCTCATCATAAGGTATAATAAATAACAAACCTAAATAAATAAAACTTGTTAACTTCTTACAGGTTGCGTACTGTGGATGATTTTTTTTAATCATGAAAAGAAACATACTTGGGAGTGGAGATATCTGTTTTATTTAGATATTCATATTATGAATGAAGCTTCTAATGAATTTTAGTAAATCGAAAGTGACGGTGTTCGAGAGAGACAAAGAAGTAACAAAGTGTGATGTAAAGGAAAGCAAATAATATATAAAACAAGTGAATGATTTTGTATATTTGGGAAGTATGTTTAATAGTGACGACTTGCGTTAGTTCTGGTGCCAATTCTGATATATGAAGGTGAAGCTT
This sequence comes from Agrypnia vestita, assembly GCA_016648135.1. Lineage (NCBI taxonomy): Eukaryota > Metazoa > Arthropoda > Insecta > Trichoptera > Phryganeidae > Agrypnia > Agrypnia vestita. Next base: position 51,439 of record JADDOH010001234.1, read on the forward strand.
GGAATTGACAAAAAAGGAATGAAAGTAGACTGAATTCGGTGGAAATGCAGTCGCTAAGGCGCTTGTGTAGGAACTATTTGGTCAATAGAGTGAAGAATGGACAAATTAAAAGTAAATAAAGTGCTGACTGAAGCATGGTAGATAGCAGTGGCGTGCAAGGCACACAAGCAAAAAAGCTGTGCATTAGTAAATATTCTGGGAAACAAATATTAATTAATTAAATAATCCTCCACATCTTAAGAAAAAATCGATTTAAAATTCTAGCCGTAATTCGTCCTATGGCTAGTTATTTTATTTCCGACGTTCCTGTATCCAACTTCATGTCGATTCATAATTTATCTGCCTTATGTATTTTGAATCGTCTTTATGTCGGAAAGTTTTTGTTTTGAACAAGTAAATTTTTTATATGATAGCGTGTTTCTTCGAAAGGTCCAATGTGGCGTGAGAACTGCGCACACGTCACTTGCAGAAATGACACTTTTTACTAATTCCACCCAAAACTTTTTGAATGAATTATATTTCTCTTTTCTTTGGCGAATTCTAAATGAAAATCTGAAATAAGTATTATTCCCGTTTTAATTATATAAAAATCGTCTTCAAAATATATAGAAAATTTTTGCCGTATTAGCTATATATAAAATATTTATTTATTTAGGAAATCCTTGTTTACATACTTCTTTTATAGTGCAGTTATTTTTGTGGATTAAAGCTACTAAGAATAGTTCATTATATATGGTTAAAAAAAACAAAATGTGTATATATCGATATAGGTTTATGCGTATATATTTTTTTAAATAAAGATATATTTTCAAGAACATCCGCGAAAGATCTGATGCGATCAGATTAATCCAACCTTAGAGGATTACCCTGTTTAAAATTGCAACAACCGTAGAGCATGAGAAATGAAAAGTGTTTTTTTGTTTTTATATTCTTATAATTATTTGATTAAAAATATGATGAAGTATTATTTTACGTTGTCGCGAGAAATTATCTGCTGAATGTACACCGTTCTGAAGTTTGCCTGTCACCCGCTTTTATTAGAAACACTGGGTGAAGCTTTCACGAAATGATTATGTTCACATTAAATCCACCATCCACCCTTATTCGCCAGCGGAAACGATCATGTTTGCCGAAGGCGGGTGCGGTTTGTTAGGGGTAACATTTAATATTTGTCGGATAATTAAATCGTCAGCAGTCTGCCAGCAATTTGAGGTTAGTTATATAATTTTTCATGTATATTGCACATGTTTCGTGTGTCGTATAACACTCGTATATTAATAATTAATTATGAACAAAAGAGTTTTAACGTGCATGGGACAAGGTGGGTGTGAATCTACTCATTACATGTAGCGAGCTAAAAAAGACAAATGTATGTGTATCCTTGAGAATTAATAATGTTAAAACTTCTTTCTGTGGGAAAATAATAATTACTGAAGGCGAGTCACAAATACTTGCTACTACCTGTTTTTAAGAATAATTTGGGTAATAAACGTGATATACCAATATTTTTCGTGCATATATTCAAACCACTTACTGGAAACTGTGCTGCCAGTAAGTAAATTGAAATACTCTGATTTAGTTGAGATGTATTATTTTTGTATAAACGATGAAATTTAGTTTTTTAAAATGTATTTTAAAGACCCAATACCAAAAGCAATATTATAATCGTACAATTTGGTAGAAAAATTATTGATATATTAATATTGATTGATGAACTTGTTATTATTAATATTTTTTAATATTTAAAGAATTAAATTTGTGGTAGACATTTAAACAAAATATTTATGTTAGTATATAACCACTTAAGTATATATATATACTTATATAAATAACATTTTGATTTTTTAATTCATTATTTTTATTTCGGTTCTTACATTTGTTTATATTTAATATACGTAGGAGGTTATTACTACCGTGAAATTCATAAATTAAATGTTTTACTACTTCTTAAATATATGTATGGAGTTTTAATGTTATTGTTTCAATCTAAGATTTTTTTATTTTGTGAAAATCAAAATTTAACTACAACGATGTGGAAATATAATTCTGGAAAGTGTTTAATTTTATTGCAATTATTAATCAAATAGAATTACTGTTACGGAACTGAACCATATAAATAATTATTGTACGTCTTTAGTTATTACGGAATAATTAATCCTTCTAATTTAATTTATTTGCGCTATAAATTACTCCGTAGCTTGATTAAATTTATAATCAATCGGACTTATACAATAATTCAATTACCAAAGCAGTCTTAGGACAATTAATAAATATTATTTCAAAACCAATGTATATTTCCTGAGCATTCATCATTAGATTTATTCGTATTCAAGTAATGTTATTTTTATTAGTTGCAAACCTACTTCCATTGTAAACATTAGATTATGTTCGTTTAATTAATGTCTACTTTAAACTTATGAGTTACGATATTCATCACATAATACAAGAATATGAATAATTTTCTTAATAAATATATATGAACTAGCTGTAACCCGTCACGGAGAGACGACCGTAGCAGCATGCGTATAGCAGTCAGTTCGGGTTTGCTGGCCTGGGGATCAAGCCCCATCTCCGGTCGTTTATTTTGTTTTGTTTTAGTCGTGAATTTGAACGAAATAAAGGAAGTTACACAAACTTACTGGACAGACAGACAGACGGAAGGACGGACGGACAGATGGATAGATAGACTGACAACGAAATTATTATGTTTGATCATTTAATATTTCATTTATTCATTACTTTTCAAAAAGTATTCACTAAAAAAATTACACAAAATATACTAAAAATTTAGTCAAGAAATATTGCTCTTCTTTTTATCTCGCTTAACGGATGTGTTGGCTACATTATCTTTCCATCTCTACGTATAAATTATATTTATGATCTTTTTGATAAAATCAAAACTTAGAGTTGTTGAAAAGTTTAAATTAAAATGTCAAATTTAAACTTTTTGTTTATACGTTAAAGTATTCTTTTCTAAACACGCTACAATTTCTTTTAAAAAAAAACACCATAAATCTCTAACAAAACTTTTATATTTCTTCTGCTGTATTAAAACGCCAAACTTCTTAATAATATCAATCATAATTATTAAATTTAAAAAAAAACAATAAAATGCAAAATGTACATTCCAATCGTCCAGTCTAGAGACAACTGAATTAAATATTTTTTAAATAATATGTAACGCTCTCTATGTCGATTTTTTTCGCGAATGTATTAACTAATGAAATGGGCATGCTGTTTGTTATCTATGAATCTCGTCAGCACTTTAAAGATGTTGTAAAAGACAGAACAGTCCATCTATATCATCAAATCATTCCTTTATTTTTTCTTTTTTTTTCACTTTTTGGTAAGCGTCATGTTATTTTCATACATTTTAAAATATCAAATGGTGTTGTCTGTTATTTGTAATTTAAATTAACTGAATTTGATTTTGCAGAAATTGGATTTTGTTAAATAAACATCGCTTAATTCAGTTTAATTAGGCAGTTATATTATTTGTCGGAACACAATTGGTTTCAAATTTATTATGTGTCTTCTTGAGTAATATAGTCTAACCCTAATAACTTGTTTTTCTAGTTTAACCCTTAAGATTTATATTTATGGTAACGCTACTCTTTATCAATAACATTTATCCTAAGATTTTTGTTTATGGTAATGCTACTCTTTATCAATAACAATTGTTACCAATTTTATTTTGTTTGCTTGTTCGCCACTTGCACTGTATACCCCTGATCGCTGTGTAGGACACGAGCCAATTCGTACATTGATACATATGTATATGCATATTCCTAGAGCATAATTAGCCATAGAGCCGAATTTTTATATTTATAGTAATTGGAATATTGGATTACGTGTGAAATAATAATATATTCTTATTTTTGTTTTGTACCTAGTATTCAGTTAGTGTGTCATTCAAAATAAAATACATAAATAAATAATGATTCTCACAAGCAAAATAAATAAATAATTATGGACTCGGGAAAAAGCATTTCCCTACAAAATATCGTGTATAATAGGTACATCTTTCTTACTACAAAACACAATACATATTGATTTATAAACTTGATGGGGAAACAGTTGCCCCATACACGTGGATGCTGGCAAGTACCACTTTCTCCGCGCTATTAATCTTTATTCGAAAGATCGATCACCGAGGCGTCCCCCAACGTGTGTGCCTATTTCTCAATCTGAGGTCTACAGCCCGTGAGATATAGACGCCATGTTCAACAAAAGACCCAAGGTAATACTTAAAGACATTCATTTCCACCTTTAATTTTGAATGTATAATATAACCTGGAAATCGTGCAGAATAATTCATAAAAACATTTGGGTTTGAAAATTTCTTAAGATGGTGTCTGATTTATTGGGTTTGAAATCTTTTTATAATTCTCAGACCATTTCTTCTTAATATATATTATTTAAATTAAGTTTTCTCTACCCTGAGTATGTAGTTATTCTAATATGATATAGATTCTGAGTGAGACTAGTCTAATATATTATTCATGTAAATGTTTTAAGGATGTTTTCTTTTATATTATTCTGTTGAGATACTGAGTGAACGAAGGACATTGAAAGACAGAAAAATATGAGATATATAAAATATAAACAATATGTGAAGAAAAATTATCATAAATTCAATTCGGTGATAAATATAGCGACATATAGGTGATGTAGATGACACTTAAAAATTATTTAATTTTAATTGAGAAAATTTATATCAATGTTGTAGAGCTTTCAAACCCTAAAATAAAATATCGCAGAACATCATCTTCTCTGTTGACCATGGTGGGTCTTGGCCTTCTCAAGATTCTTTTTCCACTAATCTCGATCTCGTGCCAGATCTCTCCAGTTCTGGATCTCCAAGACAGATATGTCTTTGAAAACATTGTCGCTCCATCTTAATTTTGGCCTTCCTAAGCTCTTTTTCCCTATTTGTCTCGGATTCAGTGAGGATTTCGGTGCTTATTGATCAGTCATTCTCTCCATATGACTCAACCACCGAAGTCCTCCCACGCTAAGCTTTTTAAATAAAGTATAGAGCTCATTGTTATAGAACCTGCGCCGAAGTCCACTATCTAGAACAGATCCAAAAAAGCGCTTCAAAATTTACTTTCAAAACAAACAAAAGAGCAATCATTTTTCGATCGACTACCAGTCTGATATAACTTATAATTTGAAAAAAATATTATTGTGTTTGACAGTCAAATTAACGTATTATAAAAATGTATGCAAGTCAATATGTAGACAATCGTAATATAAAAATAAAAGATGTAATGAGAATGCTATTCAGGAAGATTTCCAAATACGAGTCTCACTAATATTCCTAGTATTTATTTTCAAACTAAGTCTAATGCAGGACTTTTTTGTAGTCTCTTGAAATGATGCTTGATTTTAAATGAGTAGTAGAAGAAGGATTTTAAATGATTAAAATAAGGTCATTTGCCTCCACTTTTACCACTCCACTCACCAAATAGTCGAATGACAGAACAAGGATCAAGTACACAGATTCTTCATATGGCCTCAGCAATGGCGCCTTGCCTAAATATTTAAATCATCACCATATATAAAATTACTTTCCTATTGCCATCGTCTTAACCACTACGTTAACCGTTAACGTTAACGAAATTCCAAAAGAAATAAGACATAAAAAAGGTATTTGAATCAAACTTAAAAGATATATGTATTTTCAATTTTAATTTTAGTATACGTTGTATCTTGACGAAAAAACCTTTGGTCCCGTAAAATGTTGATTATTCAACAAGAAGTGATTTTAAACTAATTATTGTCTTGCTATTATTGAAGAAATATTTTATTTATTTTTATTTATTTATTTGTAAAACAGATACATTTCAGTGGTTTTTATAAAATAAATTATACATTTATTTAAAATGTTTTAAACATTCTATTATACTCCCCATAATATGAGCCAATAGCTTGAGTTCACGGAAGGAGTATTTACAAGCCTAATTAAAAGTATTTTTTAGTAGAAATCATTTAGTTATGGTTTTTATTATGCAGAAACCCTTTGAATCGTTATCCAAATGCAAGAATTTGACTCTCTTCTTAAACTGCTCATATTTTGAAATGTTTTTTTCTTGAAATATGTTTTGTGACAGCAATGTATTGTACCATTTATGTAACTCCCAAGTTTTATTTTGAATTTTCCAAGTTATATCAATATATATTTTTTTTTCCGATAAGTTTTCTCCCCAACCAGCCACAACCACCCACCGGTGGTTATGGTGGTGGATAGCCCTTGGCGTCACATCGAAAATATGCGAGTTTGGTGGGGGTGGCTGTGCGTGGGTGGGAGTGGGTGACAAAAATGTGCTTTATAGCACATTGTTTTGTTATTGGAAGGCCGCAAATGCTTCAGATTGTTTCAAAATAGGCACGCCGACTGTGTCCGTGAGTCTAGAAGTTTCCGGAAAAACCTTCTCTAGAAAGTTCTGGAAGGAGAAGGTTCTAGAAAATTCCCAAAAGTTCTAAACTGAGTGGTAGAATGTGTCGGTGTGTCTAGAAGGTTCCTGTACATTCGATAAATTTCTTGAAAGTTCTGGAAGGAGAATGTTCTAGAAGGTTCGCGAAAGTTCTATGACGATCCAGTGTAAAAAATCTACGCGTGCGAAGCCGCGCGGGCACAGCTAGTTATATTTTAAAGAGTGATAAAGGTTAAATTCGCGATGTTTAACGAAGTAAAAAAATGTGAGAAACCCATGTGATGAATGGTAATGTAATATGACTGAAACTCACTATAAGTAAACTTTACATTTGACGCTTGCTTTAATGTGAAAATTTCCGACCTCTTTCTCCTCGACATGCAGCGTGAGGGAGGTGACACTAATATCGTCATGACTACTCTATTAGCCGCATTGATCGGTTGACTTCCGATTATCATTAACGTGTTTACGTAAGTAATCATTTTTCCATTTTCCATTTGTTTCTTTCCTACACAATTTATCTACAACGGTAATGACTCGACAGATATATTTTTCAGGTGACACGCACATCGACAATTTGCTTGAGTGCATTTTCATGCTTCACGTGAAACAATTTAGCCCGCGTGCATATCGTGAATAGGAGGAAGGAAATGCATTTTCGTAATATTCGGGAATCTTTTTAAATGACCCACATTTATTTTTTAAATAATTTATACAAATTACTTTGACTTTCATAATACCCATATATTGTATTTATGTTTTATCGACCCACGATAAGCCAATCATTTGAGTTACACTTTAGGCGCGTTGGGGGTGAAATTTTAGTATGCAACAAAATGCGTGCGTCAATCCAATAAACGTTAGCCATTATCATATTGTTAAATCTGTGGTATCTCCTAGATACTGAGGTTTTCGGATTTTTATTATTTAAAATATCTGTATTTTTTTCATCTTCCAAATCGTAGTATAATCTTCGAAATTCCATCCATCTCGCTTCAAATGCTTCATTATCATTAGTTCAATACTATTTATGCGGTATTCGTGCTTTCCTTCTATAAACAATACTGAAAACCCATAGCATTTGACTATTCGCATTCGTAATCTGGCAGAATATGAATGACAAACATATAACATGCTCGATGCGGCATTTGATTTCTACAGAAGTCTCCTAACAATCACTGACAGTGCATCCAAGATATAATTTATATTTTCTCCAATTTCATTCCAGCAATATAAATTTAATTTACAATGATGTTCTGTTAGCTAATGAGCATAAGTTTTGCTTGTATAAAGTTCTTACTTGAAATCCTCACATACCTTCATTACTAGGTTCAGCAGAAGTTGAAGTTCTTCAAAGTTACTTGCTAGAAACATTACAATAAAAATACCCCCTTAAACAAGCACTTGAGCACAATAATCTTTTAATAATAATATGTTTTAATGGTACTTAGTACTTAAAATTTCTCTTTATCATATTGATCAAATCGTTAATCTTCAATGTTACTTGCTAGAAACATCACAATAAAAATACCCCCTTAAACAAGCACTTGAGCACAATAATCTTTTAATAATAATATGTTTTAATGGTACTTAGTACTTAAAATTTCTCTTTATCATATTGATCAAATCGTTAATCTTCAATGTTACTTGCTAGAAACATCACAATAAAAATACCCCCTTAAACAAGCACTTGAGCACAATAATCTTTTAATAATAATATGTTTTAATGGTACTTAGTACTTAAAATTTCTCTTTATCATATTGATCAAATCGTTAATCTTCAATGTTACTTGCTAGAAACATCACAATAAAAATACCCCCTTAAACAAGCCCGTGAGCATAATAATATTTTAATAATAATACGTTTTAATGGTACTTAGTGCTTAAAATTTCTCTTTATCATATTGATCAAATCGTTAATCTTCAATATTACTTGCTAGAAACATCACAATAAAAATACCCCCTTAAACAAGCACTTGAGCACAATAATCTTTTAATAATAATATGTTTTAATGGTACATAGTACTTAAAATTTCTTTTTATCATATTGATCAATTCTTAAATCGATTTACGAAACAAATTTGCTAAAATATCGGCATCAACCCTAACGTGATATTTCACCCTGTGTGAACAACTTGCCCCGGCCGTGAATGGGCGAGGGTAGTACAATAAAGAAACAAATTGGTTTTGGTTGTTATCCACCTAAAGCCACCGGCTCCCCTATCGACTAGCGACCCTACAATGTTTGGGTTTGAATATTAACTAGTTGTAATTAATTAACGGCCAGCGCTCTGCACTACCGATATCCGGTCTCGGAATGAAGGTTCTATGCAAATTCGCAGCGCGGGAGCGTTTTGTCTGCGGTGTTGTTCCGTTTGTTTGTATTCGAATCGGAGCTTTGCAGCGCACTCGCCAGCGGCCGCGATTCCATCCGGGCGGAGTGCGTGCAAGCAAATTTTTATTCGATTTCAGCAGTTTTTTTTATTTTCCATCGGGAATTTATCGCCTCTTTGCAGCAAACAAGCCCTGGAAGTCGACTAAAATATATAAAAAAATATTTTAGAAAATTTCGACCCGTCGAAATATTTTAACATCAATATGGTGTCAAAGTTCTCATGGATATCCTCTCGGGGATATGCTGGAGCAGCTACATTGGCTTCGCCTGCCGGATCATATAAATTTCAAACTTTCTGATGGCCCACAAAAATCTTCAAAGAAATGCACCACAATATTTGATGTACCTCTGTACCCTCTGTATATTAATATCACTGGAAGGCGGCTCACACTGCGGTCAGCTAAATCGGAGGCATTCTGCAAAGTGGTGGTATCGAGGAGATCTGGAGCCACCAAGTTAGCGAAACGTGCTTTCAGCATTGTGGGCCCAGCTATGCGGAATCTGCTGCCTCCAGAGTTGCGATCCATGGAAAATCAAGAATCTTTCAAGAAGAGGCTAAAAATCACTTCTTCCGGATATCACATCTGTAAAGCGCCCTTGAAGCATCTTTCACGCAAAAACAGCGCTATAAAAATGATCACAAACATAAATATAAACAATTAATTATTATCGTCATAACCATTGGCTCTACAAATTCTGGAAGCCTTTGGCCTTTTCAATAGTTTTCCTCCATTCGTCTTTATTTCATCGCGTTTCTCTCTAATTTTGGATGTGTATGGCAGATATGTATTTATGTCTGTGGTCAAATAAGAAATTTTGAGGTTTGTGTCTTACGTGTTATTACGACCTTTCCGGCAGACCTTTCGGATCCCATTGCAGGGTTCATCATCAGGGCTGAGATGCACAGGAGCTGTATTTATTTCTTTTTGTAATGCTTTAACAGGCAAATAGGCCTAATTACCTAACACATCACAAACTTGAGCAGATAAACATAACATAAAAAACATAAAAAAAGGGTTGAGTAAATCACGTACATTAATTGGGATCTCACCGGGAATCTGACCCAGAATCTTCGGTGTTAGAAGTCAGTGTTGTGCCTTCTGGGCTAGGAGGGCTGGTTTTATTGATTAGTTGGACTTGTAAAGCAGTAAGATCAGCTTTGACATAAAGTTGTATGGAAAATTGTTGTGTGACAATAAATTTTATGAAAATTTATCACCATGTAAAATGCGTATTAGAGCTACTTTTAAGTTTTTTTATAAATAAAATAAAATCATTAAATTAATACTCACATAGTTTTGTTATGACAGTCTGTTTATTTGTGCATCATTAATACATTTACATATTTCAATAGAAGGAATTATAATCTGTCGTAAATTGAATTTTGCATACATGCTTGTACGCTCGTTGCGCTCAAACCAATGTAGAGATCTGATCTGTAACTATGCTGGGAGCGTATCAAAGGTATTCCATTATTATTCCAATCCGGTCGGAAAAGAAAAACGGATTATGAGAACACTCCTCTATTTGCTGGTTGGAATATCAAAGCAGAAGCTTGAGCAAGACAAAACATTACCATATTTTTTCTAAATGACAAAATAGTTGGTTGAATCGTCTGTCTCCGTGGGCGATTTATTTATTAATAATAATACTCTCGTGACCAGAAAAAATTAACTAGTAACTGGTTTGATTGGAAATATTTGTATTATTTTATAAAAGATTAAAACCTACTTCAAAATTGCGATTTTAATTTCATTCAAATTTGTTATAGAAGATTATCTTGTAATCTGGATTTTTTGATTGTTTAATAATATATTTAATAACAGCACATAAGTTATAGTAATTTGAAGCTAGCTGTAGGTGAAATGAAATACACCTAGAAACTATACCTTTTTAAAACCTGTGGAGATAATATTTCAAAAATTAATAAGTCGATTATGTTCAAATTTTGCAAAAATCTTACTAATAACCTTATTTTTGAAGTGGTGTATAGTTTTAAAATGCACCGTTTGCTTGCATATTGTAAATTTTAACTTCGATTCTTTTTTTTTTTTTTTAATATTTTTTGATATGTTACATAACAAGAAGAAATATACGTTAGTATGAATATAAATGAGTATGTGTGTGAAAAAAATTAGTTAATTATAATATTAATTAATTTAAAAAATGTTCGTTCTCGATGATAATAGAATGATGCTAGTTATAGTGAATACAAAAATATTTTTTAATTTGAATAGATTTATTGCTTTACGAACCTGCTTTTCTACGGAATTGAATTATTATTGCTAGTTTCGTTATTGAATGAATAATTTAAAAATAATCCATAATTTTGTTTTGGCCATGTCGCCATATCCATAAAGCGATTCCTAAACAAAATGAATTTCGTATTATATAAAAAATAGAAAATAACAGAACATTCTCGGAAATAATCCGCTCTTTGTTATTGCATCGCGCACGATACTTCGCGTGACGCATTCAATGGGTTTTCCTGCGCTGGGGGAAACGACGCGGGGTTTATTATGGTTTTCATCATTAAATAATCATGAGAAAAAGATTTAATGTTTTCATATGCATGGATTTTTATTTATTACGCCAAATTAATTTAGTACAAAGGAAACCTACTTGTTTGAGCGAATCGTTTTTTAAGTAATGGAGGAACAAAGTTTTTTTGAAACATTAATGAACAATGGGTATCATGAAAATAAAACTGAAATCTGTGTGTCCGGGTGTATTTAATTCGCGTTCATAGAGAGGAGGGAAACGAAACAACTCATGCTTTTTTTGTTAATCTAAGGTACTGACAAAGAATGTAGATTTTTCGCCCTTAGGCTTACCCGCATCTCTCAATTCAAATTGGAAAATCACGGAAGAAAGGAGTTTTCTTATTATTTTCTTTCTTTTTACATGTTAGTTTTGACACATCAGACGAGACAAGAGTCTCGGTCGCGTGTCGCTATTACATGCAGCTGACTAGTGCTGGTAAAACCTTTCAAGCGCTCACACATGATACTGATTTTTGACATTCGTATCTTATTGTATTGATGATTGATAATTGAAATGGAACTAGTACCGATCGTTGCTCGTCGAATTGCAAAAAACAGTAACTGTTCATTTAAACAATCAGATACAATTCTTACATAAAGGTTTTTAATAACAGGTTTAAAATTCCATCACTACAGCTGACTCAAGAATCTCTTCAGTCAAATACAACCCCTCTGTCCACTATTGTGGTATCCTGCCAGACCTCCTTAGCGTTAGCTTATCCTGTTTGGATTTTTCACAAAAATGGGGCACACGTTCCGTATGTACACGAGGTACTTAAAATTCTTCTTTATAAATACTTTGTACGGAAAATCTAACTATTTATTAAAATATTATTATTAATTTTAAACAACTTTGTATTAACCACTTAACTAATAACACTACGTCTGACGGTTTCAATACCAATCCTGCGTCTGGGTTTGTGTAAAGTTCAGTGGTTAATATAACATTGTTTAATTAAAATTAATAATTATTTCCAACAACAAAGTAAACGCTATAAACATCAAATATAATATATTTTTTTACCAAGGGTGTTTTATTGATTGTTACCTACTGGTTTTAAATCATCCCTGTTATGAAACATTACCAATTGTTGTACTATTTATGGTTATCAATATAAAATAGAATTTGGTAGATAAACAGACTATATAATTTTATTAGCGTATTTCATGTGTAAAATCATTACTCAAAAAGTGCGTATTTTTGAGGCTGTACATCTTTTGGTGCATTCAGGGCAAATTTTTTAGTGTAACGGAAGTTGTGCATGCAGCATGTAATGGAAATTTCATACCAGAACTGAAGACGCCATATCGAATTCTTGTCAGCTGTCAGATTCTGTTTACATTCGAGTTCACGAATGTTTTTGAATCGTTTTTTGAGAAAGTTTTTATTTGCCGCAGTTATTTTATATATTTGAGATATTTGAATTCTTTCATGAAACTCAATCAAATAATCGGTGTTAATTTTTACAACTGAATATATTAAAATGAATGAAAAAATTAAGGTATATAAAGGAAGTGTTTAATTTTTCAGTGATCTTACAACTTTACTAACTTCAGCTTGCTTCTCAAATTAGAACTAAGTACTTAAGGGGCCTGCAATACTGAATGCATGGTTTCTAATTCCTGGCACTAATAAGTCATACATTAAACTGCTGCATCTGCTGATTGTGTAGTGTGCTGTGTGTTATTGAAGTTTCTGGAAATTTAACTTTACATGCAGGTTTCAGATTCATATTTTCCATGTATTAGACACCCTTAAAAACTCCTTTACCATAATTTGATTCATACAATTTATATGCAATGTACTAAAATAAATGGATTTTGCACTTTGTAGAGATTATTTATGACGATCATCAAACTTTTAGAAATCTCAATATAAAACTAACAGAGCATCACCATCGTATAACTAGTATTAATTTTTCTGAATTCGCGATCAATTTCATGGATATTTATCATTATTTCGCGCGTAAAGGTTTTATTTATATTGAAACTTAAGAATTTTAAAAAAATCTCGGATATTAATTTTAGCATTTCTTACACCAACTCTTCTCCTCCCCTCTTAATAGTCCCGTTACAACCACCTTCAGTATCTAGTCAAATAATTATTATACCTAATCCGTAAAAAATCTGTACTTGAATTATGACTTCATTAATGAAGTAATAATTGACTATGAGTTATCACTTCATAGTTAATTATTAATTCACCTGTCTATGAGAGATTCTGATGATCTCATAGCTCAAGTATGAAAATATAAAACAGCATTTAACGTTGATTGCGAATTTTTGTTTTAATGGTCGTATTTCCTTTCCTAAATTAAATATTTGAAAACACATCTCAACCCTCAGTTAAAAATAAAAATTATAAATATTTTCCCGCTATCTTCGAAATCTAAGAATCACGCGACAATGGTTTGATAAGCGCAGCGGGCGACACGAGGAAGCGATACATCACTCGCACGATCGTCCAAAAAATGCATTTTCGCGCGTTTTTTCACAGCGCGCGCCGTTGTCGGTGAATTTCCCGCCAGGCAATAAATTCCGTTTCATTTGCGGATCACGCCGCCAGAGGCGCTAGCGTCGCGGCGCCTTCCGGTCGATTTACCGGAAACACCATCACAATCTTACCAGCGAGGGGAACTACAACAGCCTCGAACGCTGTAAACACATTTTTTCTAACTGTTTGTTTATTAATCCTTTCCATCTGTTTATTCCTTTGCGCGCGCGTTCCCTATACCAGTTGTCATCGCTTAGAATATCAACAATGCAAAAAAAATATTGTATTATATATTTGTAATCCACATCTATCAAATCCACACATATCAAATTTCGAGGATTTATAGTGTTAATATTAACACTATAAATCCTCGAAGATATTTTTTTTTTATTTTTTTTATTTATTTAAAAATCCTTGTTTACAAATAAGATACTTAATACTAATTTAACAATAGAACATAAGATAAAACATAAGATAATTTACACATTTTTTTGTTTTGTTTAATTTGTGGATTATGCCACTCTACTAGGCTACGCCTGTCCCAGAGTGGCGTTATAGCACACAATTATAATTTTTTTTCGAGTTCGTCAGTAGTATTTATTTTCATAAGGTAGTTATTATGTATCTATAGAGTATCAAGTGGAATGTTAGTGAAAGTTGAGTTAGTCATAAGTCCAAGTGTAAATATGTGTAGAATAATTGTTTAATGTAAAAAGGGTTAAAGTTTTGTTTAAGATTATTTTTTTGTTTTCCTTAATTAATTAATTAATTTATATAGGTATATATTTTTATTTAAAGACATTATTACGCAATTACAGTAAGTAAATTTTCAGTTGCTGTTCTACCTTTGGAGGTAAGCCAGTTGTTTGCTAAAGCTTTTATTTTATTAATTGAGTATATTCTGATTTCCGGGAAGTCTGTTTTAAATATGTTAAATATTTTAGGCCCTATGTATGAGTAATTTTTCTGTCCATGTGTTGTCTTAGTTTTTGGTATTTCGTCAAGGTTTCGTAATGCTTGTCTAGTATTATGTGAATGCGAGTTACTGGTTGCTGTTAGGTGGTTTGTGTTTTTAATGTAGAAGATGAGTGTAGACTTAACGAACAGCTGTCTAACGTCCAGTACATTAAATTCTCTGAATAGTCTGTCTGATTGGTATGTGAATGGTTTCTTATTAATGACTCGGAGCAAGGTTTTTTGTGCCGTTATAGCTGGTTTTAATGTGGTTTTGTAAGTACCTCCCCAACTTGGAATCGCATAGTTCAAAAATGACTGGGCAAGAGCATAATAGATATTCTTCCAACATATTTTTTATAAGCCTATTTGTTATCGGCCACCCAGCCACAATATATTTATATTGATGAAAAGAAAACAACATGCTGTATTAAACCATGTATTTGAATAATCAATATGTTTCGGAGACAATGTTCTCTTCATCAGCGTATAACATATATTAAAAATTAAAATTCGAAACACAGAAATAAACAAAAACAAAAAATAAATATATGGGATGTGAAAACAATTTTAATAGGTAACCGTTTGCAAAAAGTGTAGCTAGTTGGTATTTTGGTAATAATGCTTGCCTTATGATATGGCGGTCGGTGGTTCGAGCCCCATTCCAGGACACCAGCAAGTTATACCTATATTCATAGCACAAACGTTTAGTTTATTTTGAAAATAGTAAGAATATCGATGCAACATGTATTCCTGGTTTGCATCTGTATTGAAAAAAGTATTTGGTTATTTTTATATATATTATTTGCTATTAACACTTTTAATTATAAAATAATTTAATAATCCTGGACTAACATGAGCAGTAAAATATTTATTATTATATTGTTATATTATTATTATTTGTTATTATATTGTTTCACGTAAAGTAAACACAAGCAGACAGTTCCTCAATACAGTAAAGCTCCGTAAAATTTCATACTATGATCATATAATGAGAGGCGAAAAGTACTTCTTCATCTCGTCTTGAAGGGGAAGATTGAGAGTCGCAGAGGGGTCGGAAGGAGGCGACATTCCTGGCTTCGAAACATCCGAGAGTGGACCGGGATAAGAAGCGTGGAAGAGTTGTTCCGCACTACCCTGGTCAGGGAAACTTTCTCCCAGGTCAAGGGGACCCAACAGAGCACATGAAGAAGATTCTGTAATAAACAATATTGCTATTTATGTATCTTTACAATTATTGTATGACAATGTAATGCCGCCAGTTTTGACGTTTTAAGTTTCACAATTTAGTTGCCGCCTCACCAAAATAGCTGTAACTCGATAAGTATTTGGAATTTTGAAAAATTCTTTTAAGAACTTACTCGACATATTTTTGAATGTCTATACTTTGTAAATATAAGAAAAAAATATCGTTTTTTTAATTTATAGACTAGAAAACTTCCTTAATGTCTATCTATTGAGCGTGGTTAAGCGTAAACAATGTTTGTTATTTTCTTGAATTTATTAAACAATACTCTAAAAATGAAATTATAATATAAAAATAATTGAAGCTAAAATATTTTCACCGCAGATATTAACAATTAAATTTAAAGGCATAATATATTTACAATTAAATCAAAAATATCATATAACTCTCAATTCAAAATATTAAAAACTACGAAATTAATTATTAGTAAAACTATATGTTTCTATAAAGGCTTCACAGATCAAAGAAAAAAATCTGTTAAACTGTTTTTCAGAAACAGTTGCACATGAGAGTATAATATAACAGAAACCCTTGTCAGAGGGTTCAGAGAAATTTTCCGAAGGGGCTGAAACATATTGTTTTTCGCGCGATTTGCCTTCTTATTTACGACTTTTTAATCGAGTGCCGCCCTAGGCTTTGCATACAGGACGCCTCCTTACCCGCGTGTTCACTGTTACAAGTGTATAAAGAATAAGTGTGCCTATTTATTTTTCACATATTTCTTATCACACTTGCTTAGTAAGTGATTCATATTCATAATCACGATGTACTTTGAGTGAAATATCTACCTAGTTATCGCAATTGGGTATATTTATACACCGTTTTATGTCAGGTGAGTTATTAATAGTTTAGATATCAAAGGTTTTCCCTTTTTTTAGTTTTATGACATTCGGTAGTACTGTGAAAGATCACTGAATACCATCCACGTGTTTCTGATCTAAAGTCTTAAAATAATAGGTGTACCCATAAGTAATAAATTATTTTTGGTGTGGAATATTTGCTTCAGTCAAGCTCAGTAAAGTGAATTTTTAAAAAGTAAAAAAATTTTTTTTTTATTACTCTGTTGTAAAATGGCGGACAATCAACTTACTTAGAAAATTTACGTCATTGCATGCTGTTTCATTTTCTATCGGGTGTTAATGCAACGGTTGCAACAAAGAAAATTTGTGATGTGTATGGAGACGTATTGAAAGTAAATAAGTGCCAACATTAGTTTAGAAAATTTTCCGATGGTGAAAGTGGGCGCCCGGTAGGGTTTAATAATGACGCTTTAAAAACACCTAGAAGCATATTTTTCTTAAAAGTCAAGATGGCAAAAGGTCCTAGATATGATGGAGATTAAATCGATTAAAAATAAAATTAAATGTAGTTAAATTATTTTTTTTATTGCCACTTAAATAATTGATTACTTATGGGTACACCTAATAGAAAGATGATTCGATACAAGACGTATTTCAAAAATGGATCTAAAGAGACTTTAAATCCAGTAAAAGAAGATGGAGTGTACCGTAGGGGTAAAAAAAAGTAACGACCTTTATGGCGAGTTTAACTAACTAACTTACTAGTTAGACTGTTAGTAAGTTAGACTCGCTATAAAGGTCGTTACTTTTTTTTACCCTGACGGTACACTCTATTTTCTGTAACTGGATTTAAAGTCTCCTTAGATCTATCTTTAAAATACATCTAGTATCGGATCATCTTTCTATTTTAAGACTTTAGGTCAGAAACACGTGGGTGCTATTCTGTGATCTTATACAGCACTACTACTATTTTTCTGGACATCATCTTCGAGTTAAGCTATTTATGCATATTTACACAGTAGCAACGATTAGTACCTACTCATTATACAATATTTTTTTATGTGTTCATCAGTTATTTTCTTTAACGATTAATTGTATTATTTTGAACATAGAAAGATATTGTAAGTGATATTATTTTATATTTAAAAAAAATTATCTTGTTGATAGCTTTCCTCACCTTGAATTCGATTAAGTCCCGGAATATATCAAAACAGTATTAAATATATTGAGCACAGACGCACACCACAGAACCGCTATCAACCCTTACCATAATGTAAGTTACGTTACACATATGTAGTTCTCCTATTAACTATTCACTTCTCAACTACCTTTCCTACCTAAGATGTCTGTTTTCTTTACCCTGAAATATGTTATGCTCCTGTACTTTAATATGTACCTAGCAGGTCAGACCAACTTGACAACCTCTGCTGGTGAAACTCAAACTTGTATCTCCTTTAGTAAATTTTGTTTCCCATTAATTCTGGTCTAGACCAACTACTATAAGTGTGTTACCACCAACTTAACACGAGTTCCTTGCATGTGTAGAGCTTTCAACACCGTGGTTATTTACCTTTGAAATTCACGTGTATCTTTGCATATCGCTTCTTCCACAAATTTCCAAGAATTTACAATGCTCGTGTATTCTACAGCCATCTTATATAATATTAACACAGTAGGTAATGAAAAAATACATATTTAGACTTGATGTCCAAGTTTAAACAATATTTTCATAACGTGATTGCCATAAATGGTATTTTTTATATATTTATGTATATATATGTGTATGTATCATCATATAATATTAAAAACTCGACTGTTTTTCTGCTTTTATAAATTAAAAAGTACATGGCAACTATTTTTATAAATAAATAAAATAAAGTGTCAAATTTAATAGGTCTTATTTCAATGAATGGGAGAAAACCACCCTTGAATTTATATATTAATTAATAGATAAAATAAAATGATAGAAAACCGCACAAAAAACACGATGGAAACAGTAAAATGATTGGTTAAAAATAAAAGTAATTAGTAAAATATATAATCCTTGTATTCAAATATTAATAAAACACAAATTGTTTGGGTATGTGAGACTTATTTCAGACTAACAAGTTAATCTATTTTTCATAGTAAAAAAGCTTGACTTAATTGAAAAATGTTAAGAATATTGGTGTGGCGCATTATTCCTGAGTACACAATTTGTTTTTAATTCATTTTTTTTATCCGTGAATTACCATATTAATTGTATTATAAAGAAATATGTTTAAAGTATGCGTAGTTAAAGTATAAGAAGTTTTTCAAAGTGATAGAGAGAAATAGATTTCATTTCAACTAACTAAATATCTAAAAGGGTTGATGGATTTTCTGATCAATGGATCATTAATTTTGAAGAAAACCTTTCTTGAATAAATGAGTTCGAACAACAAAAAACAGTGGTTGAAATGGGCCACTTGAGAGATCTGGCCGCAAGAAAAGGGTCAAGGAATTAAAATTTCATATAGGGCCCTCTATGGACTAAGCAAATGCGATCACGTTCCCGAAAAAGGCTGTAATTGCGGTTTCTGGTAGTTTTGGATCCCTCTCAGGATAGACTACGTGAGGTGCGTGAGCGATCCGGATGGAAAATACAAAATAAAACCAATAAAGTTCACATCAAGCCTAGATCCAGCTGAGAAAGGATGTTCTGCATAATTGAAGGCGTCAATTAGAGTCCACGCACGTTTCAATCCATTCCCTCATCTATTCATCTATCATTAAAAAATACTGTTTGCACCTATTCAATAAAGAGAGAAAAAACGGACGTAATGGCTTAGAAAATTCTTTAATATTGAGGAAAAGATCATCCAGTAAATGTTTTTAATGTATTAATTTTTGCTGCTTTTGAGGTAGGTACGACCCTTAACATTATTTATGAATTTAGCATTAGCATTATAGAGATTATTCATGTTGATCATTAACGTTATTTTAATAATATTTTTACATTTTATTTCTGAAGTTCCGAAACTTTCAGAATCTCTCTTTGATAGGTGAAGTATTTAACATAATAAACTAAAACTTTAATCCTGTAGATGAGAGATTGTTACTCTCGAAACTTTAATAGTAAAATATAAAAATATTGTTAAACTCGCGTAAAGGTAAAAGATGTAATGTTTTTCACCTAATTCAATGATGTTCTTGGAAGTAAATAACATCTCTATCTATAGCAATGTCATTAACAATATCTATCATTAAAAGTACTATTTGCATCTTTTTAATAAATTTATACTTAAAAGAAAGGGACATAAAAGTGGTAAAAATTCTTACTTATTGAAGTCAAGTGGACCAAGTACATATTTTCAGTGTCCGTTTTTACAGTGTCGTAGTATAATGAAATGAAACCATTAACGTTTTTATATTCTTTGAAAATAATTAACATCTTTGTCTACCGCGATGTAGTTAACGATCACAAAGGCGGCTCAACCTTTTTAGTATACAGTAATGTATCGAATACGTCTGGTTATATTCCACCGAATAAGTCATTTCCACTTCGTTCTCTTGAATGATTCAACGACCTGGCGAAATATACAACACTTTACAGATTACCATTGAATGTACTAACGTTAAATATATTATCATACAAGACATATTATATACGTATCATAGAGACGCAGTTTTTTTATATGGGAAAGCAAGTATAAAAGTTTTTTTGGGTGCTTACAGGACTTACGACCCACCGTACAGCTGGCTTAAGTGATCTCTTTACACAATTAACATTCACTAATTCCACATATGATAGACTATCACATCTTTCAATTTTTTGAAAGTTGTAAATATGTTAACTTTGCTCAACTTTTATCATATTATGTGAGCTGCATTTTTACTACCGCCACTTATGAACAACGACATCTATACTGGTTTGTTGAGTTGACAAATGGCGGTCAACCACAAGTGGATTTTTTGTAAAAGAGAAGTAAAGGATATTTATGTTGTATTAAGGATTATTTTCTATCCGAAACCTGCTGATGAATATATTGTACCGAAATTCAAATGGTTACATGCATGTATAAAAAAAAACTTTTTTTTTACCTGTTATAAAATTTATTGACATGCATTAAAAATATATATTTGCATAATAAATATTATATAAAAATAATATCTTAAAATTGTACACAAAGCTTTTATAAGATATAAGTATTAAAGGTTATTTATTTGAGTACAAATGTAGTGCAAGAATAGCAGGCAGTACTCGAGTAATGGAAACGCATTGCCCGGCGAATATGGAGCGGCGCCCTCCCAGAAAGAATCTCGCAAAATGTCCGAATTGAAAAATGCTTTCATTATTCCGTTGTGATGAGTTTTATTTTCGTTATGTCTCTTCCAGTCTGCCGTTCGCCGTTAGGTCAGCCGGCAATGGCATCGTTAGGGTCAGGGGTGGAGCCTCGAGGGGTCTAATGATAAATTGTCACCTTTCGGATTATTTTTCACATCATGATATGCGACAATATATAAACACAAAAAAAACATTTGTATATGGGTAGGCCATTTCGTTTTTCAGGCGGCTTGTCAGATGCAATAAGAAATTTGAATTTTCCGTAAATAATACAATTAATACCAATTAATTAATCAATTAGAAAGACATACAAAAAATCAAATCCACGAAAAAATACTTGGCTGCTACTGGGATTCGGACCACGGACCTCCTCCTATCCGGGGCAGGGCGATATCCAATTACGCTATAGCGGCCTCTTAGATTGCCGTGAATATATCGAACTTGTCTGTAAGTCTCATTTTATTAAATGATTGACAGGAGGAGATCCGTGGTTCGAATCTCGGTAGCAGCCAAATATTTTTTCGTGAATTTGATTTTTCTGTATGCCTTTCTAATTGATTAATTAAGTTGGTTTTAAATTTCACAGAACTTTGATCTGAAAAAATGCAACTTCACAATAAGAATGTGTTCTTAAATATAAAATATAATCAATATCCACATTTTTTAATTTATTTAATTTTTAATTGTTATTTTTAAATAAATTGGTATAATAAAACGTTTAAAATAAAGAAACGTATTTTTCTACTCTCTCGATGAGAATCAGAGACTCATGTATAGAGAAGGAGTATATTCATATATAAGTAGCTAAATTATATAAATTTAATTTTATAAATTAATGTCACATATTTCGCCATTTTGTAAATATACTTTTAATGTTGTTTTTATTTAAATATTTAGGTTTACAGTAAAAGCGAAGAAAGGTAGCATTAATATTAGAATTTAAATGATCATTAAATTTTAAAAAAATGCTCTGTTACCTCTACGTGAGTTCAATAATATTTTTATATTTTGTATTGAGAGTAACAGAATCTCTGTTCACCTGTCGATGAGAGATTCTGTTATTCTCGTTTTTAACGGGAAAGAAACTTGTAGGAGAAAACTAATTATGCATGGATGGAGACATTTATTTTATAATCCTTCATATTAAAAAATATTTAAATATTTCTACAATGTGATATAAAAATATTTCACCTGCTCGTTTTGTAGTCAATAGATGAATAATATATTATACACGTTATTTGCCATGTTTTTAAAATAGAAAATCCCTGCAGAATCTCCCCCATTCACTAAACTTTTTTTGGCTGAGCATTCAAGTGGTTTTTCTTTATCTACCCATTATCTTTCTATTAAAATATTCACTGTTCAGGTCTACCAACAAAGCAAAATTAACAATAGGCGTATTAAAAGATTAAAGCAAAAATCACACCCCAAGTTCTTTTGTTACACATTTTGAAAATAATGGTATAAAATGACTCGCGTTAATAGAATTACCGATAATACATGTAATACATAAATATTTAAAACCAACATACATATATGATGTATTATTTATTTATATTTTGACACTGAAAAATGTTGATTTTCACCAAACTTTTAAATAATTCTTCATAAATTAATTTCATGTAACAGTGAATCCAAGTTTTAGCTCAACTTAATAAGCATATTATTTTTAGCGAATATTTTTTTAAATTATGGGCTTGTTTTTTCGATTTACATTAAAACTCTTTAAAAAAATGAATGCAATGCAATAAAAGTGAAAAATGAATGTTCATTACTGAAAATATTTGTAGCCATTGATTTGGAGGTTGTGTAGTATTTTAACCTCTTTGTGAAATTCAGTGCGGATTTGTCAACTTTATGCTTTCCAAACGTAGTGGACACGTGAGAGCGGACTTATTGAATATTGGAAAATGGGCGTTTAAAAATCCTTCATATATCAGCATCTTGCTTATACTCAGACAATTCTTCTGTTTATGTCTACTTTAGTTAGGAAATATTTTAAGGTTCTACTTTACAATTTGTTTACGTTTTCGGTACCAACAGAACAAAATAAAATTCTTGTTATCTAATTATATTGAGAGATAAAATTTTACACAAATGGACTTCTTATATTTCTTGCACATTTACATACACGAAAGCAAGATGTAATTTGATACCTGAGTATGAATTGAAAATCTTAATTCACTCTCTTATTTCGCTAAATTATTATGTATTTTTTACCCTCTTTTTCCAAATGTGTGTATTTATTTATTATATTATTATAATAGCTAGTTAAGTTTGAATGAGTCATTATTTTGAGAAAGAGAACCGTCTCGTAGTGCATATCCGCTCAGCTAAAGTTATCCATCATATTGATGATCAATATTTAATTAGTGACCGTTCGAACAAATGGAAATGTGAGTTTTCCCAATAGTTGCGTTAAATTTTTCAAATTTTTTAGTCAAGATGTTCAGCGGTGTCATCTACTTGCAATATTGCCATGAATCACGATATGCACTATTTGATATATTCAAAAATATATTTCTAGGTGTCTACATAATATAATTTTAACTTTTTTATTAAGTAAATTATTTGTAAACTTACCGATGTTAATTTTTTTTATTTTAATCGTACCTATTTTGTAATATTTCTGTATTGCAACCTTTTTTATTTTTGCTCCAAAATATAATTCTTATTCAGTATGATACTTTATTTTTAACTTAATTATGTTACTGTACAGAAAAAATATGAATCATACTGTATTTTGTTATTAAAGAAACACACATATAAGGATTCAATTTAGGATGTAACAATTTTTATCCCATGAGAATAAAATAATATATATTTAACATGAGATCTAAATCTGCGAAATCCTTTCTTCTTCACATCCGATGCGGTCTCAGATAAAATGTTCCAAATTACTTTACAACACATTTGCTAGCATTTTATTGTCCGCCAATACGCCCCTGGCGCAGGGGTGGCGCCGTTATTTATGGCGTCGCGGCGCCCGCAGTAGAATCTATTGGATGCTGTCCAGTTACAAAATAAAATGGGATAGAATGCATTAAGAAACTAGTGGCCGGCGAGGTATTTACTGCGCCCCCGTAAAGAACGGGTTATGACGTACATCGCATGCAGCGCAACATCCCTTAGTTTTATTTCGTACAAGTTCAGAAACGGCGCGGCGCGGCGGTTCATCTCACATTTTAATGGATTTCTGTGACAGTGAGATTGTATTGTAAAATAGCTATAGCTATAATAACATACTTTTTAAAATAGGAGTGTCTCGTAAAAAGTAAATGGTGTTTATTTGTATATTAAATCATAAATGAATTGATTTCTTAATAAACAAGTTATATATTTTTTATATTTTCATATAATATCTATGAAAATGCCATTTTATAAATAAAAATTCAATTTTTTTATGAAAATCATGTAGGTTCTAAGTAATTCGAAGTTTTGGCCACTGTTTTAGCTGTTTTTTTGGCATTTTAACGAAAATTCATTGATGTCTGCTATAGATATCCCGGGGACGGGAATTAATGAATTCTTTAAAAGCGTTTTTCACTGGTTCATCATAGTTGAATTTTTTCCGGTAGGTTCAAGGTCTGGCATGTCAGGTAGGTGACGGAGAGATTCAAATCAAAGGTTCTGTGATTTTAAGATGATCTATTGTGAAGTGTGTGGACGAGCGTTGTCGTGGAGACAAGTTTCAATTTTTGACATTATAACTCTCCAGTAATTGATGTGTTAGACCTCAAGAAACTGTAATAAATTATGCCGGCACAGTTCCACCATACAAGCAGTTTATTTTTACTCAATTTGCTTTTGGTACATTGTTTGGCTACCTCCCCTGGGTCCAACCGTTGCGACGAACATTACCGATTATCATTCTTGATCCACTTTTCATCACAAGTAACAATCTGGTTCAGAATTCCCTCATTTATGTTTCAGAATTCAACAAATTTAGGCAAACCTCCACACAATTCGCTGTTTTTCTTCAGTAAGTTCACACGGTACCCACATTCCGAGCTGCTTTACTTTCCCAGTTTGACATAACTGAATCATTATCGTTTTATCACTGATGTTGAAGGCTATAACTAATTCTGACATGGTTTGAGATCAATCTGCTCCTAGCCTAGCTTCGAATTCATAAGTATCAACCAAAGTTTATCAGTATCAATAAAAGTCAATGGTCGTCCATGGAGTTTGTTGTTGAGGCCGAAATTTCTAGAACGGAAGCAACCAAATCAAAAATTCACAATTAGTTCATTTGAAATTCACAATTAGTTCCCTGTTTCCATACACATCGTCGATATTGCGTGCCGTCTATGCAGAATTAGTACCAGGATGGAAAATTTAAGGAATTCTAAGTCGAATGAAAGATATCGAGCTTCAAACTAGCCGGTATTATAAAATGGCAATTTCATAAGTATGAACCTAATTTGTGATTTTTTGAACACGAAAAAATACTAATGAACTCACATATGCTCTGTCACAACATCACCTTAAGGATTCCAAATGGTAGGTACAAGCTTTGGCTTCAGATCAAAGCCACTACCAGAATCATATAAAAAGTAAATAGAGTTGTAACTGTGTGTTGCATGTGACCAGCGTATGACACGTGATAGTAAAAATAGTTTATATTCGTGTATTATAGTTTATTTTCCTGTTTTTTCTCTCCTTCGTACCTCGACAACCATATTTATGATTTTGCATTAATTTATTTTTCCGTGCGTGATAGCATGACGCGCATGTTTTATTTAAATTTATATATTTATATGGCTACACTGTTATCTCAGTAATGCTCTAATGGACTCACGCAATGTAAACCTTTGTCATTGTGGGCGGTTGCCATAATTTTGGAATAATAAAAATCTTATCATCAAAACAATGCGCAATTATGGTGATTTAAATACATTAGCGCTTCGGTTACGTTCACACATGCATAGGTGTTGTATATGAACTATAAATTATTTTACCGTTTTACAAAAAAAAAACTGTGTCACGGTTTTTGGAGAAGTTGTAATAAAATGTATTTATTTTTATGAATTTCTTTCAAAGTTACGGTATTAAGTATTTTACCAGTTTTTTATCTAAAGATTCCCAATTTAATTTTACCCAAAGGAATCAAACAAACTTGAAGGGATTAATGGATTTTTTAAATGTATATGAATAATTCATTCGCCCTTCGTCTGTTAAGCACGTAAAGGATGCCAAAGTAATCAATAGTACATTACTTTCTTGTAACTACGCATTTTTATAATATGAAGTTTAGTTATTATTCGTCTATATTTTAATTTAATTTATTTTATTTTAGTTCTTAACCCTACAGCGACAAATGATAATTTTAAATTATTATCAAGAATATAATTTATATATACCACTAGTTTGTTGAAAAACCAACATGTTTTAGGGTCAATGGCCCCTTCATTAGTATATAACGTATACTAAAAATTAAAAATCGAAGTAGAGATTAATTATTAGTAAACTTTGAATCCTGATAAATGGACCATTGGCCCTCAAACATATCGGTATTTCAAAATGAGTAGTTTATACAATATATTATATTCTTATTAATTATATTAATGATGTCACCACAAAGTCATTTTAAATTAAGTTTCTATAGATACCGTTAAGTACACATCGAAAACACCTTACACACATAGTGACTATTCACTTAAAGAGGAATTCGTATTATATGATCGGTGACATAATAAGTATGTTTTCAAGAGTATCTCAAATTTAATTGTTTCTTTGCTGCTTCTGATTGAAGAGGTCAAATTATTCCATGCCGCATCCTACGATACAAAATATTATAGTAATGTAATATTAAATACATTTATTCATATAGCTCCATCAAATCTATGGTACCTGATTAATAACTCTTATATTTTTTTAAATATTGATTGTATTATTTGTATAAATCTACTTATATTATTAGATTCATTACACCTACATGTTTCAGAAATACCTTTTCATAGTCAGGGTCTTATATATAAATATGTCAAAATATCAAAATGAATAATGTCTTTTTTTTTGTTTTTCTAAATTATTTGAAAATTTATTTTTAAATAATATTACTGAAGTTTTTGATTACTCGCAATTATTGAAAAAAAAATTAGAATTGGGCTAGTAGTTAAATTTAATTGATTATTAATAATATTTTGTTTACTATTATATGCTTTGCTAATTTCTAATGATTCTAAATTATTCAATTTCAGACCAAAATGATTTATGTGTAAAATAGAAAGTTCTAAATTTTTATCAAAACCCTGATCATTTTTTCATCAAAAAAAAAAGTTACATTTTTCTCTAATTACTAGATTATTGCTTTCTTTTTTAATTTTCCATTATATCTCAGTCCCATCTCTATTCTCTGTCGGAAGAGAATTCGTTATTTAATCATAGCTAAAATATTTCCAAGCACAGATGAAAAACGATTTTCGGTACTGTTCAAGGTAATAATAAATTATTCAGCAACGAATAAACCGTGTCGCCTAGGTGAAATAGTCGTATTTTGTACTAAGTTCTATATAATATACTGGATCCTTTATTCGAGACACCGGGCTTGACAGTGAGTGGTGCGACCATAAAATATAACGATCACCCTGCCCGGCCAAATGATTATTACTTTTCTAAGGTTTACTACCAATCTCGGCTGTGTCCCAGATGTTCAGAAATTTAATTTTCATCCCTCCATAACACATTTTTACTCGCAAAACTTCAATAAAATAAAATTTTGTTTTTCGCCCTTGCAAGATTGTAAGCTTATGTGAATAATCTTATTTGTAATTTTTGCCTGGTAGGTACTGTAAGTGTTTTATTTTCATACTTACCTATAAAAAAAATACTGAACTTCTTCAATATTGAAATAACATCATTTTCTTCAGAGAGTTTACACCTTTATTGGGTTTTATGAGCTAAATCGTTATTTAAACGGTGATTTTGAAATTGGTTCGTTTGTAACTATTTATATTTTTAATATTTAAATCATCAACCTTATGGTTAGATATTATAACAGAGTATTAGTTAAATTTGTATAAACCACTACCAGATTTTAAGTCTACCGGTTTCAAGACGTACCCGTCTCTTCGTCAGAACCAACACTACACTACTATGTTCACATATCATTTCATATACCGTTCATAGTATTGTGTAGTTTTGTGAACATATTAGTGTAGTGTTGGTCCTGACAAAGAGACGGGCACGTCTCGAAATGTTATACAAATTTAACTAACACTCTGTGATTATTCTTAATTCTGTGAACAACCACTTGGTTATTAATAATGATAATCAAATACAAAACTGCTTCAATAATGAAGTTACATCGTTTTCTTTGCACATGGTCTTTCTTTATTGAATTATATGTGCTTCGTTATTTTAACTATGATTGTGAGATTAGTTCAACTTTTACTGATTACTCCTTATTCTTGAACAATCGCTGGTACACTAGAAATTAAACCGCCCAGCAGTTAAATCTCGGTTAACAATAATGACTACAATCAAACACAAAACTGATTCAATAATATATCATTGTTTTCTTTGCAGACAATCCTTATTTATTGATATTATGAGCTAAATCATTTTTTTAACTGTCATTGTGATATTAGTTCAATTGTAATCGATCGTTCTCAATTCGGCGATCAATCCCAGGTATACTAGAAATTAAATCGCTCGACAGTTTAGTCTCGGTTACCAATAATGATTAAAATCAAATACAAAACAGCAACATCTACGAGTTTCGTATAATAATCCTAACAGAATATTGTTCGAGGTGGCGATTATTGTAGCGCTTCCATAATCTGCATCAAAGATTCATTTCGCTCCAGAGACTTTGCGTTGCCGATCTTAAGCTGAGGCTGGAGCACTGCATCTAATGCAGGCTACGCTGTCATGTAGCTCTGAATCCCCAATCAAAGAATGGCATCAGATGTAGAATAGTTACAGATATGAATTACAATAGCCACAGCAATCTGTATTATTACATGAGCTTGAAGCTTTATATCTATACTCAAAAATTATTTTATTATAATCTTCATCGACTTATGTTTCTGCCATTATTTTCTTGAAAACGTTTTTATAAGACTTAAATACTTTAATTTAAGTTGTGTAATATCTCCTTGGCTATTTAACATGTTTTTAGATAATTGTGTGAATTTGTATGTGTATTTGAAAAGTTGGTATGGTAGAAGAGGGAAGAGTGAGAAAGAAAAGTAATTACAGTGAATAAGGTGAACGGTGGTTTGATTGCAATAATTTATAATGGGAACATATTAACTGAGGCAAGACTAGCGGTGCACAGCGGCATTCTGGTGGAGTTGACTGAAGAAGAACGAAAGTAGTACGACGTAAAGTTCTGATGCTCCCACCAGAACTCCTCGTCGCCACCAATTTTGCTCAGTCGGAGAAGAATGGGGCTCACCTTACTTCTACATTTCAAACTCAGGGTACTTCCGGTGTCGTGTACGCTGCCCTTCAGCTGTCTCTCACTTTAACTTATTTTAAGTTGCAACAGTTCAATGACAAGGGTAATTAATACAACGAAACATTATTTAGATAAATGTGAATTTATTCAAATGAATTTTAAACAGAAATTTATAGTGCCACAGAAGGTGACAATTTTTCATGAAGTATTTCTGGGAATTTTGCACATTGAAATCCTTTTTTTTTTTACAATAATTTGAGGTGAAGATTTAATTTACCACGCCTCGACATCAGCGCTAGCGGCCGCGTTATACAAGGATGGAAAAGACAGTGGAACTAAATACTTTTATACTACTGGCGGTGACGCAGCGCGGGTGTCGGTGCGTGGTAATCACATTCTGCAGATTCAATAAACATCTGGTCAAAATTTCTATATCAGATTTAAAAACAAAGAAGCTACAATAGGCTGTGCGAATGCATTCGCTTGGTGACATCGATTTCAGACAACATGTCAATTTCTGGCACAAACACCGCTTCCGCACGTGATTAGCAATGTTTCTTTTTTTTAAAACAGCTCGACCTGATGCACATATTCTTGTATTTACGGAGTCAGATAACGCGCAGCTCGCTCCAGGCGTGATGTGAAATTGATTATTAGAAAGAATTGGAATACCAGGCAAGTCGTGGTCTTCATTTTGCTGGCCTCGCATCTGAAACAGGATTGCTCCCTTATGGGTCCAGAGAACAACCCCGCCCCGAGGCTTTGGGCTGCCGATGCAGATGATTACCGGAACATCATCTCTGCAGCTGCCCCCCAGGCGCTGCAAAGGATGCACCTTTCACTCCACGCTGCGTCACCTGGCCATGGCGCGAAGCGCTCGCTTGGAAAAACCCTCTATTAAGACTAAAGACATTATTAACAACCAATCATGTAATTTCACATGTTATCTTTATATCACTTCAAATTGCGTCTCTCGGAATGAGCTTACCTATTTAACACGAGGGTTCACAGGAAGGCTCACATCTTGCGTGCCGAAGTGTCAGATTTCGAATGCGCCATTTTGTAATATCGTCCCCGACCGCTCTGAAGCTATCTGCAGTAGACCAAAGACATTATTTTTCCATAGAGTATTCGCGGTACCTACGCGGTTAGAAATCAATTTTGGTGCAGATAGTTGGTGCGGGGATCGATAAATTCATTTCTTTAGATGTTTCGCGAAGAGGTGTGACGAACAGAGGTTGCTACGTCACAGTAGACTGAATGAAAGATGGTCCTGTTGGGAACCTCATCATTTGTCGAGCTTGCAAGCGAAGATGTATGAATGTTGATGAGGCGAGAGTTGTGTGTCAGGTCAGAAGAGTGTGGCGCTCTATCCACCGTGCCTACCCCCGCGGAGAAATGTCATGGTGCTTAACTAGTTAGTAATTATTGTATCAGTATCAGTAGTAAGTACTATTTTTTTTAGTTTTCAACGCTTCAATGGGCCACAAGGCACAATAACAGAAGTGAAGCATTAAAAAAAACACCCAGGCTTGAGTAAATCACATAGATTAATTATGACTTCACCGGTTATTGAACCTGAAACTTTCGGTGTGATAAGTCAGTGTCATGCCCACTAGACTACAAGTCATCCTTTATTCAAATATTTTAAATTCTTATATTTCCCTGACTATAAATTCATCTTGTTTGAATAGCATATTTACCGCAAACAAGCAAAGGATAAATAAAATAAGCATCTGAATGCTCAAATACATAAATCATGTTTAGATCCGTGTGTTTATTTTGGTTTTATAAAGATCTTTCAATCTCTGGTTTCCGCGAGGTAAATGTATCACAGCATCCAGCAACAAGCCGAGCGCGATTTGAGAGGCTGGCATTCGCAGATTCGACGATCGTCGGCACCGCCGCCGTACGAATACGAATAAATATTCGCACATTTCACGTTTCGGGATAAAAGACAGTGCAGGCAAATGCTGCCGAACGGAACGTCACAGTTCAATTCAGCGATACTTTCATTTTTCTGATTTGAATTTCGAGGTATTCTTTGACGATTTCATAATCTTTGAAATAGGGACTAGTAGTTTATTAATAGTTTAAATTATTTTGTCATTCATATATTAAAGTACTTATTTATTATTTAAATTTTGATAGGATAGAGATAAATGTTTATCTAGAAGGGAATGATAATAGTGATTTTCAAACATTATAGACAACCTGTCAAAAAATATCCATTTCTCGATATATATAAGTACCAGCCTTTATTGTCGCTATATCCATTATACGCGTATTACCACAATTCGAAATAATGAATCATATTTTTTTCATTGTAGAAGAAATAACCTACGTGTAGCTATTTTCATAAAAAAAAAGTAAAACAAAATTGGTAAAGGTTATACTAGACAGAAAATTCTCTGCCCTGCAATATATTTTGTTTTCTTGAACGATGCGTTCACTATTTTACTTAAATTTAGTCCTTTTTTTATATATATATATTTATTAATTTTTTGATATTTATTACATTGTAGATATGCCAAGCTGCTGTGCAGTTTGGCATATCTACACGTCATGTAGACAAAAATAAACACTTCTACGCCTCCTTCTGTTGGAATGATAAATTTTTCAAGTCAAACCGGATGGTTGTATCGCAGAGCAATCTAAAAACTTGTAAAACATTGGCAAGAACTTGTAAATAATAAAAAAGACTACACGATTGACTAATTTGTTGTATTTTTTGTGTCCTCTTCATTTGGTATAAAACGTACAAAAGTTATGTTAACACTAATATATTCAGAATTTTGTAAATTTTATAAAAAAAATTAAAAATATGATAACGACAAGAGCTGCATGGGTTCTTGTTATATCAGGCGGGTTACAGAAAATTTTTGAATCAAAACGGTACTTCCTCTGTAATACCTGATTTTTTTATTTAATTAACGAATACAGATTGACTAGAATGTATAGTAAAAGATTGGCGTTGGGATAAGCGGCAAGCCTTAACAATATGATTGAAACGGCAAAGTCAGTTTGTTCTGAACTGCGTTTGGAATGGTGTCATGATTTACAATTTGCAAAATTGCGCAAAATTTACCTCTATCCGATGACTCTTGTTACATGTTAACTATCAGGACAGCATATACTTGATCGTTTAAATTGTTGAAAAGTTGTTTTATTTTCTTTAAAAGATGAATAAAAGAAAATAGCAGAGCATCTTTATCATTCATATGTAGAAAGACATTTAAAAAGCCAAATATCCACACTGCAGCATGCTCCTACTGAGAAGTTAATGCGGCATGCAGGATGAAATCTTCTTCGCGATATTACGCCGGGAAAGCGTCTTTATACGTAATAATAAGAACGATTACCTACTCTGCACTTATATGAATTCTGCTCGAATATGAGAAAGCTCTTTAAGCATTCATTTTACATAAAGTATTCGTTCGTTAAAATCTTACTCGTACTTCGAGACTTAATACTTTTTCAATGCAAACCAATTCAAGCATAAATAGAATACCAAACATCTCGTAACATTTAAATGTCTGCATTTAATAATCAACTCATCTTTCAAATCATCTTTTGACGTAAAAACATCTTTAAAATCGGTGCTGGATGTAGGGAGACAATTTTTTATTTATTTGTATTTATATTTATTTATTTCGTATGAAATTATACACATAAACGAAGGTAGTTGCTTCGCTAGACAATGTCTGTTCTGAAGCAACTACCTGACAGTTTGTTTTTAAGTTTAAACGTTAGAAAGGACTACACAATAGAAATATGTTTCTAAATATTTTACATAATTAATAAAAATAAGATAATTTAACTTGATAAAGAAAAATACTTAGCCTTTTCGATAAAAAAAACAGAGAATCTCCCCATCCCAAATAACATCACAACACACACATGTATTTCACGCAAAAATCTGACATGCATCCGTGACACAATCGATAAAAATATAGAAAAATTGCGATAGTTTCTGTTGGAGTATTTTCAAATTTCCATAACTCTGCTAAAAAAGACAGGGCAGCCAACTCGTTTTAAAGAAGAAAGATGAAAATTTATGCTACTACTGTTTTGGCATTCATATTAGCCGGACGTTTCGAACTGTGCGCGCAAAGTAAATCCACGATTTATGATTTTCCGCATTCGGTACGTATCCATAATCTCAGAGACTTATATTATATTTGAGTAAACTAAGTGTAACTTTAGTGTAGTGTATTTGATTTAACTAATCTAAGTATATATCTTGTTTAAAAACTTAAAAAGATACGAGCCATTTAAATTTGAAAAAATTGTAAATTTTTTAATTATTTTTTAAATGTCACGATATATGAGAGCACAAAACAAACATTATTACAAAAATTGAACATAAATGCGTTAAGTACAAAGAGAATGACATTAAAGACGCCGAGTACCTAAAACCAACGCCCAGTATAGGACTTTTCATATAAGCTTGCAATTGTTAAGTTAACAGATAGAAAATGGGCGTGTCCGTAAACTTAACACAACGAAATAATGCGCGTATAACGCACTGTAGCCACACTAACTCAATTGCAAGCTTTTATAAAAAAACCTATACTAATTTTTACACCGTTTTCTCTAATAATTGCAGCAGTGACCGATACTGTTTTGTGGTATGATGTACTTCTAATGAACATTCTTATCAGTTTGCCTCAATTCATCAAATCATCATCCTTTGTCGTACCTAAAAAAAATTCTAAACTGTTATCTATTTATCCATCCTTCTCCAGCAACACATTCTAAACATTCATTCAGCCTATTGGTTTAAGGTTCTCTCGTTTCTCTTCCATATTGACACTCTTGATGAATAGGTTGATTTCATGTAGTTTACAGGACATCTGTTTTGTGTCGTGTAATTATGAATAGAGAAAATTGTTGTAAAATTTTGTACTTTTTGACACGCTATTTCTCAGGCAGTTTCTGTGACATATTTTATTTTGCCAACCGCAGAATAAAACATAATAAGTATTTATTTATAAAAAAAAATTATGAAAAGTTCGGAAAAATTTCTTGTCCATTCAATAACAACGTTCCGCCTAGCTTAATTTTTTTTTGATTAGATTCAAACTGAGAATGGGATTGAAATAATTAAATTGATCATTTTGGAATGGGGTCATCTTCGTATTTTGACCAAAATCACTTTATACCAATATAAGTCACTTAATACATTGACTCATGTATTCCATAAAAATAAGTCATCTTTCGCCAGCTTAATCAGCTAAAAAAGACCAGGCTTTTGCCTTTAATTTGGAAAAGGGTTCATGTTCTTGTAGGAAACCGTTTTCTTCTAAAGAAACCATCCATCAAGAAGACGCAGCTCTTCATACCATCACCTGAAAGCAACCCTGCTTGTCATGGAAAACTTCATACCATTATAAAAAAAACATCAGAAAACTGTATCAGTACATTCTTCTTCTTTAATGGCTCTACAGCTCATATCGAGCACTAGCCTCCATCAGTCCTCGTCTCCAACTCCTCCTGTATCCCGCGGCGATCCTCCAGTCGTTCACCCGCAGTATTTGGTTCGCATCCTTTCTAACTACCTAACTAACTAACTTACCATCACGCCGTTTCCCCGTGGGGGTAGGCAGAGAGGATAGAGCGCCATACTCTTCTGTCCTGTCATACAACTTTCGCTTCGTCTACATTCATACATCTTCGCATGCAAACTCGACGGTTGTTCAGGCTTCTAACAGGACCATCTTCCAGTATCTGGTTAATCTGGTCATGCCACGTCTTCCGTGTCGCCCTCTACTATTTTTCTCTGGCCGTCTACACTCTGCATCATATATCTTCTTACCATATCTTCCTCATTCATTCGCTCAACATGCCCAAACCACCTGAGCGACCCTATTGGGTTTATTTTATGTATTATCTACGATCATCTTTACATTCATTCCTAATATCTTCATTTTTTTACTCTATCATACACGGAAATTTTGCCACACATACGTCTAAGGGACCTCCTCTCCACTGCTTTCAATCTACTTTCTTTCCCTTTCTCCAGTTCCAGGCTTCACTTCCATACCGTAGTGTCGGTACAGGGGGAGGAACTCCATTATGTAACCAGACCCTCTGAGTCTTGCCTCGGTAGACAATTTCATTAGAGATTTATTGCATTCAAAGCACCGTTCACCCTATTCCCGGCAGTCACTCTCCTCTCCATATCTTTCTCAACATTCCCTCTTCTATCGAACATACTTCCCAAGTACACAAACTCATCTACTTGTTCCAAACATTCATTGCCTACTAGCATTTCACACGTTGTCTTACTTTCCTCCTTCTCGAATACTTTTGACTTCTTTACATTCATAAGAAGGTCACTTTCCTTGCATATTTCATTCATCCTGCTTACTAGACTCTGTAGGTCTTGTTCGCTATTTGCCATTAATACTGCATCATCCGCGTACAGTGAACAGCATCCTTTCTGACCTCGTCTATATCTCGTATCATTACATTGCTAACTAATAATGCAAGGAATTTAAACAGTTTATTGCTTCTTCTGAAAATTATGTGATTTCATGATGACCCCGACCCAAAATGACTGATTCAATTAAAGTCAACATAGTAATTTTGTTATTTTGTTTTGAGTTTAAAATCTATTACTTAATTCGATATAAGCGGAACCGCGCATAAAACGAAAACTGACTGTACTTGAAGCTCGCGGCTCTTCACGGTAGAATTAGTCGCCACCACAGAACTAGAAGATTATTTATGTGATGGCCCGCGTCACATTTACTCCGTGTTTATATCCGCGGAGTGATTTGTGAAGCCCAAAGCGGACTGTGTTGCCTTTCTTGACACTTTGCTCTGTTTGTGAGTGCGAATAAACATTGTGCTATCTATAATAACTTGTATTTACACTAATACAAATATATACATTATTTTTAAATGCACAAACACCTTCACACATACATTAAAATTTTATTTATATTTTGGTAAAAAGCAATAACTTTGTTCTTTGACATATTAAAGTAAAATAAAAATGGTCAACTTTGCACGAATTTACTAATTTCAATCTCAATTTCAATTTGTTTATTTTTTATATAACATTTTCATCACAACCGTAAATTTAATTCATTAATGTTATAAATAAGTTAAAAATACATAAACAAGAAAAACAAATATAAAACATAAATATATGAAATTATTCATATCAAAGGCGTAGGAGAATTCTGCTTTGGAAAACCCTCTCAAAGACATAGAACAGATCAATGTCCAGAGTGATATTGTTCAGCATAGCAGTAGCTCTCACAATAGGCATAATCATTGGTAGGTTAGCCCTGGATATTGGAATGTGAAACAATCTATTATCAGGAATATACAAACCAATGCTTCTCAATTTCAGGATTATCGACACACGAACGTAACGCATACAACATTCGATAAAAATGCGTAATCGAATACACATTCCTTCTAGTCTCTAAACTATTGTACTTATTACTAAAGCCAACCATTTTCGCTTTACTCAAGCTTAGTCAGGGCTTAAATAACAATTCATACAAAGTAGTACACTTATACAAACACAGTGAGGGAGACAGAATATAAAGTATATGTAAAGAAGAGATAATGTATAGGAACATACATAAGTTTCTTTCTTTCAATGTTCCTTATATTCTATCTCCCTCATTATGCTTACAAAAGTACACTATTTTGTATTTATTGCTACTTATTAATTACTCCCTGATGAAGCTTGAGTCAATTGAAACCAGTTGGCGTGAATAATTAATAACTTTGTGGTTTCATACAAAGTTGACGTGTTTTATTTTAATTTTATTTATCTATTTTATACGTGAAGCGCGTTATGAGTTCGTTTATATTGTTAGTAGTAATTTTTTTCTATTTTAATCAATCAATTTGTGAGAGAAAATAAAAAAAAAGTATATATAAATGTCAATGTAAATTAAAGCAAAATTTATAAATGTAAATTATTTAAATGTTTAAACTTTTTTTAAAATAGAGCTGCGTACACGAAATGTGTTACATCTAAATTGTTTTTCTTATCGGTGTCCGTCAATAAATGAGAACAGTAATTCTCTTTTACTACATTTTTAGTATTTCACAAAGCTAAAAAGTATATATATGCAAAATGTAACGCTGTCTGCTGTAATAATTTCATCATTTTATTGTTTTTTTATTTATTTCTTAAATTAGTTAATATTACACTCCTGCATATTAACCAGTAGTTCACACTTTTCATTCTAAAATATATTACTAATATACTATCCATAATAACCTACATATTTACATTTACATCTTATTTAATCTATGGTACATTCTATGATATTATATATAATACATCTTATAATATGTTCTAATCTATGGTACAATCTATAATATAATAAATAATAATAATAATAAAATAATAAATTTAAAAAAACAATAATAAAAAATAAATAAAAAAATTAAAAAAATACATCTTATGCTCCACAATTCCATACTATTTTAACAATAATTATAGCATTTGTTTTTAAATTCATTCCTCTTATTTATATTCTTCATGTTTTCTGGCATCTCATCATATATTTTTACACCTCTGTACATTATACAATTCAGTGTATATACTTTTTTCTTCTATGGTAATTTTATTCTATTCCTATTTCTGGTGTTATATGTATGTACATCACTATTTACAATAATTTTGTTCAAAAAATATTTTGGCATTTCGTTATTGAGAATTTTAATCAATCATTTTAGCACAATGAGGGTGAAGTAAAAAAAAATTAAACTTCCATTCTCTTGATGTGTCTGTCATCCAAGTTTTTCATTAATGAGTTCCATTGCTGAAAATAAACTTTTTCTTGGATTGTTTCACAAAATTTCTAAAATATTAGTGGCTGTATAGGTAAGGTTAGGTTATATTAAAAAAAGGTTCCTTTTTCGATATTTTTATATTAATTGTCGAGGTGCCAATGCTATTGCTCTGCGCTTGTGCTTTTAAAATAAGACGCGGGTACTTGACGGTATTATGAAATAAGGCTCAAACTCCGAACTCAAAGGGCTTGGTGACAAAGTGAATCGATGATAAAATGACGTTGATGTTTATCATCGTTGCAGTAATGAAAATTAAATATAAAATACTTGTATTTTTACTCATTATTTTCACATAGTTATTGAGTTGTTCCTGTATTAAAATCTGACTTTAGACAAAATATAGACTATAGGATAGAGAAATTCAAGTAACCGCTACCGTATATATACGATGGTGCAAATTAATCACTCTGCAGCCAAGACATGAACCACTTTACTGTATTGTCCTAATCTGTCGCTGTAAGGCTTCGCGTCAGCTTGCTTCTAACTTAGCAAATACTTGATGCAGTACATTCACGGCAAAGCATGTCTGTTTGTCGTAGTCACCCATCTGCCAACATTGACCGTGATGCGGCCCACCATTCAATATGCAGACGATTGCTTTCTCATATTTTGTATTCGGTGTATAGAATAATTCATTTCCGTAACATTATTATAATTATTTCTCCCTTTCTTTTAACTCGTAGCCTCTGCTTGTGTGCCGAAAAAACTTAGGATCGATTTTTAACACTTTTCCCTCGATCGAATATTAAAAATTCGTTCCCTTAAATACATATCAAATAAATTGATGCTTGCAAAAAATTCTGGTTAAAAGTTTTCATTATCATATTTTATTTAACTTGTATTAGAGCGAATGAATTTTTAATATTCGATAAGAGATATTTTTATAATTATTTAACTTTTTACAAAAATAATTCAGAAAAATTCAGAAAAATATAAACCTCGAAGAAGCGAACCACCGTTACTAAAAATATTATGACATTGTGACCTAAACAATTTCAACTCATAATTTAGTAGGAATCTTTCTGTAAAGTATGGTGGACTAGCTCAGCTGGACTAGCTCTAGACCCTGTATTTTAAAAAAACCTCTTACGTTCTCGGAGTTTATTAATGTCTACATTGCAGAAAAAAGTTTATAATTTGACATGCGAAGTGAAACTTTAATATTTCGTATTTTATCTAATTTTCCATGTTTTTTATCCAATGTTTTCATTCAATCGTATGATTTTATTAAGATGTATCTGATATTTGAGCGAAAAAACTATCTTTGAACCTGAAACCTGCTTAATTGTAGCAAGTAGGTTGGTTGAGGCAGTCTTCCTCAATAGATCAAAATATTATGATCGGGCGTCTGATGTGCCTTATCGTATGGAGCAGAATGAATTGCCTTCTGCTGTCAAGTACATACATAACTCATGTATTTTCAATCTGAATTAATGTCTGTCATTCTGGATATTAATACCATGTTGTCGATGATATCTGTAGCCGATCGAAATTTCGAAACTGTATGTTATTCTCCTTGCCTAGAGGAGTTTCAGGAAAATGGTTTGGTTTCCCATGATACTCATAAGAAAACCGTGCATGAATGAGGTTATAAAACCTGGAAAATGTACGTACGTTCTACAAAACTAAAAAAACATTGATAATAACCTTATATTTTTTATAAAGCATCACGCGGACATGTTTCATTATCGTAACATTTTATAAAGGTAAAACGTAAAAAAACCGTCATAAGTATAAATTTCATATTTATATAATTAATTTACATTAAGGAAGAGATTCAATGTGTACAACATATTTCAAAAGTCGCTTCTCTTGTCAATGCACTTGATTCAGCGGTCCACAAGTTTGCAATTTCTTCCAAGAAAAAGGCTTTCGGTTGGTCGTGAAGCCACTTTTGTACCGTTTCCTGCACGTCTAAATCTGGAAGCCAAGCTCATCGGGGATGATTTTATGGGCAGAACCATGACTATATTGATGAAGTAGCGTCATATCTAATCCATTGGGATTAGATACTTCTGAATAACTTGTCCCTCATATACTGATGCACGTTACATAAATCGCTCAGGTTCTCACTAGAAAACTTCGCACTCGTCGGTAGATACTTTTTTGATTTACTATCATTAGGAACACCGAAGTATTCCTTTTCTGTAATAATAGCCTGTTGTCAACTCTTACACACACTGTGCGCAATAGCCGGTCGATCTCTTTTTATAGATAATGTTGTTGATGAAAATAGACTAGTTGATTCCATATTCATCTGGATCATTCGAAGACCTTTTGTCATCTTATAATTGTAGTGTAAAAGGTGAAGATGCTGTTAAATCATCTCTTACTTGTAATTTTATCTGATTCTGCCATCTCGTGACAATATCTTCAAATTCCAGGTAACAAGAAATATTTTAATTTTTAAAAATGTAAATTTATAAAACGTTCAATTATTTCTTTACATAATTTTCTGAGATTTTTTCTAGCGTGTAATTTTTATGTGTGGGCGCAGGATAAGATTTTTGGACGCCAAAATATAATTTAAAGAATATTTTAATTTTTGCGAATGTTCTTTCACATTCGTGAAATACTTTGTCAACTCAAATGTCAAATGATAAAATATCACATTTCTTTAAAAAGTTGTAGCGCGGCGATGTAGAAATATTGTTCGCGATGTCAAAGTGTACAAAACTTGACGGAGGGCGAAGACAAATTTGAGTTCGCAAAAAAACACGTTTAATGAGAATAACGCAAACATAAAAGAAATGAGTTTGCCATTCTCGTGTTACGACGTATAAATTTGAATACATAAATGTCGAGAAAGAACTTCAAAGTCCCATTAAATCAAATATGACTGGTGAAATAATAACGTTATGAGATGTTCGTGTCAAAGGGGAGAAATTCATGTATCTTGATGTACCATACCTACACGGCGCGGACAAGGTTCTGCTATTCAAAGAAACCTCTATTAGTGTAATTAGGAAACTTAATTAATACACACATTACATATGAGTGGACCCTTGAGGGACACAACATTGATATAATACTTCACAAAAAGTACTAATATACATACGTGACAACAAAAAAAGAAAGTATATCTTTGTCTATTTTTTAAATACTTGTTTACTACAACTTATTTATATTCTTATTCTATATTGCCATGGAACCTGGCTGTGGAGACAAATGAAAACTTAAACAATTTAAACTTTTATTTACTACGCAATAAGTTATTGGAATCGAATTAAAACAGAACACTGTTCTTAAATTTATAGTTACTAAATGTTTCTAGAATATTACACACACTTATTAGACGGTTTCTTAATTCGCACTCATTAACACACAACTGATTCTGTTACATCGATCACTTTCTAGAATATTTTGTTCAATTTTCGCACGTACAAATTTTCTCGCCCGCTGGCAGGCTATATTCCATTATTTACTATCGCTGGAATATACAACGCGATGGCTACACTGTTCTCGCTCCATAGCCAATATTGCTCTGTTTAAACATCACTCAGATTGATGCGTAGTGTGACGCCCCTTGCTTTTATAGGTAAGTAAATGTCTTTCTCGATCTTTTGAGATATTACGATATCTGCCTAGTCGTTACAAAATTTATGTGGTTTATTCTAGAATCTTCTAGTATCTTCTGATTTTAGTGGTATAAAAAGTTTAGAGTACTGTAAAATATTTGATTACTTTTAATTCCTTCCATTTTTGATATATCTCATTAAAATACGGAATCAGGGGACGGCCGCTGGTATCATATTATTTTAAAAATTCATAGCAACCATAGTTTATTTATTTATTTATTCATTTTAGTATACTGTCACAATCCACCATGGTTAAGTACACGAAACACTCATATTTTAAGTAATGATGATATCCAAAAAAAAAATAGGAAAGTAAAATCAGAAAATTAGCTGTCGTCGCGGTCGTTACTGATCAATAAATTAAACTGTTTTATTTTTTGAAATATAGCTAAATGAAAATATTTTGATACGACCAACAGCTGTACACTTGATGACCGCTGTTAATGCTATTTTATATTATACTATCACTGTGATCGATTAACTCGAAGTGAATGTTATAAAATTAAATATTACAGGATAAAGACATCTATAATTCTGACGCTTAAACAGAGATAAAAAAATCAGAAAACAATGGAAAGGAAAAAACCAAACCAATCGTCGACGTGGATTAATTTCAATTAAAACGCGAGCAGCGGTTAACTCGGAAATTTCCACAATCTCAAAAAATTTAAAATGGACGAGTCCAATTATTTCGGAATTGAATAATTTATAATCTCAGTTCAATCGTGAGTGAGCCGGAAAGGTTTTCTATGAAATGAAACTGCGACTGAATCCGTCCAAAAGGAAATTGTTTAAATATGAATATCATTAGTCC
This sequence comes from Agrypnia vestita, assembly GCA_016648135.1. Classification (NCBI taxonomy): domain Eukaryota; kingdom Metazoa; phylum Arthropoda; class Insecta; order Trichoptera; family Phryganeidae; genus Agrypnia; species Agrypnia vestita. The sequence goes on from JADDOH010001234.1 coordinate 94,248, forward strand.
GCCTGCTCTACACAGGGGTACTCTTGTTTAAACAATCCATTTTCTTTGCGACATTTCCCCCGCTTGTTTGGTTTGGCCCGACGGGGGTGGGTCGTTTAATATTTCAGTAGCGGAGCCGCCGGTACTTGCCGCGGAATCAAGGGATGACCGCTGGAAATTGACGAGAAATATCCCTTGTTCTTTTTTAGCAATAATAATTTGAGGTATTTCTGCAAATAGAATCTGATCCACAAAATTAGCAGAGAAAATGGTCCTCTATATTCTGTCATAAAAAGCAATGTACAACCTTTAATAAGTAAAATATGTTATGAAACCTCAAACTATGTGTTTTATATTTTATATTTTTGTTGCTTAGAAAACGACAATGACCTCAGTAACATAGAATTGATTGGTTATTTAACTCATTTGGATGGATAGTCAGGACGGTATTAAAAATTACCACTGACGGCTAAAATAAATAAACATGAACGAACATAAATTCCTTGTCCACAATTTAGAATCACGTCTGTTGCCAATATGTTCGCCTTGCTTAAAGAAATTACTACAAGCTTGTAAATTCTGAAACAATTATGATAAGGTCAAACTAAATACTCTTAAAAAGAATAAAATCTTAGTAAATAAGTCGTGCTTTATAACAAGAAGTCATTTTTAATGTGGAACATAATTAAATATAAATACTGCAATACAAATCTCCCTCACCATACACAAGAATTGTAATTCTTTTTGTAATATACCTATATACAAAAAAAATTAATTACATACCTACACATCTTTGTATTAAAATATTATATATATTATTAATTAAATAAAAAAAAAATTTAAATGTCTGAGACACATGCGGGAGGAGACATTATTCCTTTGTGACCAATTCCGCTTTCCTAAAGACTAGTTTAGTTATACTCTGTGATAACACTTAACTTTCTCAGAAAGTAACTCGGCCGCAAGGTATTTTAATATAATTGTAAAATACCACCCAGCTTATTTGTTTTTAATTTTTTAAAGAAATTTTTAATATTAGGTCCTTACATATGAAATTGAGTTTAGTATGGGAGAAACATAAAGCCGATTTTTTTTTATTATAATATATTTATTTAATCAAAGTATGTACCATTGCTATCTATGTACTTTTGCCATCTCATAGGTAGTTCATTAATCCCTTTACTAAAAAAACCATTCGGACGGGAATCAATAAAATCTTTGAAGGCGGTTTGGACTGCCCCATCGGAGTTGAATTTTTTCCTTTGCAAGAAGTTATCCAAATTTCGAAAAAAATGGTAATCTGTTGGGGCAAGGTCCGGAGAGTACGGTGGATGTCTTAGACATTCCAATTGAAGCTCCTCTAATTTGGTAGCCGTCTGTTGTGCAGTGTGTGGTCTAGCGTTATCATGAAGCAGCAGTGGCCTAGAGCGATTAACCAGCCTCGGTTGTTTAGCAGCTAGCTTTTCCATCATGGTTTGCAGTTGCTGCCAATAGACATCTGCCGTAATCGTCTGGCCAGATTTAAGAAAGCTGTAGTGAACGACACCAGCACTAGTCCACCAAACGCTCACAAGTAACTTTTTTGGAGACAATTTTCGCTTGAGGCATGGTTTGGCTGGTTCGGCAGGGTTCAGCCATTGCGATGAGCGCTTCCGATTATCGTACAGGATCCACTTTTCATCACAGGTAATGATTCGATTTAAATCCCTTCATTATTGTGCCGGTTGAGTAATGCAACGCAGCAGTCAACGCGCGTTTGTTGATTTGCTTCACTCAATTCGTTAGGTACCCACCTTTCAAGCTTTTTTACCTTACCAATTTTCTTCAAGTGGATTAAAACAGTTTTATCACTAACACCGTAGCCTGCAGCTAACTCGGATGTGGTTTGCGATGGATCCGCTTCCACAATAGCCTTCAATTCTTCATTATCAACTTTGGTCTCCGGCCGTCCATGGGGGTTGTTCTGCAGGTCGAAATTTCCAGAACGAAAACGTTGGAACCAAAAACGCACTGTGTTTTCTTTTGCGGCACCGTCGCCATACACATCATTAATCCTTCGAGCCGTTTCTGCAGCACTGGTGCCACGGTGGAACTCGTACTCGTAAATAACGCGATATTTCAAGTTTTTCATTTTGTAAACTGAGTGACGCAAAGAAAAAAACAATTGAGGAAAAAACAAATGAATTATAATTTTCAAAACACAAATACATGAGTAAATAGCTGTATAAATTTGGATTTGGAATTCCTAACCAAAGAGAAGATATTTGAGATCAAATTTGCCAGTACGGCAAAACGCCAATTTCATATGTAAGGACCTAATATAAATTCTTAATATCCATTTTACAGTACTGCATTTAGTAATACGAATAGTTTAGCCTTTGGTTTGCGGTACTGTCAAAGGAGCATTGATCCTTCTGAAATGAAACATCGCCTGTAATATCGGGCTTAATATCAATTAGTGAGTGACCAATAACGATTGCTTCCACCTTCCCCGCCACGGACAGGAGCGGTCCGAGCCGTGCTGGGTGGCGGCCCGCCACGCTTCATTCAGATTGATGACGAAGGTTTATTAGCGAGGCGATTAATCAAAGAGCACAATGAATTCAATATGTTTCAATTTACGTGCGGATCAATGATTTTATTGAAATAAGTAAGCGAAAATTTATGGAAAGCAAATCACTACCTGATAAAATAAATAAAAATTAATAACCTTACGTTATTAAAAATTAACTTGAAAAAATCAACAAATATGTATTTGTTTCTTGATTTTTATTTTATTTCTTGATATTTTTAACATCTTTTTTATAATTTTAATAATACTCATGAAATAATATGATGTGAATTTACTACTCCCATAAGCACGAGTGTCAGCTCCATTATGGCGAGTAAAATTCTATCATTGTATGAATGTATTTTTGTATTCATGAAACTACATACTATTATGACATGTTAATAATGAATAATAATAAAAAAAATCATAAAAGTTGTTTTAAAACAAATTAGTTAATCTCTTTAAAAGGTGTACAGAAAAAAATCTATTTATTCGAAAAATGTAGTTATGATTATGCCAAAGTAACTTAAAACAAAAAAATATATATTTGTAAATCAATAAAATAATTTTGTTAAGATTAATTATAGATGTCTTACGAAGCTATTAATACGGGAAAGTAGGTATAGACGTCTTTGGGCGTTTGCAGGGCTCACAACCTGTCAATGGCTGGTTTAATTAATCATTTGACACAGTGCAACGTTCACCGATCCACCCATCATGTACCACTACATCATTCAAATTTTAAAAGTTGGATATATAGTTTTTATATGTAATACCTTACTTCACTTAATTCATTATAAACTTACGCTAACGCCATCTGCGGTTAACCCCTGTAAACGCACAGACTTCCATACTTACTTTCCCATATAAATAATTTCGTCTCTGTGATACGTGTGTATATTAAATCTTGACATATAACGTTACCTCTGGGGAAAAAATTCAGGCATTATGTAATTGAAATAATTTCAACATCCTCAAAAATTTTGTAATAAAGTTGTATTCAACTTTTGATTACTAAAGTATAATAAGTATTTTCCACATACACTTTTGTTTCAAAATAAATATATGCATTAAATATATTAGATTTTTAATTTAAATAATTTTGTTAAATACATGTCTTCGTATATTTTCGGTTATGTTTCCTCAGGGAGCATTTTATATTAGTTTATAAACGTCATAAAAGGGACTCTGAAATCGTGCCTGGTACGAATTAATCATTTATCATTGTATAATAATAAATTTCTGGTTGTGACAGAGGATTTGATTCATGGCAGTATTTCTTTAGAATCAGTAGTATGCGATCTTTGTTGGGCTATCAGGTGAATACTTTCTAAACATTTATTCTTTACTCATCTTCAGATACTGACACACTAATTTTATTATTTTTTACATCTTTCCTTATATCGCTTATGATAAAACAATAAAGGAGGCAAAGAACTGCATAATACATACATATTTTTACAATAAATAGAATACGAGGAATTAATTTATTGGAAAAAGAGTCACGGATAATTGTTTTTCAGATACAAGTTTTTGCCAATTACAACTAAAGACACTTGCATTAAAGAACTTGATTTTGATAAAAGTGTGGTATATTAAGTATTGTTTTATCAAGAGTGATATGTATATTTCTCTCAGATCTTAGCGAGCATAATAGTTGAATGCACACGGCTCTTAAGATCATAAAATGTAGGAGATTTATAAAAATATTAAGTAATTGGTTTATTAACTAAAGTTTCAAAGATAAGGTTGTCAATAAGATGTATATATTTACGACTTCTACACCCCATTGTTGTGAAGGGCCGTGAAGCTTCAAGAAAGGTCATCGCATCACTCGCACCCCTGACCCTTCACCCTTGAGTTCCTCGTGATTGTACCGTGGCTTGTGGCACCCTTAGCGCACACCCTCTTTCCTACTTGTTAAAAGATAATAGAATTGAAGTATGTAGGGTGAAACTTGATTGGAAATTTACCTAGGTAGAACAATAGCTAATATTAAATTTCAACAATTTTTCGATTTTTGAGGAGAATTGAGTACACCTGAAATCACAATTAATAGCTGGTGAAAATTTTGATTTTCCTCTTAATTAATAGTGTTAACATTAAAAGTATTTATACAAAATTTTTATAACTGTTTTTTCGTTTTACAGGCACGTTATTTGATTATGAATTCTCAGTTAAAAAAATCCTTTCTTTCGTATAATATTTAAACTTTCAACACTCATATTTTAATGTAATAATAAATAATAATATCCTTATCCTAATATAATTATAAAACAAATATTAAAAATAATGAAACAACTTATTCTCAACCTTTTACTTTTCACGGCCGTTCAAAATCTTCTGTTTCTACGGTTGGCCAGAAAAGTCGTACAAACACGGCATAATATCTCAGAAAACCAGAAAATTAGAACGATAATATGAAAGTTGTTTGTTTGACTATAACTTCATTCATTTGTTATTTATTGTAGTAATAAACTGTAATAATTATTTTTATTTACTTGATTAGATTGCAAATAATGCATTACAATTTAAATTTTGTCTAATTAGCTAGTTTCAGTATTCATATTAAAATTTCCTTAATAAAACCGCAAATAATTTAAATAATTATTACACAGTTGACACATTACCCTAACCTAACATAACTCTCATAAAATGAAAAAAAAAATTACATCATTATAATATATTTTATTAACACATTTTTTCATAAAATAAAGCTGTCTCTCCAGTTTATTGCGTAATTTATTTAATTTTCACAAATTTAAATGATTATGAAATTATCTACTCATATTTTCAACCTTTTGACTAGATGTGCGAGACTAGAAATATTTGATGGCATAAATTAAGCACATATAATAACTACATATATAATAGCCGTATCATCAAAGAGTAATTAATTATCGGGTAGTTTTTAATAAATTAGTCAAAATTTCTATTCAACAAGAAAATTTAATGGATTCTTTTTCAAATTCGTTGCTTTCAAAATATCGAAAAATTACATTAGAAACTTTGGAGTTTCCGAAAATTAACTTAAACTGAAATAGTTTTATAAATAACTTTTTCATGACACAGTAAAATGGACAGATTTTCTGCCCTTTTTGTATCTGAGCCATGTTGGTACCTATCGAAAGTGCTCGACTTTTAATTAAGTACTGATTGTACTCAATGTACCTTTTAATATAAATTTAAAATATATTGCTCGATACTAAAGTAATTAATTTTAAAAACAATGTTAAATACAACCACACAGCTGATTGATAAAAAGGAAATATCTGTGGAAAGTGGAATCCAAATAGGTTTTTTACAGATTAACACATATAAACTCTTTTAAATATTAAACTGGTTTGTAAATTGTAACTTCAAAATTAAATGTGTTCACAATTAAATAAACAACAAAAAATTGTAGAAAAAAAAACACATGCTTAAAAAGCTTTTAGATTTTGACTTTAGAGTTTTGTGATACTCGTTTCAGTACGCCTTCAAACCGCGGTGTTTTTACGAGCAATATGGATGCGCAGTCCAGACATCCGACTACCCTTGAAATATCTCCGGGCTAAAGCCTTATTCGTGTACACAGAAGGCTGTGTTGAAAAAACATGTTCTATTTACATTCTACGTACCTTTTGAATCTTTTTTTGAACAGTTAAATCTTGTTTACAAATTGAAAAAAATCTGTGCGTACCTATGTTAAAAAAATTAAATATATAAAGTTTATTCCCATACATCATATTAATGCTTGTTTGGAAAAAATAAGGTTCCTCTTCGTTGATTTTACTTTCAAACATTTAAATTATATTATTCTTTCAGAATATTTTGAGTTTGTCCAAATTTTTCAGAACGCAGTACTGGATTTTGTCACAAGGACATCATTAATCAAGATTTATAATGTATTATGGTGAACGTTACATTGTGTAGTCATCACTCAAGGGGGAATACCTACCTAGACATTTCGAAAAAATTGATTTTAAATTTTTGCGTTTTCTTAAAGCTTGAGGTTTTAAGAATGTCTGGTGAAAATTTCAAACAAAAATTAAAAAAATAACAAAGTTATAGCAGATAGTGTGGCATTCCTTTGTTGATTACGCGCCGCGCCACACGGCGCTGCGCTAGATGCAGGAAGCTACCAGCCGGGCTCTTTCATAACAGAAACTTTAGACATATATATATTTATATTTATTATATTTGTGAAGAGTGCTCGATGATATGGGAATTCAAAAATTCAAAGTAAGGTGGAGGAATTATATTATGGACCTGGAATTGATTATTTTATGTAAGTTGAAAAATTTCGCGATTTATTCATTACCTAATCAATTTTCAAACGTTTTACTCGAAACCATGTATTAAAAATCGGTGACCAAACTCGGAAACTACTAAACCGATTAAGTTGAATTTTTTTTTTGGTTATTCTATACATAATTACCTAGTCTTTATCGTAGGATTTATTTAAGTGACTTAGTTTTTTTTATCGATATAATAAGCCCAAATTTTTCCCTTCAATTCAAACGCCCGCCATTTTGTCAAAAATCAATATTTTCAAAAACTCCTACATCAAAGACATTATAGTGTCAATTATGATAATCTTTTTGTTTTCTTTTTTATTCAGATTATTACAGATGAAATGGAAGTGGTCACCGCGGACGACTTTTTTTTCGACAGTCGACAGAATCCAAAAATTTTCTCCCAATGTTGAATATTTTTTAATAAAGAAAAATTAACATATTCATAATACTATGTGCTTTCATGTAAAAATGAAATCAATATCGTAATCCATATAAGTTTTCTTTGAAAAATTCACAAAAGTCGCCTTTTTTCGCGCTTCGTAGGTAGGTATTCCCCCTTAAGCTAGGCGTACGATAGGTCGTAAGCCCTATGAACACACAAAAGACTTCCATACCTGCTTTCCCATAAAAAATATAATTTCGTCTCTGTGAGACATCTATAATTTATATATCTATAGGTACTATTCTTTACTAACACGAACAATCAGTTGAAATAAGTAGTTTTTGACTGCTTTGCGAGCAAATTGGACTCATTTTTACTCCCCTTATATTAACTCGTGGCGTCTGCTTGTTTGCTTGCTTGCTCGCCGGCTTGCCAGGTGAAAAAACTTTGGATGGATTTTTTTTTAACCCTTTTACCGTGATCCAATTGAGCTTATAACATAATTTCGGATTTTTAGAAATTCTATTGGTTTTTTTCAAATTGGAATCATTAGAAAAGTTTGATTATTGGCCACGGCGGCCCGATAACGTAGCGGAATATTTTCTAAATTTGAATTACTCCGTCAGTATACATAATAGGTACTTCACTACGAATGTCGAAAATCTAAATTGACTGAAAAATGTTTTTAGAATTTAATCTTCAAAGCATGAAGTGTCTTATCAAAGCTCAAAACATCTGACATTTTAGAAATATATTAAATTACTGTAAGTTAAGTGTTATGTTATATGTTTTAATTCGTCTTTAATTGTTGTTATATTTTACAAAGAAAGGGAGTATAATAAAAACTTGGTTTTTATGGGTTACTTTTTTTCATGTCGAGCTATCTTTCAGCACACTTCTTATCACATCAATACACATACATATAATTTCTCAAGGAAACCCAAAGTGCTTAAAAACGGTGCTAACTTTGTTGTCTTTTATAATGAAATCAAGCACCAATCAATGGATCCCCAATCGATTATCTTACCTCTATCCTAAACAAGCTCTGCATGTGTGAAACTAGCATTAACATTCGAATTAAATTTGTATTAAATGATGTTAATAAATTCTGCATTACAATTGAACGCCGTTGATTACAAATTTAAAAAGAAAAGGCCATATCATCCGGACCGAAAAAAATATTCTGTGAAATAAACAAAATCTAAAAATATAATATACTGTCAGGGGAAGTGGCTGCGGGAGACAATTGAAAACATTGGAAAATATTTGGCTATTAATTTTTTTATAAATTGACAAACAGCTTAACGCGAATTTAATTTGACAGTCAAGTCTCAAATTAAAATTTATAAATCGTCTTTAAACATTTTACTGTCGCTGGGTAAAACTTTATCACTTACTGGAGTATTCCGTTTAAATATCGCACGTAAGTAGTTGCACTTATTTTCAACACCAGTTAGGTACTCCGCTTCATTTCATTTACACAATTAATCTGCGCGTCACTGGTATTACATACGCGTTGGTAACCCCGATTATTACGGCTCGTTGCTAATATCGCATCGGTAGAAGCGTCAAAATAAACTCAATTTGCGCAGCTGTCTCATTCGAACTCTTGAAAAGATTCTTTCATTTTTTTAGTGTTTACGATCTTATTAATGTTATCGACATATTATGAGGGATTCTGTCTGTAATCTCTTTTACCATCTTGTTAAAATATTTTTCAGCACAAATATCGTATTGTTGTTCCTTCATAGTTTTAATTTTTATGAAAAGTCGCATTATTTATATTAAAATGAGCAGTAATAATTCAATTATAACATTGATCTCATTCATATTATTGATGGATTTGGCATTTACAAATTGAGATATTCTGTTTCTCACAAAACTTAAGAAGTGAAAAAATATAAAAATATTATACTCACGTAGAGGTAACAAAGTTAATATTATTTGAGCATTGAAATGATTTATTTTTAATAATTTTTATCAATGATTTCAATGTGCTAACATCTGCTGCCAGTTTATATATCGGGTGGTGTTATCGTATTTAATGCGTTTTTTAACATGAAAATTATTTTAAAAATTGTCTTTGCTCTATAGACACGCGTACTATAATTATATATATATTAATTATATAACGATATTAATTATTATTAAAAGGAAAGGATATTAATTATATAACGTTGTTTAAAGCAGGGGATAATCACCCTGTGCAGCATCCTGCAACCAATTTAGGGGTGTGAGGTTACTGAATGTTGACTGTAATGTGTACACAGCCTCTCTACCGCCTTCTGGCCATCATCGATACTGTATCAATATCTCATGTTGAATATTCAGTTGACGTTTGCCGACTTTTGAATAAAGTAAATATTCCTGAAAATTATTATCAGGCAAGCTTACCCACGCGTAGATTTTTAGTAACTTTTATTCATATTTTATAAATTTGTGTATTAATCTTAACATACAGATGTATATCATAACGGAATTTTTATGGATCTTTTTAAGTTCTACAACTTTTCTATAGAAAGTACTTAAATATCTCTTACCGTTAAGGTGGCATTTGAAACAACGCATGGCACGACCATTTTTTCGTCGACTTTAATTGTTAAATAAGTCACCACGAAAAGCCCTTTTATTTTAACAGGATAATATATATCCCATGTCCACCCTGAAAATTTATTCTAAATATTGTTGAAAGAATTTTGGAAATTGGATCAATAGTAGTATCGGAGATTACCTCCTACGTCTAAACATACAAACTTTATCTCTTTATAATATTTTAGTATAGATAAGATATCAGTTGACATGACCGACCAACATTCTAACATCGACTAACATATATATATATATATATATTTTTTTTATTTTATTTATTTAATTTACGGTACAAATACAGTTCTTATATATAACATATCAGATTAAACATTTTTTTTAAATACTTGGTAGTCATGTAGACCTCATCAGTGAAGAGAAGCTCTTGAGTCTGATGAGGGAGCCACAGTTCTTATTTCTTGTTATAATATATAGGTACCTAGTGTATACAAGTTATTTATATACAGTAAAAAGGTAAATTGATAATGAATTTTTTATAATATATATAATATAATATATTTTAAAATACCTAAGTATTTGAATATCATTGCAACAATCCTGGATTTTATAAGATTTCTTGACATTTCAATGTTCACAAATTCACAAAAGATCATTTAAAATAAGTTTTCTAGTGTTAAAGTGTGTTTTTAAATTTTTCAAAATAATATTATGATACCTGGTGTTTCAGAATCATCAAATCAATTTTACTGAAATTTTTCATAACGTGTAACCATTTCCTCACCCGGTGGGATCGGAGGGGAGGGGGAAGAAACTCAGGACGCGCGACGCATCGATAAAACGTCGAGAAAAAGACGTGGTTTCCGTTAAACTCGCGGCAATATTGTATTGGCAAGGAAGATGTTACGGCACCGTGAAATTAGGAAAGAAATCCCTGAGAAGAATTGACACGTCCCCTCTAGAGACCAACGTAAATATAAACAAGCCCATACCTTAAACCTTGGAAAGATCTCCAACGAAACACTCCTAGTGTTCATTCTTATCCCTTTTATATGTACACACTTTGGATTTTAGGAAAAGCGAGCACAACGGGGTGAAGTTTTGGTTTCATTTCACAGCGACATTTTGTATATTTTAACTACATTTGTTATGGGATTTGACAAATCTTTACAATTTAAACAAGAAGTTGAGTAAGATACTATTAATGTTTTTGTAATGTTATTTCTCGTGTATGTGGAGAAGAATCATGACGCGCGGAATTCCAGTGGAACTCTTTGTCAGCTTCCAGTTATTTTATTGGTTTACAAGTGACAATAGTTCGGTTTTCGGTTTCAGTACAAATGAAGTAATTTTTACGTCGCGGTGGCTACATAATGAGAGAGCCCGCGAAATTGCGCCTCTCGTTTTATAACATTCGCTCTTTCTTTTTTCCACGCCATCTTTCACTCTCATTCATCAGACAGACGTCACTCAGATCCGTTACATTTATTACAAATACATTGTCTTTAGTCATTTTCAATCAAATAATAAAACAATTTGTGTATTTAATCACAGTATATTTTGTGTTAATAAATTTGGTTTCGAAAAAAATATTTTCCTAATTGTAACTTTATCATGGAAAAAATTAAACTAATTAAATTAATTTGATTTTTTCACAATTTTCTTTGATATATATCAAAGCAAATGAATTTTTAATATTCCATATTCCATTTTATTTAAAATAAGTCAGAAGTATTGAAAAAAGAAACGCAAAATTAGATGTCGCTTATCTCCGTAACTGTTAATATTTTATCCAAAGTGTAAAAAACATTTTCTATTTAAATTGAATGAAGAAGACTCCCTTAAGTTTTTTCTACTAGCTACAAGACACTATACTCGGGCCGTAAGATTCGTAATTGTATTTGCCTTAATTGGTTATGTTAGGTATTACTGTGTTAGATCTTCTCCCTTTTTTTCGGTAATAAATATTAAATTTACTTTTGCCAGTTTTGGTATATTTTATATAGATGTCCATTATATCTCACTCTTTACATAACATTTTTTGAGTTGTGAAATATGTCAAATGAATTTTCAAACCTTCATTGTGTTTAAAAATGTTTAATGTATAACTTTGCGCCAACAGATATTTTTCAGCTATCACATTTACCAGAACGTTTATCGTTCAATGTGTTTAAAAAAAATTGTTTGCTTTGTAAAATCGTTCGTTCATTGATGAATTTTTCAACAAAAAAAATGTCAATTTTGGAAAACAAGGGGTTGTTCGCACTCAATTTAAAATGCATTGAACTTCTGAAAACAAAAGCATACTTGAATTTTTTTTTAATTACAAATTTGGTGGAAAAAGCCCTGTTTTAAAAAAGAAAATCCATCAATGCACTTCACTCAAATTTCACCACGAACTGTAATTATTTCTGTATACTAGAAAAAAAAATATTCATTTTCATTCAAAGTAAAAGCCGTTCAATATAATTCAACTAGTGTTTAAAACCCGTTCCAGAAAGCTTCTGAACTATAACACAAATAAAAATTAACTTATATCTACCTTATTAATTAATTTTCATCACAAATTACTGTTCAAATTTTCAATATTATTTGACAATATTAATGGAATTTTCGTTTTCTTTTTGAAAAATGTACCTTCAAAACAAAACGGTCACGTATCCACATTTCAGAAAAAATTGACATTTCACTCCAATTACGTGTGATGCACAGAAATATAATGAGATTTTAAAAATAAGATTATTTTTCCATATATTAGATATGTGGGGTATAAAAACAAAGACAGAAATATCAAAAAAAATTAATGCAATCAAAGATACAATTCAAGAATTTATAGGAAACATGGAACATGGAAGGGATAAAATCTAGAATTCAGTACATTTTAAATTAGTAATATTCGGTGACTGCATTAACAACATTTTTTATTTTTTTGTGTGTTGCTTCCTTTGCTATTATAGCCCACATATATACCATTTCACTATATTCTTAGGATATTTTATTTTTATTTATTTGTTACCTTTTTATAAACATATTACTACAATGGCGGGTTTTTGCAAAATCGGCAATATGTTCTAGCAAACCACGTTTTAATCAGTCGTATCAAATTGAATTAATATATTTCCCACTTTCTTATTTTTTATATTTGCTTTTTATTTAAAAATACGAATGTATAATAGAAAGGGGTTAAACTGTGTTTTTGGATTGAGGAATATGAGTAAGAAGTATAGCTGCAGTTTAACTGGCTGTTCCCAGCCAAAACTTACTGCACCATGCAGATTCATCTTTAACGAGGGCTTAAAGTATTAGCGAAGTGACCCATCTCAATTTATTGAAAATTAAAAGCGTATTTTTGCAATACTAAGTTTTGTTGCTTTTGATTTCCAATGGTGATGGTCGGTGTCATGACCATTTATAGAAAATATGTTAATTTATTATGTAACGTATAGATAATAAATAGATCGTAAATGACCTCGATAGATAGTCCAAGTGAGACATTAAACCACATTGAAAAACATTTTATATAGTTATTAGAAAATAAACATTTTTATGGTATATTCTCTTTACGTGCTACTTTTACAATTTTTTTACTTATATTTACACATACACATTTTATAATTATATTTTCAATACTACTATTACACGCCAGTACCTCACGTGCGTTAGCCATTTTAAAACTACAAAATACCCATGTCGTTTAGTACCTTATTTATAAAAAAAATTACGCGGCACTTGATACTGGTATGATGTGCATTCTAATATTATTACTAGTAAATTAACACAGATAGGACTTCAGTGCAGTATTTAATGTATTAGCTAAGGCATATAGTACTAATCTGTATACTTATCTTAAAAACATATTTTTGCACTCGGTGCTTTAATTTCAATATTCAAATAAAGACAAATATAGGAAAAATAATAGTTATGTGTAAATTACTGCACAAATGTAGAGCGCGTGGGATCCAAGGTCAAGGTCAATTAATACAATACGTGTTTATGACGCACAAGTACATACCACATTAGGAGGACGTAATTGTGCGACCGATTTGAAGGAACAGTCAAGACTACCCCGCCAACTTACGCGGACACCATAACTTCGCAGATGCACGGCATTAAGTCACGGCGTGAGAGCTCGTAAACCATTCAGATGCAGCCAAGTCCTCCAGCCTCCGCGTTCTGGAGTTGCAGAGATATTGGCATAGACAGCGAACGACCTGACCAAATTTATGGGCGATCGATTTCTTGATATTTGAGAGTACTCTCCATTTCGCGTATGCAAATCGGCGGCGTCCAATTTCCGCTCGACATTTTTTCAATATTTGCAAATACACATCCCTTCTACATACTTGCGTTTCGTTTTTCAAACAAGATAGAGATACTTCCGAAGACGTTGTATTTTTATAAAATATATTCTGTTGGATGTTGTACGTGTAACATGTAATATTTGATGGGGGCGTATTGTTATTTTTTTTTATTCAAGAAATCTATGTTCATGTTTGTTTATAGTTTACATATTACTTATATGAATGTTTAAAGCTGTGCTGCCTCTAGGAGAAAACGTCGTGCTTAGAAGGGGAGGTCGTTTATATTTTGAACCTAAATATGCATTACAATGTACAAGTGTTATAAATATATTAACAAATAATAAATAAAATATCTGCAAGTATTGAGTCAAAAGAATTGATATAACTTTGACTGTCCACATTTTTTCATACATCAGAGAATATAAGAAAATAAACATTGATACACGGGATGTATAAATTACAAGATTGACTCATGCCACTAACCTCTGTTGCAACTTTTTATTATTATTACATTATAATAGTAAATAGATTTGTTTAATATTTTATTGTTTTATGGATATATTTCATATTATCATAGTCTAGCTATGCAAAATTTGATGTAGATTGGTCGAAGAGTCATTGGGTTATGTAAAGAATAGTTAAACGGTTACATCTATAGTGTTTTACAAAAATATTTAATTAAAATTGCCTTAAAAAATATCTGAGCATCCCTAAAATAAAATGACAAAAACATATTAAAATAAATTTTACCGCACTTTTTCTATTTTTACAGGGATATACTCGTAAAACTACGATTTATAGTTGAATTTACTTTTTAGTAGAATGCGTCAATATAAATAAAAATAAAAACTAATCATTAAAATATTGTATGTTTAGTTTCTTCTGTTAATTCCATTTAACCATGTGAAATGACAATTTCTGACATTTCCGAATGAGTTCATGCGCCGAGGTTAAAGTAAGACATGTCTTAGTGTTCGACACAAAGCTAGTTCAAAGAGATTCTCGAGGTCTGACCTTTAGATTGACTCAATTTGAACTACGCCACATTGGGCTCAGTTCAAATCACTTAATTAATAACATCATTCCTAATTGTTTTAAATTGCTTCTCAACGCACTACACATGTCAAGTAATGAAAAGTGCTACAATGATACCTGTATCTGTAGTTTTTAACACTTTACTGACCTTGTTTTTGAATCGTTCATAATGTGTAATCCTAACAGCTCGTCTCTTTGAGAACAATTTATTATTTTATTTACCTATATGATTTTTTTTATTATATGCTATACTTCGCTTATTTGATATTATACTTTACTCATTCGGATATGATATATTTAATTTTATAGATTTTCTAAATTAACATAATTCTATTAATATTTATTTAATTTCTTATTAAGTTTATACACAGACAGCAGATTCCTCCTATTCAGTCATTTCCATTGCAATAAGACTTCAATTATTCAATGAAATTATGAAAATAAATACAAAAGTATTAATTTATATGAACACAAATTTATATGAACTACTTTGATTAATTTAATTTTTACCTGTTTAGATACTACACTGAATCGTAAAACAAAAATCAATTAACTGGATTTTTTTACACAGCGATAGTGTTTTTTTTAATTATTGATTATATAAAACCACTAAGACAACGCTAAAAAATAAAAAATATGTGTATTTTACTGCTTGTTGAGGTAATGATAAAATTATATTTTTGCTCCAAAATAATCACTGTCTTTTTACGATGTATGTAAAATAAGTTCAAGTATTCAAGGGTAGATTGAAGACGTAATATATTTTTATCCTGAAATAAGACTTTAGATCTTTTCACACGCATTTTATCATACATCAATGATTTTCCATCTGACTGATTTCTCATCAATCAATAAACCTTTCTTCATTTGGTCCACACAAGGATGCCACCTATTTACAAGGATAGGGATACACGATATTTTTTTCTAAGTACTTTTCAAATTTTATAATTTTTATTTATTTTTGGAAAATTAAATGTAACAATGTAAACATTAAATGGAATAAGGTAACTAAGGTAAGGCGACTGATAATGTGCCGAATCGTTCGAAACGTTTCCGGTTTTGTTTACCAATTATCCTTATTATCATACCACGTAAAAATATCTACTCTTAGATGATTCACTTTAATCGATATTTGATTATGGATTCGATTAGAGAGACGTTTATTTAAATTGAGCTTGATGACAAATATTAATTTTTAACTGCTTCAACAGAACTATAAATCGATAAAATTCGACAGAACGGTATTTGGGAGTTTGGAGGTACTTTGAAGCAATTGCTTTTAGGTCACCACCCATCATGTGACGGAAATGTTCCAAAGGCATAGAATGTTTGATGATTTTATTATCTTGATAAAACAAGTACAAATTATACAGAGCACGATTACAAATACAATGATAGATATTCGAAGGGCGATAGCCTTCGGCCACCCGCCGGAGGTCGATGAGAACTGACATGCTCGTCTAGAGCGTGGGCGGCCTTTTATATGACTTGCGAATAAAGGAGTTTCCTGAAGTGCGGCTGTGTGTGTGGAGAAATCATCGGAAATGCTGACGGTGCAATGAACTGTAGGCCACTCGCGTGTTCGTGCCTCGATCTGCTTATGTGGCATTTTTGCCACTGTGTGTGTGTGTGCGACCTACATTGGTGGTTTGTGTAATGTGGTATGAATTCTACAAATATATTATTACCAAACAACAAATATTTTCTCAGACCTGAGTAAGAAAATTTAAAAATCTCATTATACGATTTAATCTATACAAGCATAAAAAAAATCTTGGCGCGCAATAATTTCATGTTAAGATACGCATTTGCGCTATAAAATGATCCTTCGTCTCTTTTCTTTCAAAAATTAAGTTATAAAATGCAGACCTTCCATACCAAATTTACTTCTTAAATTAATTTACCAGTATCTACTACAAGTACATTGTAACTTATGTTAATAATCCTGTCCCTGTATTTTACTTCTGTAAAAATTGTATCCATTGAAAAAATATTATTATTTGTTTGTGTCAAAACCCTTAAAATAGAAAACTTTAAAATGTTCAGTAATATCAATTATTCTCATAGAATTTCCTTTTAAAAATCTGTCATTCATGACGTTTGAATTAATTTGGAAGCTTATATATATTTTCAGATTCTACGAAAGTATAAAATATTAGATAGATATGTATATTTTCCCATAAGAGATTAAAATATTTAATTTTTTTTTATATTTACTGTTTAATTTGTGATTGTTTTTTTTTTGTTTCAGGTAAGATTGGCTACTCTGCAATATTGTAGAATCTAATAGGAAACCATTTTATGCTGCGAAATAATGTAAGTTATCTTTAAAATTTACATCATCATTTATTTAAAACCATTTTTCTGTCGGAGCCTTAAGTAAAAGTATGTCAAATGTACTCCAGTTAGATGTACTGATGGAAGTCCTAGAGTGCAACTAATTAAAAAAATTAATGGATTGTATTCAATGTCATATACAGATGTGCTTAAGAGAGGGTTCGGATGACCGTATTGGGGAGTAGGGGAGTATCCCTATTGTTTAATTTTTTTTTAACGAACGGGTCGTCTATAGTTCGTTACGCAGTTGGGTGAATGAATGTATTACAGAATGCTTAACATTTTACATTTTAAAGAATAGATAGTAAATGTACATGTTCCTAAGTATCTACTAATATTTTCAATTCTTTCACAAAAGTTCGTACAGGCGCATGGTCGCATGTAACAAATATATTAATAAATTATATTTTATAACCCATAACGATATGCGGAACATTCTCTTTTTTATTGTCATGTTTGGTAAGAAATCCCAACTATAAAGAACATCTCTCTGTCACAACATAAATGTATCTTTTATTATTTATTTAAAACAAAACCTCATTTCTCTACTTATGTATTATTATGAGAAGGTATCATCAAACTTATATTATTAAATAAAACAAAAATAAACATTTTTAAATACTACTACGTCACGAAAATGTACAGGGACAGTTTAACTACAACAAAAAAGAGAACGACCCATCTATGAACTGTCAAATGGATTTCATAGATATGTTTGTTAATCACTATTTAAATTCAATAATATAGGTACCTTATCCCTCAAATATCTTTGAGCAAATACTTTTTTACGTGTATACTTAGAGTATGAGCTTTATTCCAATTGTTACGCGAGTATAAACTATTTTCTGTCAGGAATTTCATACGTTAGAATATTTTCAGTTCATAGATTGAAGTGATCAATCGAATAATATTATTTACGAAACATCAAAAATAAATGTTTCCTCCGACGCTCTCTGTCAATATCATCTGCCGGTACACGCGAGTACTTGTGTAACAAAGAAACGCTATCGAAATTGGAAAACTACAATTTAATTTCGACTTTGGAAAGACATTTCTCACTGCGGATCATAATGCAGTAACAGCCCGAAGAAGAGTCACGGAATTTCTAAAAATATAACGTCCTACCGTTTCCTCTTTTTCGCTCCGATTTCTCTCTACAATATATATCAGTATTATTTCCTTCCCTCGAGATCCTATTCCAACCGTAGAGGTTGATTTAGTCTGCAACCAAACAGTAGTTTATTTTGCCCTAATGCCTGTGTTATCGAAGAAAAATATCGAGCGTCAAAACTTGATGTATTTCTTACAGCACATATATTAAAATAATTTTAAATTTTCATTTATACAACTAGTTTAAGCTTCTAAAAAAGACTCTGAGAACCAACTTATCTTTAACTTGTTGAATGAACCTTGAAGTAGACTCGAACCTAAAACTTTATATTGTCAGTTGAATGTTATAACTAATAAACTAATGTAACCTTATTGATCTTGTTAGCAGTTACCTAAGTCTCGCTGGCAATTATCTATGTCAACGGGTATAAATTAGACTGAAGTAGTGTATTTCTAGATAAATTTAACACCAAAATTAAAACGCCATTAAATTTTTATATTTTAAACTCATTTAGTAAATCACGTATTCACAAAATAACCATTTTTAAAAATGACGTCATCGAAACACGAAATCACGCGGATAGCAGGCACGTCCAGTGAGAACATTGAAGCATGACATTTACGTAACATGTATTAAGAAAAAATAAGTAAATTTAATATTTATCTGACAGAATATTATGATATATAAAAATATAATTAGGTACAATGATAAAAATTGTCATTTGAATATTACGATATCAATGTTTTGTTTTATTTTCTAAAAGTCATGCTTCAATCTCCCACCGCACGCCTCTGGCAGAGAGATAGAACGGGAAAAAAATTATAAGAGATGACGCCTACTGATTCACACATAAAGAATGTAATCGAAATTCTAAAAGATATGTTATTTTTATACTATAATGCTTTTCTTGTTCATGATAAACATTGTAAAATAACTAAACTTAAACTCAATTAATTTCAAATACCAATAATCCAACTTCACAAATATATTATAGTTTTATGTAAAGTACAGCTATATAGTCAATTCTCTTTTTTATTTTATTATCGGAAAACAAACACAATACAATAAAAAACGTTACGTACATAAGTTGAAAAAAAAAGAAATATTGACATTATAGCCCAATCACATGTTTTCTCAAAAGATTGTGAGTTAGTTTGATAGAAGTAATATAATCATCAATTATACAAAAAAAATAGAAGAAAAGATTCATCTGGTCTGGTAAATCTATATTTTTAAATGGTGTACATTTCAAATATTAAATTTTAAAAAATGTGTTTAAATGCATTAATCTGAAATCATTAATTAGGTACCTACTTAAAATTCACCTCAATTCACACAATTGCATCGTTAACTTTTATATTTTAAAAAATGTACTTTTTGATTTTAGTTATTCGTTGAACATAATTTTGCTTTGCACCGTCTAAAAAATATTTAGAAACAATGGTAAACATTTATCGCTCTGTATTTTTTAAAATTATTATACACTTTTGTGATGGCTCGAACACCCTTATTTTATTAATTAAACTGGTTAAAATGGTTGAAAAGAAAAGTGGATGCATTAAATTAAGGAGTATTTACATTTTTTCACATTTTCAAACACCAACACACTGAAACAATGTGCGTCGTACGCACGGCTTACAAATACTAATTCGATTGTGTTTCTTAAATGAAAAGAGGTATACTATTCATGACAATGTCATCTTTAATCATGTACAATTTGATAAGGAGTAAAATAACGTTACTATCTTTTTAAACCTATTCCATATTCTGTACCGAAGATTCTGTATTAAGAACGAAAAAGGGAATATAAATATTTTAATCCCCTGGTGCAGTAGATCAGCGTCTATTTGGACCACTCCATTCTCTCAAAAAAATGAGACATCAAAAAGCCATTTGCTGATTGCTGCACTGTCGGAGCCGTCTGTAGAACGCATCTAACGTATGATGATTCTGCATAAAAAGACAATCCACTTCCCCAGATCTATTCTTAATTTTGAGAGGATTGCACTCGCTTGTGAATGGAAAAAGAGCTTTTTATTTCAAAAAAATCCGCGCCGTGGGATTTCAAAAGTTATAATTTTTCTCATCTTAATAATATCGCTGAATTGAAAATCTATTTTGATTGATATAAACTTTTTCAAGTGCAAATTTTTTTAAGTTAACTTTTAATAAAAGTGATTTATAATATAATTCGAAAGAGATGAAAGCGTTATTTTACTTGGTTCTAATAATATATATATTACTTAGTTATAATTTGTACACCGTATTTTTTTTAAATAAAATATTTCACATCCTCGCAGTAAAACATTTTATATTAAATTATACAATTAGTTTTATGTAACATGTTTTCTATTTCCTTTATTGCATACTTAAAAGTAAATATTCCACAATCTGGTTCCGATTCATCATATACTTGTTATAAATTTTCACATTTTCATTTTTCACTCTTATAATAATTTCTTTATTTCTTTATTTTCGTCCACAAGAAACGTAAAACACGCATATTTTTACTCATATAACTGCTATGTATTATATATAAAATATTCAAATATTATTGACAATTATTCTTATCTAATTATATCACTTGAAAGCGCCGTTATTGCATTCAAAAAGTTATAAATTATATTTCTATTGTGTATTAGTATTTTTTAAAACTAAATTAAGGTTATTAAAAATATTTATAAGAATTTTTATATCTGTTTTGTGCTCAATAAACTTTATTTAATAATTTTGCATATTTTGTCAAATATATTATAAAATTTTACTTAAGTAATTATTTCTATTAAAATTGTATATTTAATCAATTCGAATAAATCCACTCTTAAGCATAATTATTTATCAACAGTATTAACTGCTCAATTATTAAATCATCAAAAATCAAAGTCTAAAGGCTAAAACATTAATCACCCATAACAATCTAAATTCGCACATCTTGTTCAAAATACTTGTGACGTAATACATCTCTCGCTAAGTACTTGTCGCCCGAGCAACCATAATAGATATTTCGCTCCCACAATAGAGTCTCGCCACAAGGGTATTACATCCCCTGTACAATAGCGACCACCCCCACTTGGAAACTACAATTACCATAAGACTCTGTCCCCAAACTTCGAAGGCACCAACAAACACATCTGAAACCAGTCCCAAGGCATATTATTGTGCCAACAATATTGCGGTCCCATTACGCAAAGTGAGACCCGTTTGTTTTTGATCCCTTCGATTTTGTGGTGATCTATTATCTATATTAGGGTTAATTTCTCGGTATTTGTTTTGAACGAAACGGGCAAAAGTACTGATGTACTAAAATGATATGTAATAAAAGTTTTAAATTAAGGGTAAAAATAATTTTTTTACTCCTTGATGTTAAGAAAATTCATAACTCGTGTAATGGTAAACATTTATCTAAAATAACTCACTGGTCGGTCTCAGATTCCCTGACGATTAAATTATAAATATAGCAGGAAGCACTTGAATGCTGAGGGTAGAGATATATCCAACAGCTGATGATCCTGAGCTGAAAAAGAAGAATACTTGATTATTAGTCAAACATTGTTAGTAATCATTTGAATTATACGATGAAAGCTTATGATGATCGACAATATTAATTTTTATTTATTATTTTATACTTATAATAAAAAATACATCATTTTTTAATAAATTATTACAATTCACAATTTTCTTATTACACTAACACATATTTATTATTACCAATAAACGAGAATATGTGTTAGTTAATGGATAGTGTTAAAAGACTCAAATAAAATCATTTAAATTTGTCAAAAATTTGCCGTGTTGTGTATATCTTGTTTATTTTAGACCTAGTTTAAATCTTTTACATATCTTGTTCGTTTGGTTTATTTGACAACTGAATTGTTTTCATGACATTTTAACTTAAAATGTTATAACAACAATTCATCATTATATAATATACAGATATTTTAACAACATGGTAACGGCTGTATGTAAATACATAACTAAAAAACATAGATATTTGTGTATTTTTAGAAAAATAGTAGTCACACAGAAGTTTCTGAAAAGGGATAGATTTTGGTGACATTAAAATTATTGAGTTGAATTATTTAGTTAGGTACTTAGGTTAGTTGAAATTTAAAGATAAATTGAAAATTTTGGATACTTCAAAGTTATTGTTAATCATGCATCTGCAAGAAATAAAATGCGCGATTATCTCTTTCATACTCTCGGCGCTGGTGACATGCAAAGCATGTCGATGGTCAAAATAGGTCATGGCATTTAAATGGTTAGAATAACGGCATGATCTGAATAGGAAAAAACGCGTAAGCCGTAAAGAAACTTAGTTGATTTAAAACAATTTCTTTTGCATAGATTTTTTTTTATATTTGAAGAAAAAACATTTTGGTTACATATTTTAATAAAACGTTCTTGTTTAAGAAAGGAACAGACGTTAATGACCGGCGGCGTAAATAAATTAAATAATTTATTGAAATAATACATTAAACTATTTAATAATTTCGTAGCAAGACAGAAATATTTAGGCTTATAATAAATATAAACGTCTTAAGATACGATATATCACATTACTTTATTCAAATAATTAGACAAAAAGCACTGAATATAATCATTCTTTAACTTGGAATATTGGCCGAAATTGCAAGTACAGCATAAAAAGTTAGATTATACATATATATATATTTATATCGGTATATTTAGAAAAGTAAACAATGAAATATTGTATTCAAGTATTTCAGAACAAAGTTTTATGAAAATTAATACAAAATTTACGAATCAATTAGAAAGACACGCAAAAAATCAAATCAACGAAAAAATATTTTGTGTGCTACCGGGCAGACATTGATTAATAAATTTGGTTTTGCTTATCTTAGGTTGGGTAAAGGACTGTAGCTTAAATTTACACTTTAAATGATTAAATTATTTTTATAAATCTAAATAAGTTCAGAAAGATTCTTATCATTCAGCACTTCATATTTTCAGACGTGCCAAACATGAACATTTATTATATTTATATTTTCAAATTCACTGGTACCGCGCTTACTTAAAAAATTACGATAAATTCTATATTTGAGTAATTGCTAAAATGACAATTGAAATAAAGTTGTTCATTTTTATATTTGAAAATTTACCCTTAGAATACAAAGGGTTACATGTCTACCCATTTCTTGTATCAAAGAAAATTTACAATTCACTCCAATGATATCAATTTCAATCCCATATCAGTTGACTATATCGTATCGTATCAAATATAACCATGTTTCAATTTCATTTCAAATTTCGAAAAGAGTAGTAGACTTGAAACATTTGGGACAATATATTATATATCATCATCTTCATCCCTGTATCGTAATAGAAGACGCGCAACATGATGTTTTAACTTTTCCTATCCTGCACCGCTTCCATACTTCACCAATCTGTCTTCATACGATACTTCTTCTATTTATAAATATTAGTATAGGTGATCAGCTATTTTCCCCGGTGTTGCCAAGAATCTACATCTTGGGAGCCACTGCACTGCATCCGCATGATATGTGACCAGCAACCTTAATAACTAATTAACAACTTCAATTATTGAGATCTTTCTATTTTTAGAAGTAGCGGGTCCATTTCGAGAGTCTCCTTTACGTCGGTTCTTCTTCCTCACTTGGTTCAATAATAAAACCCTTGCAACATTCTTTAACCTATGTTGCATAACCAGTTTTATATATTTGAGTAGCTTTTTAGTGTAGTGGTCATTACGCTCACCTAGGACACCAGTAAGTAAATCTTATTTTCATAGCACAGGCGTTTAGCTTATTTTGAAAAAATTAAGAATATTGATACGACATATATTCCGTGTTCGATCTCTATTTTAAAAAAACATCTTTCAATTTGGAGTTCTTATTTCGTTTGCATTTCTTGTTTTATGTCCATGAATTACATGTAATTTTATTTTGTCATGCATTCTATCATTTCAAATTTTGTTCTTGAAAATCAGTGTGTTTAGCTTTAACATGAAACATAAAACATCACTAGCAATATCGAT
Source organism: Agrypnia vestita (assembly GCA_016648135.1). Taxonomy (NCBI): domain Eukaryota; kingdom Metazoa; phylum Arthropoda; class Insecta; order Trichoptera; family Phryganeidae; genus Agrypnia; species Agrypnia vestita. The sequence continues at coordinate 118,784 of JADDOH010001234.1, forward strand.
TTTTCTATTTACGTATTTCACCATCTTGTTTCCCATCACAAAAGAATTCCACTTCCGAGGAATTTTAATTTTTTTCTAGCCTAGCTGCTTTATTTAAAATAAAATTTAAAGATTTATTATTGAAATTTAAAGTAAATTGTTTAGTTTCAATTTCAGTTATAAAAACATTTAATTTCGAGTGCATCTCAAACAGCATAGAAACTCAATTTCTATTAAAATCAATTAGATCTGTCAAACTCCCACGGGATGATCGTATTCTGCGCTCATCTGACACGAGATTCTAGCCGCGCTTGTAAATAATTCACTTACTCTCCTCTCCTCGTCCAATTTAAAGGGCTTCAGAATGCTGTCGAACAGCATTAAAGTTGTTTAAAAAAAAATCGTTAACAACCCACGGAACATTTTGCGCGGCCAAGTTGGACCGCGAGTTCGGCCCGGCGCGGCGGAGGCGAAGGGCGAACTTCCCGGCCGACGATAAATATTATCCCGCAGTACATTTTGAATGAAATACACAGCTGGGAAGTTTCCCGCTTTAGGAAATGATCCCTCTAGCGGAATTTATTTTTGACGACTTTCTGGCGAGTGGAAGGCCAAGCGTCACGGGTATTTGGAGCTCTGCGGTGAGGGCGTGGTGGAGTCGCCCTCCGCGGACACAATGTTGCAAGTTTTTTTATTTTATTTGGAAAATAGAGATGATGAAAATACACAAATTAAATAAACAAAATTAAAAATCATCTATGTCATCCAATAGGCAATACAAGAATTTATATTTCCTAAATGTGTTTACAGAATTACATATAATTACTATAAATTACATTCGCAAGTGAGCGGTACTATTTTTTTTAGCTTTCTCTTAAAAATTCTCATAATTTGTTTATTTGTGATGTCCCTCGTTAGTTTTCTATATACTTGTTTCACTTTGCATGATTGAATGTTACTATCTTGTTATCTTTCTAAAAAGAAATCTTATTTCATATTTTATTCCTGTGCAGTTGTCGTTTTCATGTTGTTTTTTTTCTTCTTTAGAATTCTAAAGTGTTGTGTCCATTCACAATTTTATGTATAAATTAAAGTACATTTAATTTAATTATTTGTCTGAATGTCATTACTTATAAACTTATAAGCATCACTTTGGTTCCTGTGCATCGATTTCCTTTTAGTATAATTGTTAGTGCTTTCATTTGGAGTTTTGTATTTTTTTTTAAATTCTGCTTCACTGGCCAGAAATAGTAGGTATTTTGCTACAGTGGTTGAAGACGAAACATCCTTGAAGACGACCGGTAAATCCCGAGTTCTTGAAAATAGTTTTTTTGTCTCTGTACAATTTACCAATTTATTATTCATCTAATTTACGCAAGTGACGCACAAATCTCTCAATTCTGTTACATTCAACGTGGAAGGGGTCAATCATAGTTAAAATTTACTTAAAAATGATTTAACTACGCTATGAATGGTCAGGGAGTGATATGCGTCTTCCACGTGACGATTAGTTGCGATTCGTGATGAGATGCTTCAAGAAGTAATATTTGTACGAATAATAAATTATAAAAAATGTCTCTTGTGAATACAGTAATATCGCAAGCATTTTTATCCAACTAAGCTCCTTTTAAAAAAAATGTATGTACAATGTTAGTTTTCACACAAGTAACGGTTTTGCGCTATTTATTTCAACGGCACACGACTTGTGCCGTTAAAATAAATTGATTGACCATCGCATGTACATGGAACAAGTTCGACACTGTCTGCCTATATTTTGGGTATACAAATACTAATTATAAAATAAAACAATGTATTATTTTTTGTATAAAATGTTCAATTTATTTAATAAAGTAATAATTTAAGGGTAACAAGGCTTACCCCGGATCTGAAAAGACAATTAATATATTTAAATTTAATTACGCGAATTATTCATCAGTAATATTTTTAAACATAGACATTTTTAGCATCTCTATTGTGTCCGTTATCGGACGGTTCTCATAGATATAGGTACCTGGGGGGAGTACTAACTACTACCGGCTAAAAGAGTTACGCGAAAACTTTTTTTGGAATGTAAGAAGGTAAGGCTCTTTGCGGTGTAGCGCAATGCGTCTATCCGGCGGATATACTAAAAGTTTTGCCAAAGCAACCTTCTTTCAATATACTTGAAAATCGTCTAGGTTTTAATTTATTTATAATACCACAGAATCGAGGTTTATTATTTTATTTTCAAATATTTAAGATTTCACCAATCAATTGGTCATTAGCTAAATTATATTTTTTTTTTACAAATTAATATTTTATGCATAAAACATGTACTTTCTTGGTTCCTCCTCCTATTGGATTATAGCAAAAGCATTATCACCGTGGATATCATATAATTGTTTTAACCATTTACCGTTTTCTTCGCCGGTTCAACTTACAATATTTATCGAGTCTCTGACTAGTAGTTTCTATAATTTTCTTTTATCTTTTTCTCAGACGTTTAAGAATTTTCCTAGAAAATTGTTTTGTTCTGAAAAATATCAGACTATTTCATTAAAATCCTTTCATTCACATTTCATTCGCAGGCCAAATCCTAACAACAATAGTTGAAACTACTTTAACATACATAGAATGAGCTCGTCAATAATGTATCATCCCTATATGGTTAGGTATGAATTATTCTATTGGCCAACACAATCATTCGGCCATTCAGAAATCTCTATTTGTCCGCTTGTTTAAGACTGTCAACTTAATAGTCTTCTTATGAAACGATTTATTTTTAAAGTTGAAAACATCCGCGTATTCAATCAATTTGAGAATTCAATGCATGTAAGTGAACAATTTGTTTAATTGTCACAATAAATTGCAGTTTTTTGTGATGTTTAGTGAATTTATAAATAGCGATATTACCAAACACGGAATTTTTTTTTTAGTGAAGAGCTTTTGGAAAATAATGTTTTTGTGATTATTTTTGAAAAAAAAATAATCTGACCATGTTTCATTGAACCCGTATGTTGGTTAACAAATTGAATTGGTATACATACATTGTAATGTTTGTATTATATAAATAATATAAATAAATAAAAAGTATATTATAAATAAATATAAATAAATTTAAAAAAAGTTTTATAATATATGTAACATTAGTTGATGTAGTAATGCTAAAAAAGCTGGATTACAATATAAAAGCACTCCGTAGTTACTATTTTTTGTTGTTAAAATAAATGGTGGTAAAAATCCCTTAGGGATTTTTATTCTAAAATCATTTTCTGTAAATAACATGACTATTTTTATTTTATTAATTAATGATGAAGTACCTACCTTCGTTATTATATTTGTTTATCTTGATGTGGAGTTTAAATGATTTATATTTAATTTAATTTAACGGTTTATAATCAGTAGATGACGACATATTGATGCGAAAATATTTTTGTAATTAAAAAGTTCATGCAATATTTATCATAATTCCAACTCTGTATGAACCTACCACTTGACCCACAATGATCATATAAAATTATATTGAATAATGACAAAATAATTTATTGCCTTTTTTATTATATTTTGACAGGCAATAAAATAAATATATACATATTTATATTTGTTATATGATTTTGTAGAATATCCGCTCCAAAAAACAACTTACTTCATCATAATCTGAATTTATGTAGCCCGGCATAATAATTACATTACAAAATGTACTTTTTCCGCTATTCTTCTGGGCTCGTTCATAAGTGCGTCATATTAATTAATGTCCCATTCGGCTTTGTGACACACATCTAATAAATCAACCTCAAGAACTATCCTCCTCCTTTCAGTGCGGTTTGGTTGACGCATAAATGCCGCACCAAAGTGACAAATTTATTTACAAGGGAGTTGCTATTTCAAAGGGTAGATAGAAATCCTTTTCATGTCTTCTGTATCGCTCTAATTCCAAGATACTCGATCACTGATTATTTTTACTACGGCTTTCTCATAAAATAAACCTTACCCAACTATCTTACTACCCGTTTTACGTCTTTTGCGTAAACGCTTCGTAAACATAAATTTTAATTATGAGGGAAGTTCTAATGTTTTATACACGTCAGTTTCACGTCTGACGGATAATAGTGTGGTCCCTTTTAAGCCTTTACGCAGCTACATTGAAAACTAATTAACGGCAGAATAACCCATTATCTTTATAATCTCACGAGTGAATTGGCAAAATTACCTGTGTTTAGTTAAATATCAAGTTTGTACAGTTATTTCGTATACGTACACAAAATATGCATCAGCAATATTATTTCTATTTTAAAACCAATCTAAACGCTTGCGCTATGAAAATATTACTAACTTAGTGATATCCTGGCTTAGTTGAACCACCGACCTACGAATTTCTAGGGGAGAGTCTTAACAGCTAGACCAACAAGCTAATATGATAATATAATTTAATAAATATAATTTGATTAATATTATATAAAATAATATATATAATATTTTTTAAAAAGAGATGAGTGGGGGAAGACTCTTGAGGAGGCCAAGACCTACCAGGGGTTGTAGAGCCAAGAGTGATGATATATAATATAATTGAATAATTCAATAAACATTCGCTTACTCCGGTACAAATACTGGACTTTCGCAGAAATCCTGTTAAGCAGTGATTCCCAAAAATGTGGAAAAATGCGATCGCGCAAAATAAATAACCTTTTATGTATAATATTTAAATGGGTTTTTTTATGGTTTTTATGTTTAGTTTGTAGAACTCCATGTTTATTTTTAATGACATTAAAAATAAATTAAATTTTAATCAATATTATTATTAAGTTCTTTTATTATTAGGTTATTATTATTATTAAGTTCAGGTTAAATGTTATTTTTAATGTGACAGCTTGTAAGGCCATTATCAAACAGTGGACGCACCATGTATAATCAACTTATTTACAAGGTTTAAGCAACCCCTTCCTCTATGGATAATTAGATATTCTCGGGGAGGCCTAAATAGCGATTATTTTTTAGGCACTTATCTTTAAGGATTCCCCGGTTTATAAAATTCAATGTTACGCTTAATTATCAAAATTTCCCGTTTTCTGTAAGTGATTAACTGAATTACTTTGAAAGTGCCTCTATTTAGTTGTTATTTTATTACACCCGTAAGATTATTACGTTGAATATTATTTTAATTTACGGCCTTGTTTTGTGTTTCTTAAACATATTTAGAAGTGGAGAGAACATCATTTTTGTTGACTATTTAATAGAGTTATATTTTATCATTTATGTGTTTATTGATTTCAAGTAAAATCATTCTAAAACCTTTGGTTTCTGTGTGTAAAGGTGTTGGCGCGTTGTTACCAAGCAGGACATGTTTTTCATTTCAATTAAATGAAAACCATATCAAACAAATAAAGTATTTAAATGATTTTTAAAAAATGTTCACGATAAAAATTAATAAAAACCACAAAATATTGTCCGTATACTTATTTACGATAAAAAATTATTATCTTGTACAATTACACAGAAAATAATTTTTGATTATGTGTTCTTGTATCGCGCGGCCGGCCATTCGTTCCTGGGCTATCCTTAGTGTTAAAATGCGAAATGGATATATATTAATTAAAAGGGGATTCAGTTAACGATATATTCCTAGAAAATCTTTCATATATATATTTTTTTATATGCAATGCATTTATTTTTAATTAAAAAATTTTATTCGCGCAATATTTTGCACATTTCAACACCTGAAATGTGGTAACGTTGTTACGTGTAAGTTACGCGTTACGCCATATCTGTGTCGTTGAAACATACAAAAATAAAATAAAAATATGTACATAACTACACACAGTACGAGAATGTTTCCCCAGGGAAAGATAAGAGAGGATACAGCGGCACGCTATCCTATCTTGGCGTATCATAAGCTATGATTCTTCCACATTCGCCTTGGCCTTAACGTCCCGGCTTGAGCATTAAACTTCCGAAAAAATACTTTATCGAAAATAATTTATTACTTCGTGATCAAAATCTCGTGAGCCAATCCCATGGTGTATTTTTACACACCTTTATATAACTTCCAAATACTTACATCATCCACAACCGTAGAATTTTAGTCTTGTAAGTTTGAAAAATTTATGGTGGCTGAAACTGAACAGTAGTCAGATTGAAATTATTATTTTTTATTTAATTCAGTATCTTTTATAATATATAAAAATGAACTTTGTTCTCACCACTTATATATTGAAAATATCAACGTGTTTCAGGGCCAACGATCCCTTCCTTAGAGAACACTTAAAAATAAAAAATCTAATTAAATTAAAATATTAAATAAGAGTATATTTATGTGGAAACGAATATTAATTAAGTATTAATATGAAAACAAAAACAAAAGATAACTATTTGTAAAAAGGACCTGGTTATTTATAAATTTCAATTTAATATCAATTTTTATGGAATTTTTTAAGTATTGAATTTGAAATTTGATTATTCATAAATACGATTTTTCTCCAATTCTTTTCAATATCAAATATTGGAGGGTTAACAAAAATTTTTAAAAAACTTCTTAATCCTTTTATTTAACATTATTTAACTATAATTACATTACTTAAATTACAAAATTAGCTAGACCCAAAAAAACTATTTAGATGTTTTGTGATAGTATGCAGGTACAACCGTCCAGTTGATCACATTTTATAAACTAACTAACTTATCCGCACGGCTTCGCACGCGTAGATTTTTAGTAACCTTTAGTCTTATTTTATCAATTTTTATATTCGGATCAATTAGCTAAAACAGCTATCACATTTAAAATAACACCTAATTTGCAGAACTTAATAATAATATTTATTAAATGTTAATCATTTTAAATTTCTTTGAAAAAAAAATAATTGACAGAAAATTTCAAACAATTTAGCGTCACGCATTTTACATACTCCTATCTTAAGGATTGTCGCATGGCTTTTGAGGAGATTTTAATCATGCAAACTTAAGCGCTCTCTTAATATTCCACCATATAAGTAAGGCTTTTGAGGGAAGCGTAATCCTCCGTAACAAATTAATCCGATAAAGGAGATACCGTGCTATACATTATTAAACAGTTATTTCGTTCTATATTTCATGGATAAGTGTTAGGTCTAAAACGTTTTCTGTCAAGTTCTTGTATTAACAAATATAATGTTAAATTTATACATTAGGATATATAATACTTATAAATATTTTTCAAAAATTCACGTCACATCAATATTTTTATTGTTTTCAAAACAGCTTAGAGCTCGTGCTATGGGAATAGTAATAATTCAGTGGGTCCCATAGGACAAAACTCGAACTTTCAATTACTTGACCTCTACGAGGTGAGTGTGTTATTAATAAATCAACAAGTACCACGTACATATTGTAACATGATGGTAGAATCCGCACTACGAAGCTCTTTCGTAATCTCTGCAACGCTTCACAGCACTGGAATCGACGGGGACATCGTAAACTCTGGAAACATCGAAAAAACGATTACCTATATAAAGGGACCGGCCGGCCACTGAGCAATCAGTTGTGTTAAAGTCGATTGACAGTGAAGTTCACAGACAATGCAAAATCATGCGACGAGTATTGCTAGCGTGTGATGATTCCAGCGATAGATATCGGCGCATGAACCTACTGACAAGCCAGAAGTTTATCTAGTGCGCACCAGAGCAATTTAAGTAACGTGCAACAGAATTTGAGAGACAAGATATTCAGGAGTCATAAAAAGTGCAGCGAAGAATCCAGAACGAACTTAGATCATTAGTGCAAATTATTAATTAGATTATTAGTGTGTGAAATTCTAGAAACATTAAGTAACTGAATTTAAGAACGGTGCTCCGATTTAGTTCGTTTCCAGTTAAAAGTTTAAATTATTTAAGTGTTTCCTTTGCCTCGCATAGCCACGTCCCGTGACAGTATTATAATAAGTAGTCAGTGTAGCAAAAAAAAGGACGTAAACGATAATAGGTAAGATGAAAAAAAAAAATCCGAATTCAATTTTAAAAATTTCAAACGTTCTAACGGAAGATAAAACTAGGGAATTAAGTGTTTTAGTACAACAACGACGCAAAACTATTTTTGTGCATAGTTGGTTCAACAAAGAGGTATCAAGAACTTGGAATTAGTTTAAGTACGCCGTGAGAGACAACAGAGACCAATAAATTGTTGAGAAGTTTATAAGGACATCTTATATTCGCGAAGTTACACCGTTTGTGTAAGTTACTCTCTGAAGAAAAATTAATGAAGAGGAAAGAATGTTTTGAGGGATGAATATATTTACTAACCATTGTAATGTAGTACACAGCAATTACAAGATTCTTTGGTGCGCATTCCACAGGGTAACCGTCTTTTAAAATTAGTTGTTTTAAAAATCAAAAAAGACAAATTACTAATAGTGAAATTTTATGATAGTGTCACGGGTTTATGATATTGCGGCAGTAGAGACCAAATATAACACATAAAATCAATTAAACTGTTATATATTTAGTCACTGGACATAAAAATAATTGGAACACTATTCTGTGATTCGCCACTTGAATATTCCACACGCAGGTACTTTTTATTCACACCGTTTCATAGTTCGCTTGTTCCTCGCTGTTTCTATGACTTCAAACTAAGAATATCTTTACGTGCGATGGCGTTGCCGTTCATATAAAGTCATCGATTTCTCGAACCTTCACGTGTTGGTTTTCAGATTAGTGTAAAATCTTCTAGATAGTTCGGAAAACTTCGATTATGTGCATTTGTTACCGATTTTAGAATCTAATGATAATATTTTTGCTAGGTGAGTTTGGTTTATTCAAAAAAAAAATTTACATTTAACTGAAAATTTGCTTACTGTAATTGCATAACAATGTCTATAAATAAAAATATATACCTATATAAATAAATTAATTAATTAAGGAAAATAAAAAATAATCTTAAACAAAACTTTAACGCTTTTTACATTAAACAATTATTCTACACATATTTACATTTATGACTCACTCAACTTACCACTAACACTGCACTTGATACTTTGTAGATACATAATTACTACCTTATGAAAATAAATATTACTGACGAATTTAAAAAAATATTATAATTGTGTTCTCTAACGCTACTCTGGGACAGGCGTAGCCTAATAGAGTGGCGTAATCCACAAATTTAACAACAACAAAAAAATGTGTAATTTATCTTATATTTTTATTATTAAATTAGTATTAAGTACCTTTATTTGTAAACAAGGATTTTTTTGAAATAAATAAAAATAAATAAAAAATTATGATTTTAAAATATCAAAGCCTACGCTGTAAGATTTACAACATTGCTGATCTTGCATTATACTTTAAAGAGTCCGCTCCGCCCGTGACAACCGGTTGACCATTTTAAACGCTTTTCTTCTTCTTTTTCTAGCACTGTCCCAATTCATTGCCTAAGTAGGCTGGTGAAGTCGGCTGTTTTCGTTCTCACGCTGTATTTTCTTCGGTTCTGGGTGTCGCACGTAATCCAAGAATTCTTTGGTGTTACTTAAGAAGACTGTCGGTGAAGCTACATTGTTTGCTTTACAAGGTCTGGTGGTGTCCATCTTATGTGGCCGTACAATCTCAGCTTACTGCTTACTGTTTATGTCCGTGATACCTAGGCTTCCACAAATGCGTGAACTTCTAATCATTTCTTTAAGTGATACTACTGCCAAGTATTCAGATTTCTGCCGTTTAGCATTCGGAGTATACAGGGTTATTTGGAAAACATTAATAACCTCGAAGGACTATATTCCTGCCTTGATTATGAGTCGAAAATGTTCAAGCTGTCATGACCTAATATCAACAGTTATGGAGATATGCGACATCAAAGTTTGCATTTTTTTCCAATATTTCTGATTTATTTTTTGTAAAATGTTGGACTATCATTACAGTAACATATATCGATTACAAAAAATTCATTCGTTTCAATACAAGTTAAATAAAATGATAAAAACCCTGAAAAAATTCCAATTGGAATGTTTTCCAATTGGAATTGGAAGGTTCTTATTTTTTTATTTGACTTGTATTAAAGGGGATGAATTTTTCATATTCAGAAATATTTAAAAAAATGCAAACTTTGATGTCGCGTATCTCCTTAACTATTTATATTAGGTCATAATAGCTTGAACATTTTTGACTCATAATCAAGGCAGGAATATAGTCCTGCGAGGTTATTAATGTTTTACAAATAACCCTGTATAATCGCGGCTCTAACAATAGTCTGGTATTATTTTGTTTTTTGTTTGATAGGTATTTTTGGGTGATTCTAAACGCTAACTAGCATCAATGGTAACACTCTCACTAACCCAGTTGAAATATCAGCTTTCTGCTGGATCGATAAAAAAAAAACTTTGCGTCTTTGAAGATCAATGTACATCCCGTCACGCGCCCGGTCCAGGAAAATGTTCGACGTTCAGCCGCTGGGCGCTCCGCGGCCCCTCGGATGCTCTACGTCTGTGAAATTTCAGTCATGAATTTCGCCAATTAATCATACTTAGCCCCGTTCGCGAACCGCCGTATCTTCCGCATAATGAATCTCTCAACAAGAAATAGGTTAACGTTCTCCCTCGGCGGAAATCTCAAGTATAACTTACTATCCAGCGAGTGGGTACTTTTCAATATGTACCCACATTTTTCACTCATTGTTGCACCGTATTTTTTATTTTATTTGGTCATACAAAATAATAGTTGCATGCCTCCCACAATTATAGAACGATACAGATTAGACTAAGCGATAATAAGTAACACGCATAATGTATATAATGCATACCATATGGTATAATGTATATAATGCATACCATATGGTATGCATTATATACATCATACGTACTATGGCCATACGATGGTTCTCTTCATATTTGGTATTCAATTTTAATTTACTATTGAATATTCCTAGTATAAAAAAGTAAAAATTGTAGTTTATGCATTCATGTTGATTACTTATTAATACTTTACCAGTATATTACCTACTCATCTTAAAATTCAGTAGGAAGGCAAGGTATACGATGTGGCATTAGAAAACGAAGAAAATTCGGCGGTAATAAATATATCAAACCAAAAAAGCACTTCATCTCAGTAAAGCATTAAATGTTACATATATCGTAAAATTTTATTTAATATTTACTAACATATCTGGGTTTTTATTATATTTACATTAAATACTCACAATGATGAGCAAACTATCCGATACTTACTAACTAGAAAATATTTCAATGTTAATAAATACATTATCATTTGTTTTTTTTCCATTCAATATACTCAAAAATATATACATATGCAATATCATAATCAATTATTTAATTAGTTTTTTTTACATGTTCACATTACATTAATATTCTAAAATATATAAATGTATTTTATGCTAGAGCGGGTCGAATATATTTGTTATTTGGATAATGGGCAGATTCTTAATTAGTAATGTATTATTATTTATCTATCATGTGCCCATTATTCTGTTAGTGTCTTTAATAAAATAAAAAATAAAAAAATAAAATATTAAAGTAAAGTAGGTAAAAGAGAAATCTCCACCTGGTGTTAAGTATGATGATATTTTTGTATGTGTGCTTATTTTGAGCTCCATTGAGCAGAAAGCAAAGATGTTTGGAATAATTAATTATATTGCAAGTACCTGTATCATAAGTGTTTGTTGAACAATTTCAAAGAAACAACGAAAGATGATGTTAATTTAAGACAATGATCTGTGAAAGCTTTGATGCTTGGAACAGGTGAGTCAATTTGATGTTTATCAAAAGCGCTTTTCAAAGATTGCGACAGGACAAATGTGAGACAACTAGTCAATAAAGGTTGATTAATTGTCGAGCATCTTGGCCATCCAGTACTATATCCCTTGGCCAGACCTACCGGATACCGGCAATAATGCATCGTTTGCTTTTGATCTAACTATCAAAACTTGCTTAAGAAGTACGTATAACTAATGACAGTTACTGAAACTAATGTAAAGGGTGCTTTATTTAAACATAAGAGCTGATAAAAAAATTCGTTCAATGTTAGTTTTTGAATGTTTTATAAAAAATTTGAATACATTAATTTACAAATTGATATTTTAATCGATAATATGAAAAAAAATAATTGATCACTATTCTCTCGTTTCTCGCTTAGTGAAAAAAAAACGTATTTAAATTTTGGGGTATAAAACAAATGCAGCAATACCCAAAAAAAATTAATGCAGTTATCGAAGATTATTAATTTATAATGTAATGAATTCGAGATTTTATAGGAAATATGATTTTGGAAGGGGTAGATACTTAAAATTAAGTACATTTAAAATTAATAATCCTGCATCATACATTTTAAATTAATAACTGCATTAAAAAAGGACATTTTTTTAATTTTTCAAATACTCCGGCCTTTGCTTTTATACCCCACAATTAGTCAAATTCCCACTTAAATTATATATTATATTCAAATCGCCTTCAAAATATACTTGATATTTTTCCATAGTATAGATATATATAATACCTTTTTTTATACATTAACTAGCTGTGCCCGCGCGGCTTCGCTTTGGTAGATTTTTAGTACAGTGTTTGGATCGTCATAGAAGTTTCGCGAACCTTCTAGAACATTCTCCTTCCAGAACTTTCAAGAAATTGTCGAATGTAAAGGAACCTTCTAGATACACCGATACATTCCGCCACTCAGTTTAGAACCTTATAGAATTTTCGGGAATTTTCTAATGCAGGTTTTTTCGGAACCTCCTGGACTCACCGACACAGTTGTCGCACCTATTTTGAGACAATCTGAACCATTTGCGGCCTTCCAATAACAAAACAATTTGCTAGAAAGCACATTTTTGTCACCCACTCCCACCCACGCACAGCCACCCCCACCAAACTCGCATATTTTCGATGTGACACCAAGTGCTATCCACCACTATAACCACCAATATATTGATTTAATTTTATGTAGGTGTATATACATAGTCGATAACAGCACCCCAAAATTTATATCTACTGCACGCCATCTTCAGATGAATTCGAAAGCCTAAGTTATATGTGTAGCCTGATTTTTAGTAACTCAAAATTAAACTATAAGTATTCTTAATGAAATTTAGCCAGTATCGAAAAACGTGATTAATAATATTTTCGAATTATTTTCAGTAGAAGTGGCAAAACCTTTACGTGCGTTATCCCTTCGGTCCCGCCCGCCGCACTCTCAGAGGCCGGCCGTGACGACGTCGATTTTTCCTCAAAACCGATCCACCGCGTTGTTTTGAATTTGAATCGAGATCACACAGGGTGTTCCTGCGGAATTAGCATAAATATGTCGCGTGTCATTTTTTAAAATGTGCCATTTATGTGGGCGTACGCTGTACAGGAGACGCGGTCGTTGTTTTTATGGGCGAGGTTGTTCAACAGCGGAGGTGTGGGGTGAGGGGGAGGGGGCCGCGTCACGCAGGCGGATCGTTAGTCATTTCCAAGTACAATTATTCATTTTCCCGCCCGTTCGTTGGATTGTTTGACTTTCTCATTCCTGCAGGGAAGAAATATTTTTCGCTGACCAAAAACGTAACATTTTTCTATTATACGGAAGAAATGTTTTCGCTGACCAAAAATATAACATAATTCGGTTAAAAGAAAATTGTATAAAAATGTAGGCATAATTATTATATATTTTTATATGTGTTTTTATGTTTTATAAAACACTCTGTGTATCATTATCCTTGTCGCTTCCTCGTGACTGAGAATCGACTATTCGACCTTTTTGACTATTCTCTTCTAGCTTTCCCGGCATCCTGCAAATCTTAAAGTCACCAGAGAAATTCCTGGAATTCGCCTGAAAATGATTTCATTTTATCATAAGTATTATGTCTTCCACAAATTTGATAGTTGTTAAAGTTACACTGCTTAAAGTGATCACTTAAGCCAGACGAACGTAGATAGTAAGCCCTATAAACAGACAAAAACACTTTCATACCTACTTTCCCATATTATAAATAGCTTAGTCTTTATGAGCCCTTTATTATAACTGGATTAATGATATCCGCCTGTTCTTAAAAAACTTGAATGTACTCAAAATGGGGGATCTTCTTCTTCATCTTCGATCCTCGACATGGCCCACCGCTACAAGCTTCTTCAGACTATCTTCTCTTTTGGCTAAATGTCTAAAAATTGGAAGACTCGTCTCAGGCAAGTAATTAAGAGTCTCTCGTTGATTTTGAATAATTGTGATATGAAGAAGTCTCGCTGTCCACGGTATATTCTTTGTATAGAATTTCCATATTTATATTACCCTCAATCAATGTTCTTTATATTCTCAATAATTAATAAAGCCTTTCGTCGATTTCCAGTCGAAAATGTGTTGTATCAATTTTCTACTTTACATCAATGATCAAATCCTGTTTTTATTTAATTTTCTTCTTACTTACTTACTTATGCTTCTCTTCTTTTTAAACTTCGTACAAAATTTTAAGTGCGATTTCATTATTCAAGTTTAGCATCACCCTTATGCAAGTGAACATCAAAACATTTAAAAATAATTCCTTTATTTTCACTTTTACTGCGGAAATCTGCAGAACCTGCGACATACAAGATATTGTACGATGGAGAAGGCAGCGAAGGCGTTTCCGAAGGACCGTGTCGAGAGAATGGACCAGACAAGACTTCCAAGAGCCGTGATGCGCGGGATTCCAGAGGGGCGCCGACCGCCAGGGAGACCACCGAAGAGATGGAGAGAGAGCTAGATATCCTCGTCATAAGACCAAGACTGACCTGTCAATACAGCTCAAGGTCTAAAAAAGAAGAAAAATAAGAATATTCTATTTTTTAGAACGTGGATAATGTGTAATCATATACAGAGATTAGATTGTTCTAAGACGTAGCAATTAATAAAATATGTAAAATTAATCAAAGAAAATTAAAATATATTTCTGGTTTTGTAATATTTTCATGATAATGTGGAATAGTGGAGATTCACATTTCGATCATTTTAAGATATTCATTTGTAAGATTTCTATTGTTCTGTATATATTGTTCTGTATATCCCAATTGAGTTTCTTCATGTAAGTAGCAATGACGTGATTTTTACTAAAAAATATCCTCTAAGCAACCCCGAAAGGAAGATGAGCGGTGAATCGCTCCAGATTAAACAAAGAGAAACAACGAAAAATGTGTATTAAAACAGAATGGGTCTGGACTGGTTTTAACTCATACTAAAGCAGCACAAGACAGGATAATATGGAATGTCAAGACTTGTCAAGCCTTTGGGCTCCCAACTCTACTAGGACAAGGGGATGAAGATGATGATAATGATTTTATATTTTACATTCCTATTATAAGTACAGAATAAAAAAGATTACATTTAAATTTAAATAATATTTTACGGGAAACTTTAATCCCACGTTCTGTATTAATTAGTTTTCTTTCAAATTTGGTATAAACCCTTAGTTAAAAAGGCACATCCAAGTAAAAAAAGATCATGATTTACACACTTGTGCGATAGAGATATAAAATAAAATAATGACAAGTTTTTAAATTAAAAGATTTATCTGAATAAAATGGGACATTCTGTACGTGTTATAATCGAGTTCTGAATCGAACCAAAAATCGAAAGGAAAATAGAATAGTAGAAGACACATAAAATGATGTCCAAAATACAAACACACAGATTTAAATAAAACCTTCCATAAATATTTGAGAAAGCCGTGTGGGTGCCAATGTAGCTCAACTTTATAATTTGCGTAAACACAGGTTCGTGTTGTTCAGGCTATTCTCTGATGGCTACGTATTTATTTTACTTTAATGCTTGAATAATAAATAGGAAAAAATATGTTTTCTGCTTTCTATTTTAAAAAAACGTCACATTGTGCATGAAGTACGCGCTACAATGAATCTTTGTCACTAACCGGAAAATTATTAAAGTTCTCTAAAAGCGTGGTTTTAGAGATAAAAGTTTTATGTGGAGTAGTGTTAAAGTAGAGCTCATCACCATCATCATCTTAAGTAAACAAAGCACTTCCATCTTCACTTTTCTTTTCATATATTTAATTTCTTTTTTATTTCTTTACATACATTTAATTCAGTAAAATTAAATGGTTATATTAATTCTCCAATTAATCGTGTCTATAGTATGTATTTATAATAAAAAAACCAATCCAAAATACACAAAACGGACAATAGACTTTTCCAGCGATAAAAAAGATATTTAATTATTATAGAAATTAATATTATACGGCAGGAACACACAAAAAACAAGTCGCGGTCAACATGCGAAAACCACAAGTTTTGCAATACACCAGGAGCAGCCAACGGAAGGTGTATATTCTAAATAATTTAGAAAACCAAAACAAAATACATCATTCATTTTGATATTTTGACATATATAAAACACCCTGACTACGGAACATGTAGGTGTAATTAATGAATATAAGTTGATGTAAACAAATAATAAAATTATTTTTTTGGTGTATATTGGTACTGAATATATTCGTATATTGGTATACATTTCTTAGAGTTGTTTAATGAAACGCTAAACACATCCACTTCATCCACGTCCCAACGACCCAATCAAGGCCTAAAATGAATTCACACAATATTTTTTGCTTTGTATCTTAGCTTAATCTAGAGCGACCTACCGGTCTGCACTCCTCCATAGTTGCCAAGAAGGTACAGTTACAAGAAGAAAAAGTTAATTAAAACATTTCGTGGAAAGGTTTTCCGAAGGTATTATGTCGGTACTTCTCATTCGGTCCAATAATTTCTTCTGAAGTTACAATTCTCCTAAAATGGCTTCTGCTACTCCCCTAAGTATGTAATTCGTTTCGGGAGCCCAACTCGTGGTCTCACTCGTGGATTCTTACGCAGAGAATGATATCAGTTATGTTACCTTAAAAAAATATGTCTCAGAAATGAAAAAATAAATGAAAATGAAAATTCCATCGTTAAGAAAAAGATGAGCAAAGATAACAATCGGAATGTAAGAAGATGAAGCGTATGTGCTTCAGATGCTAGAAACCAGTATCTACTAACGAAGGAGTTAGAGTAATTGGGTTAACCTCAGAAACTGACGTCTTGGAATAAAACAGTAGATCGGATTCATTTTTCTATATATATTTTTAAATAAACAATCAATATTTTTATCTTTTGTGTGTCCTGTTGAGGTTTTGAAGGTAAATCCTTGACATTTTTTGGAAGAATCCAGTCTCTACTCATTAATTCTGGAACAATGTTGCAACCGCTCGAATATG
Organism: Agrypnia vestita; assembly: GCA_016648135.1. Lineage (NCBI taxonomy): Eukaryota > Metazoa > Arthropoda > Insecta > Trichoptera > Phryganeidae > Agrypnia > Agrypnia vestita. The sequence goes on from JADDOH010001234.1 coordinate 135,932, forward strand.
GATGCTCAGAACATTTTGTGCTTCTTTGATGTTGTGTTTAACAAACATTTTAAGGCGCTTACTACAAATAATGTACGGGTTTTTCTGACAGGGCTGGTAAACCAAACATGCCGTACACACACTCGTACAGTGACCATAAGGTACGCTTCCTATACTGGTAGAAGATCCATCTTATTTATGGTAGCGTCTAACATAACAACAATGAGGTTTCAAAGCTGCTTTAAATGTCGCCAAAATAAATAATTAAATATACTTGACACATTGAAACACAGAGTGTTTCTTAGCCAGCAGAAAAAACATCTCGAGAGAGGGAGTCTTCCTCATTTAATCTAGAATAGAAAAAATATTTAAACTTTGGGTTAAATATCAACAGTTAATGACATAGGTAAGTGATATCAAAGTTTGAATTTTTTTTAATATTTCTGATTCATCTTCTGTAAAATATTAGACTACCATAATTACGATAAGAAATTTATATAGAAATTTAAAAATTCATTTGCTTTTATGCGAATCGTATGAAATTATATAAAAAAAACAGGCTCTAATTTCTGCACGATTTTACTTAACTCGTATCAAAACGAACGAATTTTTTATATTTCAACAGAAAATAGGTCAGAAATATTGAAAAAAATACAAACATTAATGTCGCTTGTCTCCTTAAATGTTGCCATTTCACCCAAAGTACTTTCTTATCAAATCTGAAAGGAGACTACCTTGAAGTTTTAGCTACCAGCTAAGAAACACCCTGTATATCAGTCCTGAAAATGGTCTTACTTTTAACGTATTCAAAGATTTTAGGGTCTTGAGACCTTAACTCACCGAAAAAAATAGGTATATTTAAAATATTTATATTGGATAAAAAGTCTTGATTTTTAATTTTATATTTAGTGACAGTTTCATATTCGAATGCAATCATTTTTATATATTTAAAAATACGCTTATATACTCAGGATTTTAGAATAGTAGAGTTAACTTAATTTTCATATTCCTTATTTTTTAGTAAAAATGCTTTTCTTCTCCTAAGTGAATGCGCCATTAAGAAAATGCAAATGACAGGGAAGCTTTCAGGGTGGATAATTAATTGTCCAAAACCTGAACTTTTTGTTACGGCTATCAAAATAAGCTATAAAAAGTATTATGAAGATGTGTTGGGGGCACCGAGGGTGAATTTATTAACTTTTGTGCTTTGCGCCCATTAAATCGTTTGATTAATCGGCGTCATAATTAGAAATAATTAACTTTATTCAGGCGCAAAACGTAAGCTATATAAATAAACTACTAAAAATATGTTTGTTTTATTGCGTTTTTATTAAATCTTAGCAAAACATGCGTCATGTTGAGCCTCTCTAGTATTTATTTTTTTTATTTACATAATATATAAAATGATCAAACACAATATAAAAAATTCACCGTTATTTTTTATATAACTACTCGAGTTTATTTATTAACTTACTTACCATCATGCGTTTTCCTGCTTGGGCAGGCGGAAAGGATAGAGCGCCACATTATTCTGTCTTGACATATAACTCTCGTTTCATCCATATTTATTCATCTTCGCATACAAGCTCGACGATTGCGACGAACTAACAGGACCATCCTCCGGTATTTAATTATTAATCTTCTTGCCACGTCTTCTGTTTCCGGCTCATTTATTTGCTTAACATACCCAAATCATTTGAGCAATCCTTTTTAATTATATTAATTATGCTAAGTTTTACATTAATTCCTAATACTTAATTAATTTTTATATAAACACTTGAGTTTATTAACCGAATGATTTCGGAAAAATCATTTCCTGGCTCGGTTTTCTGTTATTCTGATGAAGAAAATTATTGTTTCCTAAACAAGTTCATTAAATGTACTCAAGTAGTTATATTAACAAAGTTTTTCTATAAATTTGATTAAATCGACAATAATTTAATCAAAAATATTACCGAGATTTTATGAATTTGCTTATAATATACTATATATTGTAGACTCGCACCCTTGACAACAATGTCATTCAGTTTGAAATACTATTTTCATGGCGCAAAAAATACAAAAAATATTTCTGAGGCATATTTAAAATTATTATTATTTTCGCTTCTTCTTCATCGGATTTCTTTCTTTATTTTACGTACTGAGTATCTAATACCGCTATATTTAAAATATTTATGTTTAGCTTTTCAAGACAAATTTTGTGGTAAATAGAAGATTTAAGGAAAATTTTAATATTAATAACATAAACAAAGCAGGCTCCTTAGATTTGAACCGCATCCTCCATTGCTTCTTAATTTGCCTCTTATCGTTGGACATGTTGAGAGGGAGGCTTTAGATGACCTTTTTTTAGAGCAATGCCTGATTATATTATTATGAAAGTTCTTTTTTTATCAAAACTTAAATTATTTCATAATGTTAGCAAGAGAGATTAACTTGAAAATGAATATAAAACATTATGTAGTTCAATAAAAAAAATATATTAGCTGTTGTGTTGTTAAAAAATCAGATATTATAAAAATATTTTTCATCATCGCTCCACACAACACCATAATCGAATGTGTTCATGTTAGTTAAAAATATATACGTCGTTATTGTATAATTTGATATTTTTTTATAGATTTACGTTAGCTTTAAAATTCACTCAATTAAAATACAAATACATCTTTATTTCTTTATAAAAAATGATATTTACAGTCCATTTTGAAAAAATCGATTCTTTTCTTGCGCGTTTTCACTGGAAGCTACATCGCTGCTTTCTTATAAAAGAAAATGCTTGAAAATCTTCTAAGAAAATCATTTTGAATTTTTCATCCTTTGGCGACTCTCCCAAGCAAGACCTTCGATATTTCATCCACTTTGTGAAGAGATTTCCGCTTTGTTTTGTATTTGCTCGCTTTTCGTTCTTTGAATTTGATAACTTAATTGCATTTTATTTATTTTTTCGGTGCATTTTTTACATTGCCGAACGTTTATTTTCCCTTCGCTATATTAGCTCAAATTACGAGATTCTTCACAAACTGAACGAGAATGTCTCGAGTTTTTTCTGACTTTATTTTGATTCATCTGTAATTATAATTAAATTCTTGTTCAATTCCCACTTATACGGAATATAAAATTCCGTATAAATGAGCTTATATCGAACATTTATATTGATTTCAATTAAATCAAAATCCAAAAATCAAGTTGGCAGATAATCACATAAAATGTAGCACACTATTCGACTACCATTATTTATGAAATATTTAGTGGTATAAAATAAATTCTAATGTTTACCTACTCTCTAGAATCGTAAGCTATGATGTAAATGTGCTCTCGATTTCAAAATAACATTTTTTTATTTCCTGTTTTGAGTTTTCTGAATATTCTGTATATTTTTTTGAATATTCTGCCATATTTCTACGATCTTCCTTACGGATCCAATTACAGAGTCTGATGGTGGATCTTGTATTTTATGAACAGCCGTGAAAATCTTAGAAAATTAATTTTTAACACAATTATTTAGACTATGAATAATATTCTCCATTATAATACAAGAATTAAGAGATTTCTCTAATAGAACTAAGAAGGTGTAACTGAAATGATTAAGGTATTTTTTGTATATCAGTGAGGAAAGAATGGTAAGAAAGATATATGATGCAAGTGTTGACGGCGCCAGAAAAAGAGGGCGACCACGGAAGACGTGGCATGACCAGATTAACCAGATACTGGAAGATGGTCCTGTTAGAAGTCTGAACAACCGTCGAGCTTGCATGCGAAGATGTATGAATGTAGACGAAGCGAAAGTTGTATGTCAGGACAGAAGAGTATGGCGCTCTATCCTCTCTGCCTATCCCCTCGGGGAAACGGCGTGATGGTAAGTAAAGTAAGTAAAGCAGTTAGTAAAGGTTGATAAAAAAATATATAAAGAAACGAGTCTTGAAGATGACAGGAATGAAAATGACCTGACTTGACCATCCGATATTGGAAGATGGCCTTGTAAGAAACTTCAGCAATAGTCGACCACACATCAGAAGATGTATATAGGTGAACCAGGTACGCTGTTGCCATGGAACTGAATACTGCGGCGTACCATTTATACCTACCCTACAAGGAAACTGTACAAGTTTTTGTGACATGCATAAATTTTAAGTATAATAATTAATTATTATAAACCTTACAATTTTTATATGTACATTTATTATTTAAGTACGTTTTTCTGGTTGGAGAAATTTTTTGTAAATTAATTAAAGTTTAATAGCCTATGTGATATTTTTGCGACAAATATTTGCAGGAGTTAATGAAATAATATTTCTTAGATTTAAAGAGTTTAGTTTTTTTAGTGTTAGGATAAAACAATAATATTTACTTTTATAAGTACATGCAGTTCTCAACGTATTACTTAATATAATGTCATTAACAATAGGTGATATTCATTCTCATTACAGCAAAGTTCGTTAAATAATGCTACAATTGTTTGCCCAACGTAACTTGGCATGCGGCGAATTTGGAACTAAAACCCGCCCGGCCCACACCCGGCGGTAACCCCTCGCCCTGTCATTTAGTTCAATTTTGTATTTGGTCGGGAGCTGTGACATCTTGATTACCAATATACACTGAATTATTATGTCCAAAACATCCTAAACAGTCCGAGATGGTGCAAGAACAATTTCCAATGAAGTATTAAAGTTTTGCGAAGCTGGAAAAGCGAATAATGGACCGATATTACCGTCTAACAGTTTGACAGATAGGACGGCCGCTGCATGGTTTCTTTTGTGCTGCCCGACCAAATTTCTGTATTTAATACGACACCGGTCACCGGACATTCTGTACATTATGTATTGTGTAATAAATTTACACCCTGACAACTTCTGTTACGCGACAGGGACGCCATCCCTCGCACTCCAAGTTATAGTGGTACGTTTATGTCTGAATATTTTTTTCTGAATAAACAATGCATTATAAAATATTAAACTTAGGGGCTCACACCACCTTACAGTGTGAAATTTAACTGTATTTTGGATGGTCCTTATTTTTATAAATTTTAATAACAAATATCAACGTGTATATTAAATTATTATTTTGATGTAAATTTAAAAAAAAACAAAAAGGCCCCGTCATGTCTATGCATACTCGTGAAGCTCCTCCGTTGTGACTGAGATCCAACGGTCTCCGATGCAAGTTTGTCCCAATAGAAAAGAACGAAAGAAGAAGAAATATATTTATTAATGAACTATCGATAATGTAGCATACGGATTTTTAATTCGATAAGTCAACTGTTAATAACAATCGTTTATAAAAAAATAAAGAAAAAATTCAAACTGCTCCCAATTTTACAAAAAAACTTTTTCCAAATCGGATATGATAGATTATACATATTTCATTATTTCTGTAGGCGAATGGAACTACCGAATGAGTCAATAAAATCGAGTTTTGAGTTAAGTATGCAGATTTGTTCTTTTGATACAAATCTAGCAAGGAAAAATTAGATGATTCAGAAAATAAAATAAAATGTGAATATTTTTAAATTTTTTGGAAAAGGACAAAAGACATGATTAATTTTTTTGTAAATTTGGCAAGAAACAACGACATTAGTCAACATGTTCAATGTTTTTGTGCAAAAAATAAAACTACTAGTTGCAATAATTAGATAGAAGAGACATTTAGTAAACAAACAAAAAAATGGATTGCTCTAAAAATGGATAATATATGTTAATCAGTTAATAAATTAGTCTTAGATAATGTCGATATATTCACGGAGTAGGAGATCCGTTGTTTGAATCCCGGTAGCAGCCAAATAGTTTTTCGTTGATCGCCTTTCTAATTGATTAATAAAATTGGTTTGAAATTCCCAAATTTTGTTTTGGCTCTCTTGAAAACCTACATTTTTTTACTCATTCGGTTGTTCAATTAACCCACAGATTTAATAAGTACATTTTTTGTTGGTTGATGTTGCATCTTGCAGTTGAATTTTTTTTTCCAGACATTTATAAATAAAAAAATGATAGTTTAATATATGCTTTATTCAGTGCCAATAAAAAAACATTAAATAAATAATAAATTTGTAAAAATTCATTAAATTTTTTCCTTGATTTCAGGCCGCAAATACGGTGCAACTACTAAACAACAAATATTTTGGATCGTCCATACGGTGTCACAGTTTAATAGTTTTAGGAGAGCTTCCGTGCCGTCCGCAATGGCGGAACCACTTTGCCCAAGTGCGCGAACAGACAAGATTGGTTTAAAAGCTCTTAACATATTGGAAACTCTTCTCTCGTGACTTTTTTAACGCTAACAGGGTGCTATCAAACATCTTGCTCCCTTTGTTCTTAAAACTTGCTCCGGGATATCGAACACGTGATGTGGTTTTAATATCCGTCGATTCCAGAACCTTGCAAGGGGTCGTTTTAATTCCCGGACCGGATTCTCTGGTCATGGATATTTTTAAATCCTTTTGTATCTTAATCTCTAGAACGCGATCGTAATAAAAATTTTAAACTTAAAGGTGTATACCAGGGTCGTTTGACATATTTAGATATTGAAATAAAAAATATATTTCGTAACTAACGGATGTAGAATGTAGAGAGATTCAATTCTCGACGTTTCGCTGTCAGATTATATCGAAACTTCGAGAATTGAAACTTTACATATTTATACAGTTCGTGTAAATTTTTTTTTTCAATACTCTAATAAAGTATCGGTTAATAAATTTAAAAAACACAGCGAGTATGAAAAATTATTCCAAACTAGCTATGGCCCGTCAAATGACTTTCAGCTTTACATAAATGTGTACATTTATTAATTACAAAAAGTATAACGAAATTAGTCTTAAATGTAAGATTTTTTTTACATTAACACATCTTGCAATATGAATGAATTGACTTTAATTTACACAAATGTTTTTTGATCTCAAATTGCTGAAATTCTACTTAATTTTGTTTGGTTTTTCACAAATATAAAATAAAAATTAACTTTCACAACAAATAAAATTATTGTGAAACCATAGTACATAATATGTAACATATACATACCTACATAGTAGAATTTTTAAAATGTCTTATTTATATAATATGTTTCTTTTTTATTACCATTGGACAAAATTTAATAAATGTGATAAAAAACTCGGTAACTGAAAGATTGAATGATTACAACTATGCAAAGTATCTATTTCTTAACGTGTTTCAAGCAGCAACCCGTAAAATATTTTCTATGCCATGGATAAAGCTAATAGACCGTAGCCCTTAAGACTCGAGAAGGCACGTACATAAACCCTTGCAGCTCATTAACAAGTGATATGGTTACCAGCTTAAGAACCATATTGTTTATAAATTGTTAAGCATAAATTTATAACTAGTCAGACCATTTGTACCAATTCACCACAATATATAAAGGAGTTCTTATACACCACAATATATAAAAAACAAATGATAATTTTTATTTATATTAAAAATTCCTACGTAGTTTTTATCTCTTCTATAGAAGCGGGCGTTTGTGTTTAGAAGAGCAGTATGTTAAAATTATTTTTATAATTATAATAATAACTTTGATTTCACTCTTCGTCGGAATACTATGTATACTAACAAATATGCAAAAATCTAAGTATTTATAATAAAAATATTAAAAATTATATATGAAAAATGAATGATAATTTTGTACTTTCATAAAATTTAAAAGATAACTATTTGTAAAAAGGACCTGGTTATTACTATCAACCCTTTTTCTTATTTAAAAAATTTCTAAACCCTTATTAATATTAATAGAATGATTCATAACCAAAAAATGATTCGCTAAATCGGAATAGGTAATTATTGCTACTTAAACTTAAACATGCAAATTTGGAATAATTATTGCTACTTAAACATTTTCACGCGTTTTTCCTGTATAAAAATAATAACAAATCAATTTATAAACATCCGATTTTTTTTAAAGGATCATCTTTATACTTATTATTTAATATGTACTTTTTTAATATATTATATTAGGTCCTTACATATGAAATTGACGTTTAGTATGGGAGGAACATAAAGCCGATTTTTTTTATTATAATATATTTATTTAATCAAAGTATGTACCATTGCTATCTATGCACTTTTGCCATCTCATAGGTAGTTCATCGATCCCTTTACTTAAAAAACCATTCGGACGGGAATCGATAAAATCTTTGAAGGCGGTTTGGACTGCCCCATCGGAGTTGAATTTTTTCCTTTGCAAGAAGTTATCCAAATTTCGAAAAAAATTGTAATCTATTGGGGCAAGGTCCGGAGAGTACGGTGGATGTCTTAGACATTCCAATTGAAGCTCCTCTAATTTGGTAGCCGTCTGTTGTGCAGTGTGTGGTCTAGCGTTATCATGAAGCAGCAGTGGCCTAGAGCGATTACCCAGCCTCGATTGTTTAGCAGCTAGCTTTTTCATCATGGTTTGCAGTTGCTGACAATAGACATCTGCCGTAATCGTCTGGCCAGATTTAAGAAAGCTGTAGTGAACGACACCAGCACTAGTCCACCAAACGCTCACAAGTAACTTTTTTGGAGTCAATTTTCGCTTGGGGCAGGTTTGGCTGGTTCGGCAGGGTTCAGCCATTGCGATGAGCGCTTCCGATTATCGTACAGGATCCACTTTGCATCACAGGTAATGATTCGATTTAAAATCCCTTCATTATTGTGCCGGTTGAGTAATGCAACGCAGCAGTCAACGCGCGTTTATTGATTTGCTTCACTCAATTCATGAGTTACCCACCTTTCAAGCTTTTTCACCTTACCAATTTGCTTCAAGTGGATTAAAACAGTTTTATCACTAACACCGCAGCCTGCAGCTAACTCGGATGTGGTTTGCGATGGATCCGCTTCCACAATAGCCTTCAATTCTTCATTATCAACTTTGGTCTCCGGCCGTCCACGGGGCTTGTTCTGCAGGTCGAAATTTCCAGAACGAAAACGTTTGGAACCAAAAACGCACTGAGTTTTCTTTTGCGGCACCGTCGCCATACACATCATTAATCCTTCGAGCCGTTTCTGCAGCACTGGTGCCACGGTGGAACTCGTACTCGTAAATAACGCGATATTTCAAATTTTTCATTTTGTAAACTGAGTGACGCAAAGAAAAAACAATTGAAGAAAAAACAAATGATTATATTTTCAAAACACAAATACATGAGTAAATAGCTGTATCAATTTTTGGAATTTGAATTCCTAACCAAAGAGAAGATATTTGAGATCAATTTTCCAGTACGGCAAACGTGAAATTTCATAATGTAAGGCCCTTAATATATTGTATAAGACAGCTAGTTGATGCATTTTTTTTCGAGATTTCTTTAACGTACTTG